>JAGDQO010001494.1:0-267063 GCA_018342035.1 Solanum appendiculatum
TCAGTTTGCAATGAGTCACCATTAACATTGTTTCTAGCTTTCTTGGTTTGTTCTGACAAAGCCTTGAACTCCCGTAAAAATACAGAGAAACTCTTAAAAAGAAATTATTTTTAAAAAAAAATTTGATGTTCCTTCGTCAATTTTTTAATTTTCTTATGAATACTAACAGGCAAACAACAATTTTTAGAACGCAAAATTGCAGTTGAAGACTATAAATAAAAAATAAAGAAATCATAAAATTAGTATTTTGTGTCTAAATGAAACATAAAAAATAGGATTGCAGGATTAATCTATGTATTGAGCCTTTTCGCCTCTCATAGTAAAAACAACTTTTTTCGCGGGCACAAATTTATATTTCTATATCATAATATTCAACAAATTATGCTAGAACGTGACTTCAATTTCTAAGGAGCTTTTTCCCCACTAGTCATAAGTTCAATAATTAAATGACAAATATTAAAAACCAACTCAATCGAAGGAAAAAATGTGCAAATTTTTTGTGAATGGAGATGACAAAGATAACTGGTGATTTTTCATTAGGAGCCCAATGTCGTACATTACAAGAAAACAATGCACAATTTATTTAGCAAAGGGCCTAAAATTAAACTTATGAGTGTGCCCAAACTCCTCTATTCTTGCTTCTATAATTTAGTATAAGCATATAATTAGTAATACTTCATCAAAGAATGACTTCACCCTGCTCCAAAAGTAATGGCAGGAAGAATGATAATAACTCATGAGCATCTTCTTTAACTAAAACTAGGTAAGAGTATTATGTAATTGCCGCGAGCTCCATGAACTATTTAGCTGTGAAGGAAAAATGACCGTTGGCAACCTCTTGCTTTCCTCGACGTGAGGAAAATCAATGGTATAATGAAGTCCACGACTCTCATGTCGGGAAAGAGCACTGCTAACAACCAGCTTGGCACAACAGAAGAGATTCCTCATCTCACAAGCCTCTAATCCAACCATGGTTGGTTCCCAGCCATGCTGAAATAGGTATCTTTCCCATTTCAACTCCAACTCTATGATTCTCGTCTCTGCAAGGGTTAGTCTTGAGGTAGACCTAACAATTCCAACGTATTCCCACATGATTGACTGCAGTTCTTTCCTCACTTCCCTTGTCCCCACATGATTGACTGCAGTTCTTTCCTCACTTCCCTTGTCCGACGAATGACTTTGTTAAGTACTGTATCTCCTAGTAACACGGGGGCTACAGGCCACGGCCACCAACTTGAAGCACTGTGATCAATTTTAGATACGTTCATGTGATCAATTGAAGGCTGTACAGCTCTTCGTGCAAACACTAGTGCTTCAGCCAAGGAGTTGCTAGCAAGTCGGTTAGCACCATGCAAACCAGTACATGCAACTTCACCTGCTACATAAAGACCTCGTACATTAGTCTCACCCTCGAGTCCAGCACGGACTCCACCACACATGTAGTGAGCAGCAGGAACCACTGGAATTGGCTGCTGTGTTATGTCTAACCCATAGCGGAGACACTCAGCAGCTATATTAGGAAAATGAGAAAGAATCTTCTCTTTGGGCTTGTGACTGATATCAAGAAGAACATACTCTTCACCACGCTTTTTGAGCTGGTCATCAATACTTCTTGCTACCACATCTCTCGGGGCAAGCTCTGCTCTTTCATCATACAATGGCATAAATCTCTCCATATCTAAGTTGTAAAGGATGCCTCCATCACCTCTGACAGCTTCAGTTATCAGAAAAGCATTCTCTCTGGTATTTGATGGTCTGATGGGAAGGCCTTCATCAGCCAAGGCAGTCGGGTGGAATTGCACAAACCTGGCAACACAAGGCAGAGAATTGTAATTATTAATGCAATCTTCGAGAATAGCTCATCAACCTCGCAAACAAAGACCTGTCTACCATCCAAAAGATGATCAAAGGAGGACCATCAATTAGAGAGCCTACTGCCGGTCTAAAAATCTCTTTTACATCAATTAAACCCCCTAATGAAGAATTTGATGCCCTTTATCATGAAAAATTTAATTTGCATATCCCTCTCGACATCAATTAAATGCCCCAATGCAACCTTCGGGGATAGTTCATCAACCTCGCAAACAAAGTGTCTACCATCCAAAAGATGATCAAAGGAGGACCACCAATTAGAGAACCGACTGCTAGTCTAGAAATCTTTTCTACATCAATTAATCCCCCAATGAAGAAACTTTAATGCCTTTATCCTGAAAAGTTCCAGTTGCCTATCCAATGTCATCCCGCACAACATTTTGAACACACCCTAGTATATTTAGTCAAAAGTGCAAATTCTGAATGAATGCAGAAAAAGATGGAAAAATCAAGAAGGCAAAAGATGGATGAAATCTAGATTAGCAGATTTTACAACACAGCTCACTAAAGCAGAGGCAGAAATATGCTATAACAAGAATGAAACGGTGAGGATTACTTACTCCATGTTGGAAATTACAGCTTGAGCTCGATGAGCCATAGCCATTCCATCTCCAGTGGCAACCTACAACCATCACATCAATATGAATTAGAACTTTAAACATGTCCACATTCGACAAAGTTAAACTTTTCCGTTCATTAATAAAGGCACAAATGATCAAATATAAAAACAGAACTGGCCCCACCACCAATTAGTTTCTTAAAAGAAAAAAAAATAATTGGCAGAATAGCGCAACAGCAGATGCCTAACCCAGGTTAGTGTAACTTTGAACAATGTGTCTTGCTTTTATTGTACAGAAATTATTGGTGTATAGAATAAGAATTTATTATCTTCATCATATGGGAGATAAGGATCTACACTTCCAAGCAAAGGATCATCTGTATTCCGACCCAGATCATCTATTTTTTCATCTTATCTTTTCCTCTCTTTTTTGGCATTTGGGGCAGCGAGCTCTTACTTTTAATTGCACATTAGCTTAGCATGCAATTGCTATAGGGTAGAAAAATTAATAATCTATGGAATGCTGTTTGCATCAATGTCAATTGATAAGATCCTTATGAATTACAAAAGATACTTTAGATCAAGCTTATCACCAACAATTAAATGCAAAGGCATGCTAGTCAACAACTTACCTAGTGTAATCCCACGAGTGGAGCCTGAGGAGGGTAAGTTATACGTAGACCTTACCGCAATCCTTTGTGGGTGTAGAAAAAGCATGCTAGTCATGTGGTAAAAAAAAGTAAGTATTAGCCACCCGCAGCAAGGAAGGGATTCCCTTCCCCACCTTCTCCCTCCATATCACTGTTTAGGACTATGATTAATCTTACTGATTATAAGGAGTGACATTACTATAACTAACAACATTTTGGAGGAGAAGATATTGAAACCCATACCGGCGGATTAGTAGTACTTGGATAGATATGTCCAGCTCCACCTGATGCCAGCAAAGTCACTTTTGAAATGAATCTTATAACCTACAAACTCAAAGTAAGAGCGCAGAAGCGTAAGAAATCAATGTATAACATTTTGAGGAAACGTTCAAATCATGGAGGTGAACATGAGTGAAAGCAACTGTACTTACCTCCTGTGTTTCTGTGTTTATAGTATCAATGCCGTGACAAACTATTTCAGAACCATCCTGTATTTGGCATACAAATTAACATTAGCAAATATTTATATGACTATCGAATAGATCATCCTTTCTCCAAAAAATCCTTATTGAACAGTTCAATTGCCAACTTCACACAACTATCATCATTTTCAATTGTCGTTCACTTGCATTGCACTGCTTGCTTAATCATATCTACTAGGGTCCATTCCTTAAGTTTGGACCAAATATAAGCAAGTACTAAAAATTCGCATAAGCAATATTTGTACAAACAACATAAGCAAAAGAATAATGCCAAGTTTAATTAGATTAAAGCAACAACACTTCATTTTGGACCAAACTGATGCTAGAGCAGAAATCTTTTCTCCATGCTAACATTGCAAACAGTTGCTCTCAAGGAATAAACTTACCTGAGTGGTCAACAAATCTATAGCAAAATGGTGTTGAAACACATATATATTAGGATCCTTAACAACTGCCTCTAATAGGGCCCTTTCTATCTCTCTGCCTGTCATATCAGCAGCATGGACAATTCGGCGATGGGAGTGTCCCCCTTCCCTGGCTAGATGCAAATTGCCATCCTCACCATGATCGAACGAAGCACCCATAGCAATCAGTTCTCTAATTCTCTCAGGTCCTTCAGTACACACAACCTGGAGAATGGAGATGCACTTTAAAAGAACACTTTAAAAGAATGAAGATTTTAAAAGAGTAAACTAAAAACAATATTTTGGAGTAATAAATCAGTCATCTTGTAAGTTTCATTTAGAACATTGATTGCATAAGAAGCACAACTATATGGACCAAGTTTTTTCCCGACTGAGAAGTAGATATCAGTTGTGACGTCCCACCAATCAAGCACAACATAAAACTTCCTGAAGCCAGTATATATTTATAGAGAAGATAAACAAAAATAGCATTGAGCAAACTAATTGGTGCCCCTTAAAAAATTGGTGCTGATTTAGGGAAGTGCTAGTGATACCTTTGTGTGTTCATTCAAAAAAAATGTAGTACTATGGTACAAACTAAATGAAATCTCACTATCAAACTGAAAGACAACACAAGTTCATTTCCAGTTTTATTCTTATTTCTTCCTACTTGCATGTCACCTTCACACTCTCTTCTCCAAATGTTCAAATACAGAAGTCAACGGTCTGAACCATGAAGAATAGGTCTACTACATACTCCAATGGAAATCTTCTATATTACCAACCATTGGTTTCACAGCTCTCCGACACTTTCTTCAGTTTCAACTTTTAAGCACTTACATCAGAAGTTAGGAATAGGCATAGAGCCTTTCTTGTAGTATTTCTTTCTGGCACTTCAGCTTCAAATTGAAAACAAGCCTAACTGCCCCCATTGCTCTTACACTTTTCCAATTTTTGGCAGTTCTACATCCTGCGGCAAAAGCCGTCTAAACAGAAGTTCCTTTGGTTTAAACCTGAAAGATAGATCGAGAACTTTCCTATTCATCCAACCAAGTAGTCTGGGAATAAAATTGGAAAAGAAAAGGGAAATAGTCTCCAAAGAGAAAAAGCTGAAAAACTGGCAACTGCTTTACGGAACGGAAGAGACTATAATATTCTGTGGACTTACTCTAACAGTCTCCTCATCACAGAGGTAAGCACCTGCCACAATTGTATCTTGCATGTGGCTCTCCACTGAATCCTTAGGGCAGAGCACGGCACTTACACCACCTTGAGCATAGTTAGTGTTACTTTCATGAGGCTCGGCCTTGGTTATCACAGCCACAGTTCCATGTTTGGCAACCTCAAGAGCATATCGAAGGCCAGCAATGCCACTACCAATCACAGCAAAATCAAAATACCTAGTTGAAACTTCTCTCTGGTATGATTTGATTGTTCCTCTGTGAGACTTCCAGTTTGTTTTCACTTGACATTGTGAATAATTACTTCTATCAACTTGTAAGAGTTTGGAAATCCAAGAAGACCTGAAAATCTTAATTAGCACAGTCAAAACCAGAAAACAGAAAATGGACATAATAACCTTTCTCTTTTCTAAGGAATCAAGAAATGACTCGAAAACCGAAACTTCTAGGATTCTGTCACCTCATGAAAAAAAATATTACTGGTTTACCCCTAAACACGTAAACAGAGATTCCTTTTCAATAAGTTCTCATTTGACGATAAATAGTCCTACAGACAACACGTGAATGAATATCACCATTACAAATTGTAAGGTAATAACATCTTAAGAACTCCAAATTAAATTATTTTGACATTTGCTCGCCCAGAAAAGAGGAGAAGGGTACTACAAATAAGATAATATACCAGGGAAAAATAGAGATAGAAGGAGAGATAGGTGAAGAAGCATCATCCTAATACATACCAATGGATTTGGTTTTGCATGCCGTTCAGGATGACATTGGAATGACAATGAGCTTTTCCATAGCTATTCCTCCGGTAGACAGGCTCCCTCAAATGTAATTGTCCGCTTCCTGAAGCTATACCAGTTGCCATATGATCTTACTGACTGACAATCCAGGTCAAAGGAATTGGTATCAGGTGAGCACTCGAGGTTAGAGTATTTGTGAAACTAAACATTTAAAGGTCATCTTGATTACCTCTAGAAACATCCTAACAGGGCAAGGAATTGAGCTGAACAACAAAATATTGGCACTTGGCATTTAGATAACCTCCACCAATCATTACGCACATATTTCAAAATTTTATTCTACTTTTTAAAAATATGATTGATGTAACTATGGTTGAAAGTTGTAAGCAATTAAATTTGCAATTACTTCTTACTTCTTAATTTTGTCTAATTCACTTCAACTTGAATCAATCTTCTTCGAACTTTGGCTTTGTAAGATGTTCTTCAATTCTTTGAGTTAAACATTTTTCAAGCTCAAGCTAATTAAATTATTAAATGATTACAATTGAAAAGGCATTTTCTTAACCTTGGATGCCTTTTAAAGCATAATAATCACTATGATATTGGTGGTTTAAACCTATTTTTGGAACTAAAAGTGATAATAGAAGCACAAGTAGAAAATGATACTCTAATTAGATGTGTAATCTTAATTCTATTTTTAAATGTTTATACTGATTATAGAATAATTTAAATAGTTTTCGTAACAATTGCCTATATACTTAAACCATGCATACATTCTACTCTTAGCAAACCCAGAATACGTTGTTGTTGTAACTGTTGTTTCAATTGAAAAAAATTTCAAAACTATAATCAATAAGAGGTTACTGAAATAAAAAAGCTACCCCGATTGAAAAAACAAATGATTATCAAAATATAATTTAGATAGAAGATCAAATATGTATGGGTATATGTCCTCGGAACTCACCTTCACATCTATTTTGTTAGAGAAAACTTTTTAGATCTCTCTTTGGATAAAATTGTGTTGCTTTTCACAGAAAGAGAACAGAGCAGAATTGAGTTGCATGTATGCTACAGGAGAGAATCCAGCAAAGAGAACCCTTGATGAAATCACAAACACAACGAAATACAGGAAGAAAATAATTTGAAGTGTAGAATTACCTTAACGCAGCAAAGATGGCGCTTCAACAAAGATAAGTTGGGAAAGGAAGCAGAGTGCAAAGAGAGAATTGTATTAACAATAATTTAGTGAATGTGGACTTTTCCAAAAAGTGTATGGCGTTAGAGAAAAAGTAAGGGCAGAGTACCAAGTCCACAAACAAATTGGACCAAAATAATAGAATCCAAATTTTAGCCTATTCTTTTTGCCCAAAGAGAATCCAAATTTGTTCTTTTCAAAAAAAAATAATAATAAAACACAATCTAGTGTTTCTTTTTTGACCTCTCTCTCGCCCACCCACATACTTGCGTTTCAAGGTAGTTTCGCATTTCATTGTCACACTCTCTTCATTACTTTTATTTCTACGACAATCTAAGTGGGTGTTTGGACATGTGATTTTAAATTGAATAAAAAATCATGAGATGAAATTAACATTTAGACATGCAATTTGATACATGATTTGGGAATTTTAAATCATGATTTGAGATTTTACAAATATAAAAATTGACCCACAAATTTATATTTTGTAAATACAAGTTACATCTATATCTATTAACCATTATTTCATATGTAAATAAAATTTATAATTCATATCATTAATTTTAAATCATTTATATCTCATATAAAGACTATTCTCACTAACATAAAATTTATTATTACTTCAAATCAATTCCTACTTCACCATTTATATTTACCAAATTCATTACTTTTTATCAAATTTAGTGCCAACCAAATTGACCAACAAATGGCTCAAAATAACAATGTTGGTTCATCTTCTCGGTCATATGATCGAGAAATACAAGCTCAACGTGAGAAGGTTGTCTGTACTATGTGAGAGGATTATATTAAAAACCAGTACATTACAACTTATATTCAAGTTTATTGATCAATAAATGTTGTACTTTTTTTAGAATACTTTTGTAATAGTATATTACGATTTTATAAACTTTTTCTTATTTGATAAGATTGTATAAAGAATTGAGATAATTTTAATAGTTTTACAATTTATGGGCCTTTTATGTTTATAAAAAAGGGAAAATTACATGAAATGGCAAACTTTACTAGGTTATTAGTCATTAAGGATACAACTTAATTTATTTACGTTTTATAAATACAGTTTTAATTTTTTTGCCACTAATAATGGGACCCACTGACGAGTTTGTATACCGAGGAGCAATAAATCTCTCATGAATTTGTATATCGAGGTGCAATAAATCTTTCATTGTTCTATATATATGCAATAAATCTAATTTTCATCTCTCCTCTTCACATTTCCCTTTTCTCTCCTAAAATCACTCCTACACTCCTAATTTGAAATCCGAAATTCCTCATCTCCCTCCTAATTGATTTCCCAAATCTGCAGATAACCGCCTAAATCTTTTCTAAACCTCTTTGTTTTTTAGTTTTTTTCATTTTTATATGTATTATGCTTCTTATTTTTTTGGCTAATTTTTTCTCTAAAGTCTATCATCAGTCATTAGATTATCAACCTTTTCAAAAGCAAAATGAAAGATGGAACTTCATCTAAGAGAGGTTATCAGTGACAGAGACAGGTGCCCACAGTGCAAAGGAGACAAAGTTACACAAGAAAAGAAGGTGTTGGAAGTGAATGTTGAGAAAGGAATGGAACATACCCAGAAGATAACTTTCGAAGGGAAAGCAGATCAAGCTATAAGTGTGGTTGGTTGATTTTCTCTTGCAATTCCTTTTACATATTAAATACATGTTAAATATGCCTTAACATATATGAGTCTTGCACCCTGGAATTAGTACGGTATTTGAATCGACTATATAACACCTCCTAAAATAATATGTCAAACTATTTGCTTCCCCATTCCATTCTATGCATTGCCTGTTTCACTTTGGCTGATGACTTGTCTGTTCACACTTTAGTCTTACTGTTGTTCTGCGGCCCGATACCATCACTGGAGACATTGTTTTTGTTCTACAACAAAAGGAGCATCAGAAGTTCAAGCGGAAGTTTGATATAGATAACCTCTCCTGCATCAACACAGTTGTATATAGATATTTGCATATTTTGTTAGTTATATACAAGATTGCTTGAAGTATATGTATATTTTCTGCTTAAATCATAAGTGTTTATAGATATTTGTATATTTTGTTAGTTATATACAAGATTGCTTGAAGTCTATATATATTTTCTGCTTAAATCACAATTGTATATTGGTATTTGTATATTTTATTAGTTATATACAAATTGCTTGAAGTATATGTATATAGCGATTTGTATATTAAGTTAGTATATACAAATTGCTTGAAGTATATGTATATAGCGATTTTTATATTAAGTTAGTATATGCAAAATTGCTTGAGGTATTTGTATATTAGAATAGAATTGCTAATGTACAATTCCTATAATCTTGTATAAATAAAAATGATTTTTTGCGAACCATGGGAATAAACAAAACAAAAAATAATTCGTTTTTCAAAATTTCAATTATATACTATACAAATCGTTTGTATACTTTCTTGCCGTTCAAAACATGAAATTTCCTTGAAAGAAACGCTTACATGGCATTGAATATACAAGAATATTGATTAATCGTATGCTTCAGTCGTTTGAGGTAGAAACCAGTTGTTATGGTGTTTCTATTGCTATAAAACTCTTTTTTGAAAAAATATTTGATTTTGAACGATTAGCTTGAATCATGGGATTATGTAAATTTTCTGTTACCATATTTAGCGTTCATGTATCCATTTATTTTTAAAATAAAATATTGTATAAATTATAAACGAAAAAACGTTATATACAAAATTAATGCTTTCTTCAACTTTATACTCAATCTTTAATGCTTTCTTATTCACGTCAACTACTTAATTTACACGATTCCCTTGAATCATGGGATTATGTATTGTCAGTTACCGCATTTAACTCTCATTAATCTATTTATTGATAAAATAAAAGTTGTACTGCACACATTTATACAACCCTTTTCATATACAATTATTTACCATTATTTCTAGCATTTATACATAATATAAACAAATTTATACAAATACATACATATATTTGTATATATATATACAAACGTTCCCCACTTACATATAAAATTCATATATACAATTCACATACAAATTTATACGATTAAAACTCGTAAAACTTGTACACAACTTTTATCAAATATACAATATACAACTTTTATCAAATATACAATATACAAACTTTTATCAAATCCACAACAGTTATACAAAAGGGAAATTTGTTAAATTCACTGTTAGCCTTTTTAAGCATTACATACACCCTAACACCCATGTCATTGTGTATAATCATTGGTGTATTGCTTTCTTCAACTTTATACTCAATCTTCATTGCTTTCTTACTCACGTCAATTCCAATCTGTGTCGCAATTGTTGTATAAAACTCAAGAAATGATGCTTGTTCTTTAAATACGATCCCCTCTATAGTATAATCGACGTAATAATTTGTATCGTCCCACTTTCCAGAATGCATAACCAAAATAGCCAAAGAAGCCATCTTCTGTTCAAATTATACTAATATACAAAACAAAATCAGTTAACATGATTATACAAATAATCATATACAAATAACATAATATACAAATTTGCAGATTTGTATTCAATCATTCTATATACGATTAATTAGAATTATTTCTAGCATTTATACACAATATGAACAATAATATACAAAAAAAAACTGAATCGTGCAATATACAAACCTTTTTTGACTAATATAAATGCTACACAGAATGTATATACACACAAGTTCCTCATTCATAAACGTTCCCCCTGTATATATACAATTCACATACTGGTTTATACACAATTAAAACTCGAAAAAAATGTACACAATTTTCATCAATTGCACAATATACAAACTTTTTTTTGACGAATATAAAGACTACACTTAAAAACAAAATGTAGACACTTAAATAATACCAATCTTTCTGTCGAATCATACACAATTGAAATATACAAATAGTGCATTTTCGTTATATACAAACGTTCCCCATATACATATAAAATTCATATACACAATTCATATACAAAAATATGTACTTAAAACTCGAAAAACTTGTACCCAAATATATACAAATTGTTTGACTAATATACAAATATACAAATCGTATCTTTGATTTCATCGAACTACATTTTACTTTATAATATACTATTTGTTAATACATTAACACACTTTTTTTCAAACATTGATTGTTACCACTTAAAAAAGAAAAAGAGGAAAAACCATGAATTTTAAACAAACTAAAATCTTACTTGCACTTCAATATACAATAGGTTTGCCTGATCATATGCTTTACTACTTTGTGGGAGCAAAAATATTCGTATGGAGTTTCTATGAAAATAGAACTCTTTTTTTTGGAACAAGAAGTATTTAATAGAGTTTTTATGGAAATAGAACTCTTTTTTTTGGAACAAGAAGTAATTAATTGACACGGTTTCCATGAATTATGGGATGGTGTATAATCAGTTACCGCATTTAATGCTCATTAATTGATAAAATAGAATTTGTATATTTCAGTTAAAAAAACACGCTATATACAAAAAAAAAAAAAAAATTAGTAGCAGACTAAAATATACCCATAGAATGTAATTATATAAACTATACCCATATAGTGTTATTTCATTAAATGCATTTGCCATTTTTGTAAGTTAACCTATAAAAAAACATACAACATAAAAAGTCCAAATTACATGTCCAAACAAAACTTCAACTTATCTCATGATTTCATATCATAATTTCAAATTATGATTTCATATCGCATGACCAAACGTGTCCTAACTAAGGGGAAATAGCTCTTGTGAGTCTAATATTGTAAAATTTTAAATACAACAAATATTAGAATAAAGTTATGCATAATCTATATTTATAAATATATACATAATTTATTTATATATTAATTAAACTCTAAACTCCCAGTTATTTTTAAAAAATATAATAAATAAGGTAAAATGTTTTCAACCACGGTAATTTCTCTTCCAAGAGTAAGGCCCAAAGCCCCAAACCCTCGTTGAAAAAAGATGAATTTGTTACTTTTTTCATTTTATTTTATATGATATTATTTTTTTATAAAAAAAGTTCATTATTTATATTTAAAAATAATTTGACATTAAAAATCTTATTTTATTAATATCTTGTAAACAAAAAACTTATATGGAGTCCAATACATAACGGGATACACTATTTCATTTGGCTATTTGTTTTTTCTTTATTTTATTTTTAGGAGAAACTACGTAAATGGGCCATAAAACTCAAAATAATTACATGTTCATAAATCATATATTCCAATCCAAAGTAATTCAAGAAATACACATTCTCTCAAAAAAAAATTATAGCACACACCCCCAATTCATTAAAGCTGATAATTTTCGCTTAACTGATACTAAATCAGTATCATATATTGTATCAGTATCATTAAGGCTGCTAATTTTGCTTAACTGATACTAAATCAATATATATATATATACTATATTGGTATCATTAAGGTTTCTTGTTTAGAAATTACTCATTAGTCAAGGATACTATAAGAGTATATACTCTTATAGTATCATTGACTATTACTCTTTATATACTCTTATTGTATCATTGACTTATGAGTAATTTCTGAACAAGAAACCTTAATGATACCAATACAGTATATATATATACTGATTTAGTATCAATTAAGTGAAATTATCAGCCTTAATGATACCAATACAATATATGATACTGATTTAGTATAAGTTAAGCAAAAATAGTTGGGGGTATATAGTATAATTATTTAGTGGGATATGAATATAAAGAGGTCTATATTTATAATTATTTTGCTTTTATGAGATATTTGCTTAATTTCCCTTATTTTTATAGGGTCAATTTCGATCCATCTGATGAACATAGCCCAATGAGCATTTCATAAATAAAAGGGCTTGTTGGTCAAAAAGTATTTTATACGGATACATTATTAAAATAAAAATTAACTCAATCCGGATACATTAATGAAAGCGCGGATACATTAATACAAGCACGGATACATTAATATGGATACATTATTAAAATAAAAATTAATCCAATTCGGATACATTAATGAAAGTGTGGATACATTAATACAAGGACGGATACATTAATACATTAATACGGATACATTATTAAAATAAGAGATTTTAGTTATTTTTAAAAGATATAGGGACAAATGAAAAATAATATACTTAAAGGTGTGTACTTTAGTAATTTTTCCATTAAAAAATAGCAAAATTTGAGAGGGTTTTACACCACGACCAACGGACACATGTTTTACTACTAATAACTATATATAAGAGACTAGCCCAAGCAGTTCTTGGTCGTCATGCTTGCTTACCGATCAAGGAGCAATCTCGGTATATCAAAAATTAAAAGCTTTAGGGGTTGTTTGGTACAAAAAATAATAACGCATGGATTAGTAATGCAGGGATTAATAGTGCAGGGATTAGTAGTGCAGGGATTACTTCTTGTCAAGTGTTTGGTTCATTGCTTCCCACCTTATCTTGTGTTTAGATTAAAATTCTACAAAAAGCTTCTTTCCAATTATACCCTTGAATTATTATGAGATTTTCTATTTTATGTAATTGGGTCAAGGTAAATAATTGCCGGACAATATTATTTTTTATGGACTTCTAACATGCTAGGAGAAGAACAATTTTGTTGTCATGTTTGCTATTTTCTCACTTGAATTATTTGAGGGCAAATAATTGTCATCTTAATAAATTGATCATTCACAAATCGTCAATTTTCAATTTAAAAGGGATAGACTATCTACTTTTAAAATCAAAAAGATGGTAAACAATAGTAAGATCGAATAAACCATCTACATTTATACATAAAAATTGCAAGTTGTAGTTTTAATATGTATGCAATTTTATAAATTGTTCAAATATAAATAATTTGAAACCCACATATATATTAACAAATGATACATTCAATTAAGATCACAAACGTCATGTGATGATATATTTGCCTTTTCAATTAGTAAATTTTAAACAACTCACATTTCAAATATTGTATTGATTTGTATTGGATTTATTTAGCAATAAACAACTCTCTTTAAATAATAAAATTTGTAAACTAATTTATTTAAATAAATTTACTAGTACAAATATAAAACATAAAATCAAGAAAATAAATAAAATGATTAAAATGATTTGAGGGATACTTTTATCTTTACATAGAATAATCCCATGGTATTAAATCTTATGTATTACTAATACCACCAAATGGAAGGTATTAGTAATACATCCTATAATACCATGTAGGATGTATAACTAATCCATGGATTAGTTATACTTAGGCCCAAAATTCTTACCAAACATAGTACTAAATAATATAATATATAATCTATGGACTAATTCTTCTAATACATCCTACCAAACGACCCCTAAATGTCTTGTACAAAATGTTGTTAATGGTTATATTTAGGGGTGTACAAGCCAAACCAAACCGATGAACCAAGTCAAACCGGAAAAAAAAAACCGATTTGTGGTTTGGTTTGGTTGGTTTGGCGTTGAAAAAAAAAACCGACCACTCTTGGTTTGGTTTGGTATTAAAGGAAAAAAAGTCAAACCGAACCCAAACCAAACTGACATAATATAAATATAATTTTATTTTATTTTATAGATAAAAAATACTATTAATTATAATCTACTTTGTTAATATATTTTTAATTAGTTTATAGTTTTCAATGTTTAGATATATTATTTCAAATTTGGGCTTGTAAACTTTTGTAAATATTTTATTATGTATTCATATCGGAAGTTACAATTATACTGTTATAGTTTTTCATTATTCAAAGTTAACAATCTACTTTGTAAATATTTTATTTTGTATTCACTGTGACTGTAGCCTTTAATCTTATAAATTTAACATAATGAACGTTGATATTTCAATAAAAGTAGTTTGTACTCATGTGAATTTTATCTTCTTTTCAAAAATTTCTATTGACGTTTTTAAAGTTTAGCTTATCACACGGGTAAGTGAAAATATATTTGATCTCTTTTTTAATCATCATATAATTGTAAAAAAAACCGAAAAAAATCGAAAGAACCAAAACCGAAAAACTATATGTGATTTGATTTGATTTTTAGATTTAATAAACCGACATAATTAATTTAAGTTTTTTTTTAATGAAAAATCAAACCAAATCAAACCAACCTATGTACACCCCTAGTTTTTGTACTGTTTTTGTAGGACAAAAGTATAAAAGCATATCTATCTATTTATTTATTTATTTGTCCTCTAAAAAAGATTCTACTACCCTGACTTGTGGACCCCATCAGCCCATCATGTGCTGTTAACTTACGCACTGAATCTTTCTCAATTCGCTGAAAGTGTGGTTGTCAATAGATTTCTACTACACGCACTTGCAATTTTTTAAAAATTGACTCATTCAAAAAAACCAAAGGGGCCCATGAAGCTTTTACTTGACAACACTTGCTCTTTTTTGAGTCTCTCTCCTTGGCATTCTATAGGTGCTTTAGTAGCTTAATACTCCACATTAAAAAATTAATTTACGAAATTTTATCGATGTCACATAAATTGAAACAAAGAAAATAACATATATTATTTAAAATAATTACGAAGTACTATAAATAACAATAATTAACAATCTAAAAATTTAAAAGATATATAAAAAATTCGATTGACTCCCTAAACTCTATTTTGTCACATACAGTGGCGGAGCCAGGAGTTTCACAAAGGGTATTTAGAAATAGAAAGTGGAAAAAAATATTTATTGCTAGTGAGATTCGAACACACAAGCACTATCTCATTCCAAGCATCTTGGACCACTAAGCTATAACAGCTTGTTGTGTTAAGGGTGTCCAAAATATGTTGTTTAATCGTTTCATGTATCATTTTACTAGTATATACGATATTTTTTCCGACGAAGGGTGTCCAATTGGACACCCTGACCCCCAAGTACCTACGCCACTGGTCACATAAATTGAGACAAAGTGAGTAACATATATTATTTGAAAATAACGTAAAAGTTTTCTAAATTAGAATAATTAACAACTTAAAATATTTATAAGACATAAAAATTCGATCACTGTCAAAATTCTATCTATGTCACATAAATTGAGACAAAGTGGGTAACATATAATATTTTAAAATGATGTAAAAGTTTTATAAATCACAATAATTAACAACTTAAAATATGTATAAGTGTAACACCTCGTATTTTGCATATGTTAGTTCTAATCATATGATACTTGACATAGCCTTATCGTATAGGTGGGGGACCATGTTTCTTATATGATTAGTGTTGGTTTAAACTAGCTTGGAAGGTGATGTAATGCCTTACACCTTTCAGCATGTGTACTCCAAGTTAACCCCGACGGAAGTATTTAAACTCGAGATAGTAAGGTGGTAATTGAGCTTAAAGTTCCAAGTGCTAAGTTAAAGCAAAAAAGTTTAATATTTAGAGAATGTAATAAAAGAGTGAGCTACTTGCTTGGCTTAATTAAGCTACTAGGTGCATCACCTACTTGAGCTATGTGGACTTAGTTAATGGGCCCAAGGTTAATGGATCAGATTTATGCTTATGTTAATAGACTCACTTGAGGGTCAAACTAAGTAAAAGAAAAAGAAAAAGAAAATGGAAAAAACCCAACAGTCAAATCTGCCAAGGCCCAATGTGGTTAAGCCCAACTAAGAAAAGGCAAGTAGGTGCATCACCTAGTTTGACTTTTTGAGCAGCTTGATGTACATAAGCAGGTGCATCACCTACTTGACCAATTAGTGGCTGAAAATAGAGCTAAAAAGCGAGGTTCTAGAGGATTTTTTTTGGGGTCAAAAAAGCTCAATATAAGATAAATATTGGATGGTATTTTCTCTCATTATAACACATAAAATTCAGAATTAACTCCAGCTCTCTCTCCCTTTTCTCTCAAGGCTTAAAACAGCACCAATAAAATTCCTTCTAGGGTTCTTGAAGAAACCCTTATATTTGCAAGACAAGGTAAGTGAAACCACTTATAGATTTAGCTTAATTCTCCCATGGATGACTAGAAAACATGTTATTTATGCTCAATTATAATTACAAAGGTAGAATATTTCCGCAAGCTATTGCTCACCTTTCCTGGTTATTAAGAGACTTTTCTCTTCTTCTTTGGTTTAAGTGTGAAGGGAAATTGAAGTTCTTGAAGAGTTCAAGTTAAAAGGAGAAGTTGAAGAAATTGAGGTAAGGTGACTGCTCCATTTTTGTCCTCCTTATGTATGAGTTTGAGTAAAGAATTATAGGTGTGTTGTCATTAAGAACTCAAGGGGTGGTGAGCTCGATATTTGATTGCTATGATAAGGAATATTTGGGGCTGTTTTATGTGTATTGTTGTTGGGGGCAGATTGGTTAATCTTGAGAAAGGATATATAAGGTTCGTACTGATTATAGGAGGGTGTGGTGATACTCATTTGTTAAAGGGCTATATGAGCTCATTGTCCGTCCAAGTTAGCTACTGTTTTACGAGGCCCACAATGTGATAGCTGCTAATTTTAGTTTCATCGTGACTTATATTGTAGATTAACACCCAAAAAGGGAGGTTAAATCATGATAGTTGTATTGATAAGAAAATAAGGTATGTAAGACTATTCGATTCCATATTTCTTGGCGTGAAATCTGATATTTGCAATTGATATCAAAGAAGTGAATTTCCTAAGCTCTATTCCTAGTAAAGGAAACACAGTGACATCGTATGATCTCCAATATAGCTGACAAGTTTTCCCCTCTCCCTAGTGTGTCGAATTACTTACCCTATATTTGTATAATTATCCTCCTATGTGCTAGTATAGAAATGGTATTCGCAACATCAAGCTTGGTGAATTATCCTCTTAATCAATTGAAGTCAATTGTGTCATTTAAGCTCATAAGTAATACATTGATGTCACATAGCTCCTTATTTCATTGTTACTACCTTAAAGTTATTATTCTCATAACTTCTACTACTGGTCCGTAGTTCTAAATCTCAAAAATGATTATGACCACCAAAACAACAATCTCAAAGAATAAAGAAATTAAGAGAAGCAATCTGTGTATTTATGGGTGGTAGCCCAAGGGAAAATCCTAGCATGGGTCGATCCCAATTGGTACAGACGGGTGGCAGCTCAGGGGCGAAAGCCTAGCATGGGCCGATCCCAATTTATGTAATTATGAGGACAACATCCCAAGAGTTAAAAAGCCTACCATGGGTCATCCTCTTCTACCACTAATCAGCTGGTCATTTGTATCACTTGCCTTACAAAGATTATAACGCACAAAAAAGTAAAGAAAAGAATGTAACATACACGATCCCACAAGGGTAAACAGAGGTGGTCTTCTATTCTGATCTATGCACTTATATATTGATACTTGGTTTCATTTGATCCCTTGTTTTACATTTGCTATTGCCTTACATATTCAGTATATTTTTTCGTACTGACGTTCCTCGCGGGGACGCTGCATTTCATGTTGCAGGCACATGTACTCCAGCTAGTCGACCTCTTTAGTAGGAGCACAGGTACTCAGCTGCTATTGGTGAAGCTCCAGATTGATTCGGGGTTTACCGAGTCTGTGACACCTATTTTGTCACTGTATGATAGTTACGAGTAAGGCGAGGCCTTGTCCCGTCCTAAACTAAGGTTTTCTATCTTGTAGAGGCTTTGTAGACTAATGTATAAAGTTCAGTTGTGTCTTGTCTCTTTACAGTTGTGGCCTCAACGGCAAAGTTTTGTATATAAGTTTTGGGTCTACCTATGTTGGTTCTTATTGCTGCATCCTATATGAACTTGTCACAACTTTAAAAATTGTCATAGTTTTATGCATATTAAGCACAGGTTATATGTTTTGTTCTTTCGGACCTTTAGGGCATCGAGTGCATGCCCGACTTATGGAAATTGAGGCGTGACAATAAGACATAAAAATTTTGGTTAGCTCTCGAAATTCTATCTGTGTCACGTAAATTAGGACAAAAGGAATAATACATATTATATGTCTAAATATTATATTAAAAAATATTATAAATCACAATAATTAATAACTTAAATTTAATTAAGAGAGTCAATATATATTGGGTCTGTGCTGGCACGGGCTCCAATGTCTAGTTATATTATACGTGTCATATTGAACATTTCAATGGACCTACTATATTCAATGACACAATGAAGAGCATCATTTGTAATTTAATAAAGTAGAATGGGGTCTTTTATCGAGTTGTTGATGTGGTCCAAAGAATAAAGTCGGTGATAGGCTTATTCAGAGCATCAAGAGATCTGTAAAAATATTTCAACACCAACTCATTTGGTATTCTGAAATTGGGACACTACAATAATTTTTTCTTGAACCTCAATCATGCTTCATGAAGGGCTTCTTCTATGAATCGATTTAAACTAGTAAATATAGAATGTTTTTGTTGGCAGTGAGTAAATCTTTGATTCAGAGGGTGGAAGATGTTATGAATCCGTCACCTCATCTCCAAATCAACGGTTTGATATGAAATTTTAAATTTTATCCCTCAACTAAACTTTTTTTTAGATAAATGGAAGAACCTTTCAAGAAATGCAACAGTCATCTGAGTTCAAGTACTAATTAACCCAAGCGACAATTAAGTAGTATTCTCATATTTTTCAGTGTTCTTTCAAGTTCAAAATACAAAGAAAGTAAAGGTATTCCTTTCCTTCTGATACAAGGCATACACTTAGTTTATTTGAGATTACACAAAATTACCAAAATGAAAGTAATATGAAAAATAAAGACTAAGCATCAGAGTTACACTTAAAGTAATTTTTAGGTCGTATTCTTTGATAACGGCGTCAAAGTTTGATACGTTCAAATTACACCTCACAATAAAGTATAAGACGGGAGTTGTTCAAATATAGAACCCAACAAAATTGAGGTCAAATTCCACAGAGAATATAGCGAGAACACTACTTGTAGGTGCAACCGGAATGAATGATCATTGTTTCTAAAATCCTTGTAGAAAGTAAATATTTAAAAGAATTGTTTTGGATTATGCTTAGACTTAAAAACTTGATTGTTATCAATACGAATACGAAACTAAGGTTGTGGATTCCCATTTTGGATTGTAACAATAATCTAATTACTTATATAAAACTCTAATTAAGTAATCTTGAGGTACAACAACTAACATTTCTTATGTACAATTAAAGTCCTTTCGATCCATCTAGGAGATATTATCCTAAGTATTCACAACACTTGGGTGATGTATTTATATCTGTTAACTTAGGTCACTAGTAGATTATCACTGTTAGGCCTTAAATTCATAGAACGAAACACATTCCAAATTCTTGTGCTTAATTCTTTTCCTAATCTTAACTTTTTTTCCAAGCAAATAATGAATACAAGCAGGTTCTAATGCAGGCGTTCATTAAAATTCATACAAAACGAAAGAACTAACAGTACCTTAAAAATTAGAGTATCTATCTACGTAACTATCTCATTGTTACGCCTCATTAAGGAGTCCTCAATTCTGACTATAGATTTAATCTCATCTAACTTGGATTCTTTAAATCTCATATTGTTAGAAAAAAATAAAATTACTAAATAGAATAGTACCTCCAGATGAGAGCCACCACACTTCCCACACTTTAACTGAGGGCTCATTTGTTTGGACTTAATCGAGGTCTGAATCTTAATCATGTAGATTCAGTCCACTAAGTGTTTTTGGTTTTTAGATCTGATTCTGAATCATTCAGATTTAGCCCATTAAGTCCATTTGTTTCTTTTTAAAAAAACCTCTTAATGGATCTGAAAAAACGTAAACAAATCAGGATTTGTAGGAGAGTCTTAACAACATTCAGACTTATTTGATACACTATAAAATAATTAATTACTTCTCTTCTCTCTCGCTTTTTGCACGACATTGCTCTCACTACTACAATTTCCTCTTTCTTCTCAATCAAACACCAAGTTTTTCCTCTTGAACGGATAAGTTTTCATAAACTTTACAAGTATTTTTTTATATTAACAATTTTTTTGGAGTGTATTGATGTTAGTCAAGAACTCTTGTTGAAATGATATTTTTGGTGTATTGATATTTATAAGGTTTTTGAGTGAAAAAATACTAGTCATGATTAAAAACAATAATTATGTACACATACTTGAGGTCTCTTATTAGAATTTTGTCATAGGCCATTAATTTTGTGAGACACTTTGATCATCAAACCCGCTTGTTAGATTACATAGATATATTATCGTTGTTGAACTACATACATACTTGAGGTGTTTTATTAAAATTTTGTTTTAGGCCACTAATTTTATTGAGACTTTGTATGATCATACCCTCTGTGATATTACACTAAATATATTATGATTATTATTATTATTATTATTATTATTATTATTATTATTATTATTATTATATATAATTTTATTGAGACTCTTTGAAAGTATGTATATACTTGAGGTCTCTTATTAAAATTTTATTTTAGGACACAATTAATATTTAAAAATATTCATTATTTCCTTGTATATGGTTTTGACATCAGTACTATAATAACTTGTCTTTCCAATTTTTTATGTTTTTAGTAAAATAACTATAGGATTTTGTCTGATATTTTTTAATTTTAAATTAAACTATTTAAAGTTAATATACTAGTAATATTTTTGAGAACTAAAATCAAGGTATTATATTGCAACAAATGACTAACATTTTTTCAACTTAATAGAACTTTTTCCAAATTATATACTTATTGTTGAACTATGTATATTCTCTTATTAAAATTTTGTTTTAGGCAACTAATTTTGTTGAGACTCTTTGATCATCAAACTAGCTGATATGTTCAAACCCTCTTGTGAGATTATACTAGATATATTATTATTGGCGTTGTTGTATTTTAATCTCCCAATACATGTGAATCAGAGTCGGAGAAAGAGAAGAGATATCATAACATACTATAACTAGATTATTTTTTTCTTCTATATTTTAAATATGAAGATTTTTTCTTCATTTTTGATCTTTTTTATCATCTTGATTGTCTTTGTTTAGTTATTTTTTGTTGCATCTGTTCATTTGTTATATTTATTATATTTTATATTTCAGTTATGGAACAATCTAGTAAAAATTTAAGAGTGATTTAAAAGAATTTGAAGGTACATAAGACTTTTTTAGAAAATTAATATTTGATTCTCAATTGGACACGGTGGACAGAAGTTTGCACGCTAGGGAAGCTACCATTAAATGTTTGAAGTTTCTAGTTCAGAGCAGCATGAAAGTTCATGCTGACAAACACAGAACTGAGAGAAACTATGGAGTGGGTGATTGGGTTTTTGTAAATATTGCAGACCGATAGAAACTTTCTATGAAAGATCACTCATTTCAGAATTTATCCGAAATCATGATTCGGTGGTTTATACCTTAGGCTTAACTGTTGATTCTAAGATTCATCCCACATTCCACATATCTCAATTCAAAAGGAAGATTGGTTCCAATTTCAATGTTGCTTTTGTGCTTCTTTCTTCTGTTGAGACAGATTCAGGTAAGCATGTTTAGTGGGTCGGGCCGGACTGAAAATTACCTTATCGATATATCGAATTGGGCCGAACCCGATCAAAACAGTGAAAGGGGTGGAAAAAATTTGACCCATGCCCGATTAGTCAATAATGGCCGGGCTCGGATTCGAATAATTGGCCGGGCCGAGAAGGCCAAATTTTTAAAAAAAATTTGATTTATTAATTATTAATTCGAAAGTTTGAGTCAATTATCAATATAGTGTATTGTTATCTATTTAATTTTATAATAATTATAACTATTTATGACAATATACTATCTAAATAATAAAATAGTTACATTATATATATTATATATATACTTATATTATAACTAAATATACGTATAATGTATACCAAATACAAATAGGCATACACACTATATAGTATATACTATCTATTATACTAGAATACTTATAATGTATACCAAATATACTACTTAATATAATATAATACTTACATTATTTATATGCACACACACACACACTTCTAATATATACTAAATATACACACAATATACTATCATATTAGAATACTTACATTATACTATATATATACTTTTAAGGAAAAATTACTAAATTACACAACTTTAAGTAAACTATTTTCCATATTTTCCTATATCTTTTAAAAATCTCTAAAATCCCTTATTTTAATAATGTATCCGTATTAATGTATACGCGCTTTCACTAATGTATCCTAATTGGGAAATCCCTTATTTTAATAATGTATCTGTATTAATGTATTAATGTATCCGCGCTTTCACTAATGTATCCGGATTGCTGTAATAATGTATCCGCGCTTTCACTAATGTATCCGGATTGGAAAATCCCTTATTTTAATAATGTATCTGTATTAATGTATCCGCGCTTTCACTAATTTATTCGGATTGGATTAATTTTAAGAGATTAATGTAATTAGAAAAAAAGTAGGGATAGATAGTAATTTCATCTTTACATTATGTGGTTTATGTAAGTTATATAATAATATATACACAATATACTACTTAATATAATATAATACTTACATTATATTATAGGAAAAATTGTATAGAATAGCAAATTATTAATTCAAAATAAATGTTATAGATACAGTTTCATTTAATTCTAATTTGTAGCAAACACTTGCCATTTGCCTCTCTCCCTAGAATCTCGCTCGCCACTCTCCCCAGAATCTCGCTCGCCACTCTCCCTCGTCTCTCTCACTTTATACAAACTCAAATGTATAAATTGTGTTTGTGTTTGCATAAAGCGAGAGAGAACTGTATATACAAATACAATACATATATATCCGTCCTATACACTTATAATTATACAAATAAAAATCGTCCCTTGCCTAGTTCTCTTTTGCCTTTCTCTCTCTCTCTCTCGCTTTATACAAACACAATTATACAAAATACAATGTATAATTTGTGTTTGTATAAAGAGCAAGAGCGATTTGATATACAAATAAAAATATTTTAACTCGATTCAATTGTGTACAAATTCAAATTTTATGCAGATATACAAACACAATCATTGATCCATATACATAGTAGTTACATATGTACAATTATCTAACCGATATACATATTCAATTGCTGCAATTTATACAGTTGCTACGATTTTATACAAATCTGATGCTCCATAGCAAACATAGTTTGCTATGGAGCGCAAATAGCAAAATTGTAGTTATAGAGCGCTAATATGATTTTTATATTTGCTATTCCTAAAATTTACTCTATATTATATATATACACTTCTAATATATACGAAATATACACACAATATACTATCTATTATATTATAATACTTGCATTTTATATATATATATATATATATACACACACACACACACACACACACACTTCTAATATATACACAATATACGACTTAATATAATATAATGCTTACTTATATATATATATACACACACACATACTTCTAATATATACACAATATACTACTTAATATAATATAATGCTTACATTATATTATATATATATTTATTAGAATACTTACATTATATTTTATATATATGTATATACACACACACACACACTTCTAATATACACGGAATATACTATCTATTATAT
Organism: Solanum appendiculatum; assembly: GCA_018342035.1. Lineage (NCBI taxonomy): Eukaryota > Viridiplantae > Streptophyta > Magnoliopsida > Solanales > Solanaceae > Solanum > Solanum appendiculatum. The sequence continues at coordinate 24,601 of JAGDQO010001494.1, forward strand.
TAGAATACTTACATTATACTTCTAATATATACACAATATACTACTTAATATAATATAATACTTACATTATATTATATATATACTTCTAATATACACACAATATACTATCTATTATATTAGAATACTTACATTATATTATATATATTACCTCTAAAGACTTTTGTGCTCAATTTGGTTTACGCGAGACTTCTAGTTATAACAAAAGAAGGAAAGACAAGTATCATAGATACCCTAACCCTGATAGTCCTTACAAGAAAAAGAGATCTAGAAAAAGATCCAAAGAGAAGCGTGAAGCTAGAAAAAGCTACCGTAAATCCAGAAGATTTACAAAGAACAGATCGAATAAGGATCTTGCTGATTTGAAATGTTATAGATGTGGTAAATTTGGACATATAAATCTTTAAATGATTTGGAAGAACTTCTTGATACAAAGTTTTTCGGATTAAATCAAAAAATTTCAGGATTAAGTCTTAATCCGATAAACCTCTCTGAAGAGTTTGCTAATAAAATAGAAACTACTTTTGATCATAAAAATGAGATTTCATCTGAGTTTAATAAACTCAAAAGTTATTTTTAAAATAACAAGTATTCCAAGAAACCTAGCATGCAAACTTATTACTATTCTTGTCCAACCCCTCAAGATGTTTTAATTGAAGAAAGGAATTATACACTTCTAATATATACACAATATACTACTTAATATAATATAATGCTTACATTATATATATATATATATATATATATATATATATATATATATATATATATGTATATACACACACATTAAATGTAAAAACTCATGGTTATAACTATGCACCTGGATCAGAATTAATCTGTTTATCTTATAGAATTTATTATAGATTATTATCCTCTCTTAATCCGAAGAGTAAATTGTATGACACTTCAAATCAAACTGTGATTATGGAAACAAATTTCTCTAAATCAAAGATTACCACAAGAAGAACTATCTTGTGGGATGAAATTGATTTTCCAGCAACTTGGACGCTACAGTCGGTTATAGCTCCCGACCAATTGACTAATGAGGTAAGTAATACTGATTATTCTCATATTTCGCAACATCCAGATGGGAGAATCACCATGCAGTTTGATAATAATAAATCTGTCAAAAGGTTTGATGAACAATCATCTATTTATAATAGACACTCTTTTACTGATTATAGAAGGCTTCCTTCGATACAACATATCTCTCCAATCGAACCAATATATGGAGCAACTCGGAATAGGGCAGCTTCTCTTCACACTCTATCTACGGTAAAACCAGTGGAAAAGGTAAAGAAGAGTGAAAGTTGTAATCGATCCACAGACAAATATAGTTCAAGTGGTAAATACTCAGGGAGAGATACTCTCTGCTTCTCAAATAGGTGATATGCCTACTGTGTCCGAAATGAGATTCGACCCCGACAACAGTTAATGATTCCACACCAAATCGATTTCAATACGGGTTCGCAGGCGAGAAGTTATATTCAAAATGATTTTTTTGATAAAAAATGGGAAAAGTTTAAAACTTGGCTTTTTGATATTTATAGTGAAGAAGACCTTCATAACATTTCTGAAGAATTTTATGAAATTTGTACTCTTCATAACAAAATTATGTTTTTTGTTCCTTGGTTTATAACCACTTATTTACCTTTATATATCAAGGTTTTAGAAAGATCTTATAAAGATGGAAGTGGAAAAATTATTAAAACAATTTACCCTCCACAGTCATCTTTTATTTTACCTAATAATACAGGTATTACTTTTGAAGCTTTTCAAAGATTTGTTGAAGACGATGTCTCTACTATAAGTATAGGTGAAATTAATAAAATTATTTCTCAAAATAACTATTTGGGTCTTTATGTAAAGGCTTTAGGAGAACATATAAGTTCCCTAGATAAAAAACTTGATGAGTTAAAGATTTTAATAAAAGAAATGAGTAATGATAAAAGAGAATCCGATATTGCCTCTGCTTCAAAAAGCAAATCAGATCCTCAGGTTACCATAACTCATATTCAGAGACCTCCTGAAATTCAGGATTTTTAATTTAAATCTTTAAATGATTTAGAAGAACTTCTTGATAAAAAGTTTTCCAGTTTAAATTCTAAGTCTGCGGGATTAAGTTTAAATCCAATCAATATTTCTGAAGATTTTGTAAATAAAATTGATTTTAATCCTAATTATAAAGAGGTTGTTGCTTAAGAGTTTAATAAACTCAAAGGATATGTGAAAAGCAAGAAGTATGATGATAAGCCTCGAATGCAGACATACTATTATAATAGACCAACCCCTCAAGATGTATTAATCGAAGAAAGAGATTGGAATCACACAAATACATCTTATAGCGGGTCAGAAATCTATGAATGGAATTTAGATGGTTTAACAGATCGACAGTTAACCGTTCTGATGCATCGTATGTTGATGTATGCAACTATATGCAAAAGTGTTAAAAATACAGATAGAACTATATGTAAAATGATAATTGCAGGTTTCACCGGCCAATTAAGAGGTTGGTGGGATAACCATCTTTCAGTTGAAGAAAAAGCAGTGGTAATTAATGCAGTTGCCACTGAAGAAGAGATTAATAATCTTGGAATGGCTCTTGTAAAAAATAGAGAAGATGCGGTTTATACTCTTATTCTTACTATTTTAGAGCATTTTAATGGTAGATTTACCAATCAGTATGAAACGGTTCGTACACTGCTAAATGGTCTAAGATGTAGATATTTAGGAGAATTCAGGTGGTACAAAGATACTTTTATGAGTCGGGTCATGGAATTGCCCAAAAATAAATTAGATCATTGGAAATCCAAATTTATTGATGGTCTTCAGTCATTATTTGCGGAAAGAGTTAGGAAAACTCTAAGAGAAAATTTTGGAGAAATTTCTTATCAAAATTATACTTATGGAAAGTTGATAGGAGTTTGTACACAGGAAGGATTGAACCTAATGAATTAAGACTATCTAGACAACTTAAGATGGATAAGCTGAGAAAGAAAAATCAATTAGGAGATTTTTGTGCTCAATTTGGAGTACCAGGCCAAGCAGATAAGTTGGGAAAACATAAAGTGAAAAAGAACAAGTATCGAGATTACGATAAAAGAAAAAGATCTAGGAAGAGGTCTAAGGAAGAAAAAGAGGCTAGAAAAAGCCATAGAAGATCTCACAAATTCTCTAAAAATCGGTCAAAGAAAGATTTGGCAAATCTGAAGTGTTACAGATATGAAAACTTTGGGCATATAGCTCCAAATTGTAAACTAGAAAAGCTGAAAGCTTTAGAACTCGACAATGAGTTACATGAGAAAATTTATGGTATGTTATACACTTCAGGATTAGAAGTAGATTACGACTATAGTTCATCTCCAGAATCAGAAGATGAGATTCATTTGGTCGACTTTTCAGATGAAGAAAAGGTTTGTGATAATCAGTGCAGTAATTGCAAGGATGAAAATTATTCTTGTGAAAATGACAATTTTTATAAATTACAATATCAACTTCAAGATTTGGATGTAAATACTATTACTTCTGATAATATTATTGAAATTTTAAAGGAGGTTACTGATAATAACCTTCGTGAAAAAATTCTTAATATGGCTAATATTTCAAACCCCTGTACTTTAAATGAAGTTGAAAATAAAAAAAATTGATTTTAGTTATCAAGCTCCTTACTATTTAAAAGAAGTTCATGACAGGCTTGGTAACAAACATATTCAAACAAGAGATTCTTCGTTTGACGATTTAAAAATAGAAATTGAAAATTTGAAAAAAGAGATTAAAAATCTTAAGCAGAATCAAATGATTTGCGATCATAGGATAACTCAGATAGGGAATAATGCTTCTCCAACTAAGCAAGCCTTTGATAATGGAAAAGAAATTTTTAAAACCCAAACCCCGGATTTTAATCAAGTTGTAAATTTTAATCCAAAAATTGATTCTTTTTTAGGAACTATGCAGGTGATAACTGCTCACAAATGGTATGTTAAGTGTACTATTCTAATTAATAACAGCTTCTCAATAACTGATGTGGCTATGATTGACAGTGGAGCAGATGTAAGCTGCATCCAAGAAGGGCTTGTTCCTACCAAATATTTTGAAAAAACAACTCATATGGTTAAGTCGGCTTCAGGACATGCTTTAGATATAAAGTATAAATTGCCGAACACTAGAATTTGTCAAAATAAAGTTTGCATTCCTCATTTTTTCTTCTTAGTAAAAAATCAGTTATACCCTCCTATTATACTAGGAACTCCTTTTATAAATGCAATCTATCCAATTACTCGTATTGATGCTAACGGATTTTGTGCAGGTTATAAAAATCAAAAAATAAGTTATACGTTTATTACCAACCCGGTCTCTCGGGATATAAATGCTTTGATTAATATGAAACAAAAGCATGTTGATTCTTTACAATTAGAATGTTTCAGTATAAATTTAGCAAATACGCTAAAAAATACTAAAGTTCAAGAAAAAATAAAAATAATTTCTGAACAAATGGTTGTTGATATCTGTGCGGATCATCCCAGCGCTTTTTGGAATAGAAAAAAACATATTGTTACTCTTCCGTATGACGAAGACTTTTCTGAAGAAAATATTCCTACTAAATCTCGACCTTGTCAGATGAATGCTGAATTGGTTGAATTCTGCAAAAAAGAAATTGATAATTTGTTACAAAAAGGTTTAATAAAATCATCTAAATCGCCATGGTCTTGTACTGCTTTCTATGTTAATAATGCAGCTAAAAGAGAGCATGGTGTTCCCAGGTTAGTAATAAATTATAAGCCTTTGAATAAAAATTTTTAATGGATCAGATATCCGATCCCAAACAAAAAGGATTTGCTTTCAAGATTATATGATGCAAATATCTTTTCAAAATTTGATATAAAATCAGGTTATTGGCAGATTCAGATTTTTAAAGAACATTCTTATAGAACGGCGTTTAATGTTCCCTTTGGGCAATATGAATGGAATGTTATGCCTTTTGGATTAAAAAATGCCCCGTCAGAATTTCAAAAAATTATGAATGATATTTTCAATCCTTACTTAGACTTTATAATAGTCTATATTGATGATATTTTAGTATTCTCTAAAACTTTTGAAATACATATAAAGCATCTTGAAATTTTCAAGAAAATTGTTATATAAAATTGTTTAGTTATATCAAAACCAAAAATGAGTTTGTTTCAAAAAGAAATTAGATTTTTGGGTCATCATATTTGTCAGGGAAAAGTGACACCAATTCAAAGAGCAATTGAATTTGCTTCAAAATTTCCTGCTATTATCACTGATAGAACTCAATTACAAAGATTCTTGGGTAGTTTAAATTAAATTTCCCCTTTTTACAAAAATCTGTCTCGTGACCTTGCTCCTCCTTATGACAGATTAAACAAAGGACATAAAGTGTCCTGGAATAGCAGTCATACTGCTTTAGTAAAAAATATTAAGCAAAGAGTAATTTCTTTGCCCTGTCTAACGTTAGCAAACCCAGCTTGGGTAAAAATTATTGAAACTGATGCTTCAAATATAGGTTATGGAGGAATTCTCAAGCAGATAAATCCCCATGACAATTGTGAATACTTGATAAGATTTCATTCAGAAAATTGGACAGAAGCACAGAAGAAATACGCTACTGTGGCTCATGAAATGTTGACAATTGTCAAATGTGTCTTGCAATTCCAAGACGATCTCTATAATAAAAAATTTATAATAAAAACTGACACTCAAGAGGTAAAGTTTATGTTTAGTAAGGATTTTAAACATGACGCGTCAAAATTAATATTTGTCATATGGCAAGCACAATTGGCTCCTTTTGATTTCGAGATTCTTTATAAAAAAGGGAGTGATAACTCTTTGCCGGATTTCCTATCTAGAGAATATCTGCAATGAATTCTACTTATATGAATGTCTTTTTAGATAATGATCTTTTAATCGCTATTTTGCAAGTAATACCGTTACCTCGTAATTTGAAAGAGGTTATTATTGAAAAAATTATAGATAATATTGTTAGAGAAGATTTCTCTATATTCGAAAATGAATCTTATGATTGGTCAGATGAAGGAATAAGAGATAACTTCATTTATAATGATCTATTAAATTTGTGCTAAAAATTTGCAGAATGAATCCGCCTAGAGGGCGAGGAAGATCTCGAAGAGGAGGCAGATCAGCTTACTCTTATCAACAAGGATCGTCGGGATCATCATATGGTTCCAGTACAAGCTACCCAGTGATTCAAATGGGACAAAAGAAGTTGATAAATGCAAAGATACCTCAGGTATCTTCGCCATTAATAAATTTGGAGGATATTCCAGAAGAGAGTCCTTTATATGCACAATTACAAGCATATTTAGAATCTCAAAAGCAAAATGATACTTTTGCTTCCATAGCTAAAGAGGACAACGATGATATAAAATCATTTGAACAAGTCCAAAACAAGGAAATGATATTTCCAGTTGAAAACTCTAAAATTCAGAGAAAACAAGAACCATGGAAGATATTCCAGAGGTATCTGATAAACGGGTTATATTATCCGGGTGAGTCATACAAAATCCGAAATTACTACGAAAATATTCTAAAAGAAATAGGAAGTGCCGAATTCCAACACTAATAAGGAATGTCTGGAGCCAGCACCGAGGAGTATAGCTTCTCGAAAATAATCATTAAGCAGATTATATCTGTAGATGAATGGGGGATTTCTACCATGAATGAGAGACAGATAAGTCTCAACAAAACAAGAATCAATTTCACTTATTGGGATTATATCCACGCCTTTGATAAAGTGTTGTACTATAATAACAGCAAACATAAGCATACTTGGTTTATCAAAGTTTGTTCAAAGATATTTGAAACAGAGATTCCAAATTGGTTTCTAAAATGGTGGTCATACCATGGTCCAACAGCAAAGATTTTGCCAGAATTATTTTCAAATTTATATAAAGAATGGGCTAAAGTCTCGCCAAGACTAAATGACTTATATCATACAAATCATATCTGTTGTGTAGAAAAAATAGATCAAATTTATTTCTTCATTGAATTTTCAATCACATGGATCCATAAATGGACACCTGAATTAGGTTTTAGTGATGATCAAATACCGTGCTTATACATGGTATTCTATAATAATTTCTGGGACAAATTAATGAAGAAAGATCCCAAGACCAAAATATTGTTTGGTCAAGAACTTCTGGATTCAATCACTAAAAGAATTCAGGATTATTCACACATTCCAGCAAAGGATGTAATCGAAGATAGCTCGGTGAGACACATAGCTCAGAGGATTTCTTGTCAAGAAAGAGATAAATCAGAAATGATAGAAAAATATTTAGAAGAGGTCAAAAGAAATCTTTTGAGATCTCTCAACCAATATGAAAAGTCTGACACGTCAATGAAAAGTGACACGAGCCATGACGAAGATATCTTGGATTCACAACCAGTAGACGAGCATGATATGACAGAAGATACTTTGAAAAAAGCAAAAGCATTGATTAAAAGCTTGAAAGGGAAAAATCAGATTTGAAGAAATGAAGACAGAAAGGACCCACAGCATGTGGGAACAGTAGAAAAATTGTTTAAAAGGGCCCAGATAAGGACCCAAACTATGTATCTTTTTCAATTTTTGTCCTTTTCCCCTTTTCTTTTCTTATTTATAAGATGAATTGAGGAAGCTATAGGCACCTCAAGTTTTAGATAAGTTTTAATTCCTCTCTTGTAAAGAACAGTTCTGGTAATAAACCTTAAGAAATCAGAAAATCTTCAGTTTTGAAGGCACATCCGGAGTAACAAGGTACTTTAAGTTTTACTTGTTTTATTTTTATTCCTTATTGTGAGAGCCAGGACTATGTGCGGCTAAACTTCTTCATATCTATGTCAAGACTACTCTGAAGTTTAGATAATAAGAACTATGAAAATAGCTTAGACTCAACGTAATATGAAAGAATTTATTCTGATATTTGTCACTTGGTTCCGAGATGGAGGTACAGTCAGATCCTAGCACTACTCTTGTTGGCTTTGCCTTAGTGGCTACATCTGGTGAGCCGGCGGTTGTAAGTCCCGATATTGAAAAAAAAGGCAGGTTTTCCCCTGTTAGAACCTCCAGATACATGGGCTCAACTCGAGTATGTATTACGATCTAGACAGGCTCCTTGCTTGGATAAAAGGGTGGGTAACTCTGTCCATACAGTTATTAAAATCAGATAAATTCTTGTATATTTCAGTGTTTCATCCGATTGATGTTATGGCGGACTACCGCCCGACATCAGCAAAAGAAAGATCCTGAAGTGTATATATATATATATATATATATACACACACACACCTCTAATATACACGGAATATACTATCTATTATATTAGAATACTTACATTATACTTCTAATATATACACAATATCCTACTTAATATAATATATAACTTACATTATATTATATATATACTTCTAATATACCCACAATATACTATCTATTATATTAGAATACTTACATTATATTATATATATTACTACTAATATATACTAAATATACTACTTAATATATAATATTTTCAAGTATTTATTTAAGTAATAATTGTTAACATTATTTTTTAAAGTATTGGCTTATTATAGTGACTACAAATTTAATTTTCAATATGAAGTAATTAAAATTATTTAATTGAAGACATAGTAATTTTATGAAAAACAAAGAAATTAAGAAATGCAAAGACTCAATGAACCTTTGACTTTATTAATATATTGATAAAATTCAAAACATACAAAGTTAAAAAAATTATAATTATTTGTCTTTAATAAATTGTAAAATGTAAATTCAACATATTTCGATTCATTTTTTTTTCAATTCATGTGTATTAACAATAACATGAATTGGCTCATAATTTTCAAAATCAATTAATTCCTAAATTGGACTTGCTTATGCCGAAGGATCCCCAATTGACATTATTTCTTCAAGTTCTTCTTCTTCTTCTTCTTCTTTCGTATTTTGTGTTTTTTCTTTGTTCCTTCGCTCTGATCTAATCCAATCTCTGAGGCAAACTAAAACATTCATGGCATTACTTCCCAATGAATGACGATTATCTCCGATCTGTTGCCTTCCTTGACTAAATGCTCTCTCTAATGTAACAGTTGACATTGGAACATTTAGCACATCCCTTGCCAAGGTGGAAAGTACTGGATATTGTTTTTGGTTGTTCTTCCACTAATCCAGTGTGCTAATATTATTTTGATAGTGCTCTGGGGCCTGTCTCAAATAATAAGTAAGCTCGTCCCGATTTATGCTGTTTTGAGATGTAGGTTGTATTCTATTCCAAACAGATAAATTAGTAACACAATGGGCAGGCATACCATGTGCCTGTCTTTTAGAAGATGGTGGCTCGTTTGAAGGACGAGATAGAGGAACAATATGAATAGGCGTAGCATTATCAAGTAAAGTGACATAATGATTATATAATGATTGAATATGATCATTTGTATCACTCATAGTCTTAAACATACTAGGTTCCTCATCATTTTGAATATTTAAAGCACTATACATAATTCGAACAAATTCAGACATAATAGCAAATTTCATACACGAATTTAACATAGCACCAACCATATAAATAGGAGGAATAGAAAAAAAATATTTTTTAAAATTTTCAATTATTTCAGTAATAGCCGTTGTGTAATCTTGTTTAAGTTTATATTCACTAAGCAATATAGCAAGGTTGGCTATATAAGCTAAAATATTACAAATGGTAGGATAATAAGCACCGAAAAATACAACAGTAGAGGCTTAAATTTTTCTAAAAAAACAACAACATCATTAATTTTAACCCAATCAGATTCTTGCAACATGACTTTGAAAAATTTATATGCATATTGGTTAAAAGTTGTAGTTATAGGCACTCTATAAATGTAGCAAGCTTTTAAAAAATCATATGTAAAATTTCACCTAATCTCTATTTCTTCGGACATTAATCTTGCTCTAAGATTATTTTCCTCATATTTTCTTTTAAATTCTTTAAGTCTGACCTTTCAATTATTTCCTTGAATAAAACCAACTGCATGCCTAACTTTTTCAATTGTGGGCTCAAAATAATAAAGACCATCTTTTTTTTTTGGTAACTAATTTGATTTTATTACCAAAGTAGAACACATCTAATATGAAAAATATCATGTAAAGGGGGATTAAGCTCGACTTTTAATGAATCAATAGCAGCGTGTTGTTAGATGCATTATCAAAAGCAATACATAAAATTCTGTGTTCAAGACCATAATATTTTGCGACCATAGATATAGATTCAGAAATAAATTGTGTAGATTGTCTACGGTCTTCATTATATTGGAATGCTAAAATACGTTTTTGCATGATAAAATTCATTATCTATCCAATGACAAGTAATAGTTAAATAATCATTTTTATTTGAGAAACTCTACATGGAAGATTTGTTAATAACCAACGTAAATAGTATGTATACTATCCATGAAGTCTAAAAATATCTGATCGACAAGTACTTCTAGGAATACCTTTAAACATGAAATTATAAACTAATTGTATATAATGAATAAAAGCATCAGAAGAAGCAAATGAAAAAGTTAGACAACCATAAGCTATCATTTTCGCTAACTCTTCACGATCCCTCATTTTATTATACATACCAATTAATTTTTCGATCTGTAGGTTTAATCTACCTTGGACTGGTCTAGTAAAATCAATGTCTTGTTCTATTCGTTCATTCCAATCAGGGTGTTTATTATCTAGATGTCTAATCAAATGACATGTCCCACCTTTATTACCCCCGGTCTTATGCTAAAATTGGGTGCCACAAATACATTCAACTTTAGTTGTTCCAACTACTCGAGTAAAATAATGTCATATTAAACTAGTTTTTTCCTTTCTTTTACAGGTCGTGGAGGTAGATTAAAAGTTCTAGATTGAGCATTACCGATAATAATAGCAAGATTAGTTGGTGTAACATCATCATCATTATTATCACTATTATTTTATTCTACTTCTACCTCATTTTGTTCTTCTATACCGTAATTTTCTTGTAACTCAAGTTCATTCATATCGTGTGCACCTACACCTATTTCTCCAATTTCACTAGGTGGTGCGTTAGGCATACGAGCATAAAATTTACTTGTACTATCTCGAGTTTTTGGCTAAAAACATCCTTTAACTATACCTCAACTTAACCTACATCCTTAAATTATTCTTCTTAACAAAAAACATCCTCCAAGTATTTAAAACTTAACAACTTTCATCCCTCTATTAAAATTTGTCAAAAAATTAACAAATTCCACATAAAAACATATGCAATTCATACTATTCTCATCAAAAAAAATTCTATAATTTTAATACCTGTTGGAAAAAGCTTCCAAAAATTAAAAATAAAATAAAATTTGAGACCCTTGTTTGCTGTTAAAAGAACAATGTTAGGACGGTGTTAGTCTACGAGGAGACGTGATTTGCTCTTCTCCTTTACCAATTGAATGGAGTTGGAGATTAATTTCACACCATCTTCACCTTGTAAAGTTAAATTGATGGTTGAGGTGATCAAGATTCAGCTGATTTTGATCTCTAGTACTCGAATTTCATTTTTCATTATTATAAGTAAAAGTCTCCGATCGACATCACTTTTTTACAGATTCAATGAGAAGAAAATATTTCAACTGATAATTCTTTGATATCAAATCAAATGAAAAGTAAATAAAAACAAAATTGCTGGTTAAAAGGAAGGCAATGCAAAACGTTGTTGCTAAAAAAATTCACAATATTATTTTAGATGTATATAGAATGAACAGAATTGGTTTATTGGGGTGATTTAGGGAGTTTTGTTGAGAGTAGTGTGAACCGTACATGTTTTTGTGAAGAATTTGTTAATTTTTGATAAATTTTAACAAAAGGAGGAAAGTTGTCAAATTTTTGATAATTGAGGGATGTTCTCTGTTAAGAAAAATAATTTAAGGATGTAATTTAAGTTGGGGGTATAGTTTAAGGATGTTTTTGGCCAAAAACTTTACTCTCTACTGGAAACATTTTTTTTCTTACTATCACTACTACCTCCAGGACACAAATATTTAACATTTCTACCCACTTTTTTATCGTTTTCATTATGCAAATTAAAATAATAAAAATTATAAACACAAAAATAATATGATTAAATATTCTAGAATTAATATACTAAATAAAAGCAAGAGAAGGAACGAATATACCAAATTGCCGGAATCCAAAATTAAAGAAAGAACCGTAAAATTGATGAAATGTTGAACACTTAAAAGTTGAAAACTTTCACTTGATATTGTTTATTGCAAAATATAATATAAAATTGCTATCACAAGAGAGAATTGAGAAATTGAGAGAGGATTAGAAAATTTGATGTAGGAAAAATAAAGAAATGTGTTGGTATTTATAGAAAAAAAATAGTGTGTTAAAAAAATAAATTAAAATGTCATTTTGGCCACTTTTTCAGAAAGTGGCCCAACGAATAACCCAATAAAAATTTTTAAAAAATTTAATTACCGAGACGGTGCACTGGTGGGCCGCGTACGGGTCCCTTACCGGGCCGGCCTTATCTGCTTGGGATAATTTATCTTGACTGGCGCACCCCACTATTATAAGCTGCCGGTCCGGGCCTTATCGGGCTGGCCCAATTGACAGGTTTAGATTCAGGCCACATCATTTTACTTTCAGAGTCTATTCTTGACAAGAGACATTATAAGAAGAAAGAAAGGACTACAACTCAGATTTTGGTCAAATGGTTGAATACAGCACCTGAAATCAGTTCTTTGATGGATCTTTTGGAGTTTACTCAGAAGTTTCCCCAATTCAATCATTGAGGACAAGAATTGTTTTAAGGGTGGAGTATTGATATGTGCTTAATTTTGTTGTTGCTTATTTTGTAATGTAGAATTAGTTGGTTGATTTATTAGTTGACGAATTAAAAGCATATGATAAGTTGACCAATTAGTTAGGCACATGTCATGCACATGATTTCAAAAATAGTTATTACTAACTTTCTATCTAATTCTATTTTCCTTTTATTAACAGAATCTAGCAGCAATTGTAATCAGTTTTCAGATATGAAGAATCAATAAACTCTCCCTCTTTTCTCTAAATTTCTACTTAGTTGTGGAGCTTGAGTGAATCGTTCAAGGGGAATTCGTCAATTTACTCTTTATGAACACTCATTTATGTTCATAACTGCACTCAGAATTCTAGGAGTTCACATCATTCGTCAATTTACCCTTTAGGAACACTTAGCAAGTGCGATTTTAATGTGGTGTTCACTCTTCACTTATGTTATGTTGAATGGAAAGGGGTAGCACATGATCCTCGAATTCTAATGAAAATTGTATCTAATCCATATAATGGCTTTCCATTTCTCCTTATAGTAAGTGATACAACTTAAACTATTATGAAATAATGTTTAACTCTTTATTGTGATCATTTGAACATTATTTTAATGACAGATAAGTATTATCTATGTGATGTGGCATATCAAAACACCCAAGGATTTTTAGCACCATATTGTAACGTTCGTTATTGGTTAGGAGATTATCATTATGGGCGGGGTATTAATAAGGAAGAAGAATTTAAGCATGGTGATGCACGACTCAGAAAAGTTATAGAACGTGCTTAATTATGAAGTTCTGAAAGCAAAATTTTCTATATTGGACAAGATGCTTCCATATTCTATTGATGTTCAGAAAAATATTATTACATGTTTTGTAGTTTATAATTTTATTAGGAAGGAGTGTATAAATGATGATCTTTTTAAGCAATACGAGTCATCTCAATTAATATTTAACGAGGAAGAAGAAGAACACAAAGAAGTGTTGCACTTCACGATGTGGAGCTGCCAACAAGATAAGCTAGGTAGTTTGTTATTAGAATATCTATCCAAGATGGAAAGAATATATATTATAAACGATAGGAGAGCCAAAGAATAGGCATGTTGGAACTATATCAAGATTAGAACGACAAGGAATATATGCATCTATATATAATAATAAAAAATTCTGGCTCGGCCTGAGAAAGCGCTAACAACAACTTAAAGGAAGGGTTCCATGTAACTGTTGTGTCTGCCCCCTTCTTTGTCAATGAGGCACAGTAGGTTTGGCATCTACCACAAAAGAGAGAATCCACTTCAGATAACCACATCTTTGCTAGGCAGCGTGTGAAATGGCTGACAGTAGACCTTTTTGGATATATAATCCAAGTCAAGAGTAGAGTTGTAGGAAAAGTGGTCTGATGAAAAGAGTAGAGTTGGTAGATTGACCGGTTTAATCAAAATTTAACTTGGTGTATTTGATTTGATGTAATTGTAATTGTATATTATGTGTTTATTACACACCAAAAACACGAGAATTTGAGCATGATCTATTAGTGTTGATGATATTATTTCTTAGTTTTTAACATGCGTCAATTTTATGATTATATGTTTGGTAGATTTGTATGTGTTATTGATATATAAAATGGGATATATGATTTGGTGTAGTGGATAGCTAAATTTCACTGAAACTTTTTTGGTAAATAATTAATCGATGGTAAAACGAGAATGAAGGTCAGATTCTATGAATAATTGTTTGTTAGATTGAAAGGTTTAATCAAAATTTAACTTGGTGTATTTGTTTTGATGTAATTGTAGTTGTATATTATGTGTTTATTAAACACCAAAAACACGAGAATTTGAGTATGATCTATTGGTGTTGATGATATTGTTTCTTAATTTTTAACATGCGTCAATTTTTATGATTATATGTTTGGTAGATTTGTATGTGTTATTGATATATAAAATGGGGTATATGATTTGGTGTAGTGGATAGCTAAATTTCACTGAAATTTTTTTGGTAAATAATTAATCGATGGTAAAACGAGAATGAAGGTCAGATTCTATAAATAATTGTTTGGTAGATTGACAAGTTTAATCAAAATTTAACTTGGTGTATTTGTTTTGATGTAATTGTAGTTGTATATTATGTGTTTATTAAACACCAAAAACACGAGAATTTGAGTATGATCTATTGGTGTTGATGATATTGTTTCTTAGTTTTTAACATGCGTCAATTTTTATGATTATGTGTTTGGTAGATTAGTGATTTGGTGTAGTGGATATAAAATGGTGAATATGATTTGGTGTAGTGGAAAGCTAAAATTCACTGAAACTTTTTTGGTAAATAATTAATGAAATGCTGGACTTTTACAATGCATGTATGAACTTCTAAATTTGTCAATTTTATTGGTAGAAAAATACGTGCAATAGATGTTGTATATTGTTGTGAATGTTATTGTATAATATTTGGTGTAGTTGGTATATAACTTGGAGTAATGTTTAGTGTTTGTGTACTAAAAATGACAAAACAATTTAGACACCATAATTTCGTAATCCACATTTATGTATATTACTCCATTCTAAATACCAAAATGTGTAATGTGGTTACTGTAATGATTATGTATGTACGCTTAATTTGCTCTACAGTGTAATATGATTAATATGTTGTATTTATACACAAGCAAGTACGTAGATTACAATATTGAACGAGTAATATATGACACAAACACTAAATACGAAGGTTTGATTACAACTATAGCTTCGCAATTGGGTGTGGACACAACCATATTTGATTTGGAACTAGAATATGTCATGAGTGCTCTATCTCCACCAATGAAAATCCATAACGATATGGGTGTCCAGGTGTATTTAGATCAAAAGAAATGGAATTCTGACTTCTTTTCAAAATATCCCTTATGTATAACATTGGTGGATAGAGATACGGAAGGAATAGAGTATCAAAATGGTGTCCTAGAAACAAGACGAGATATTCTAAGATCAAATACACTAAGTTTGACTGGTATAGATCCAATTTTAGATGATCTTATTGAAGAAGATGAAGCAACAACAATAATTTCAAATCCTCAACACGATGTGGTGGCAGTAGATCAAGTTTATATAAACAAGAAATTTTAGCGGAAGTTATGAAACGATATGTTTTTTTGAGGGAGTTTTGTGTTAAAGCTAATAGGTTGAGTACTACCTAGTAAGATTAGTATAACTGCATGTATATTATTCTATTCAATATTAAATTTTAACAACTTCTCATGTCATTTTAGCGGAAGTTATGAAACGATATGCTTTTTTAGGGAGTTTTATGTTAAAGCTAATAGGTTGAGTACTACCTGGTAAGATTAGTATAACTGCATGTATATTATTCTATTCAATATTAAATTTTAACAACTTCTCATGTCGATTCGTGATTGTGTTTTTTACAGTTATTATTTGAAATGTCCTACCGATGGTTGTTTGTGGATTTTTAAAGCATCATGTTTGAATAATTCTAAGTTATTCAAAGTGAGAAAATTTTGCGATATACATACATGTTCGTTAAAGGATAGGACTCATTCAAAGCATCAATCAACTACTGGTGTGCTTGGTGCTATGTTAATTGAAAAGTTAGTTGATGCAAAAATAATTTACACACCAACTGACATAAGAGCAGACATGCTGAGGGTACATGGGATATCATTAACATACATGCAAGCATGGCGAGGTAAGAAAAAAACTTGCAAGACGTTGAGAGGTGACCCTGCAGAGTCGTATGGAAAAATTACAATGTATTTATATATATTGGAAACAACATATCCAGGTACAATTGTGAATTATAAAAAAACAGATGAGAATCGTTTTTTGTATTCATTCACAGCACTTGATGCAAGTATAAGAGGATGGGAGTATTGTCGCCCAATAGTGGTAGTTGATGGTACCCATTTGAAATCAACTATGAGGGCACAATGTTGATAGCTAGCACATTGGATCCGAGAGGTAAGATTTTTAGTCTTACAAAAATTTTATCTTATTTTCATTATGTTTAACACCATTTTATGTTGCCATTTATGGTGTGCAATTTGATTTATTTATAGGGCACATCTAGCCACTTGTGGTGTCACTGTTTATATATGTTGTGTTTCATGACTTACAATCCTGATTTTTCATATAATTTGCTGGTGTCATTGTTATGTTTATGTGTTACATCTGTTGAATAACTAGGTAGATTTTGTAAACCTATTATTAGTCTGCATATTATTATTAACTTATGTTTGGGTGAAATCTGCACGTTCTTTTAAAGCTTTTATTGAATGTATTTGTAAAATGTATAAAGAAACTTAAGATAATATTTGATTCACGTATTAACTGGACATTGTGTTGATTTACTATGTATTGATAGATGATTAGGTATAACTATATATAAAATAGATGTATTGTTCATAAGGTTAATCATCTAGTTTATTTATAGGTCATATCTTGCCACTTGCCTACGGCATAGTCGATTCAGAAAATGATAATTCATGGTTGTGGTTCTTTGAAAATTTCAAAAATGCATTTGGTGATAGAAACGATATGTACTTTGTATCTGATAGAAATAAGAGTATCTGGAATGCTACAGCAATGGTTTATCCAGAATTTAGGCATTATGCTTGTATTTATCACCTCTAGACAAATTTACTAAAGAAGACACACAGGGATACTGAAGAAGTGAGAAGTTTATTCTTTAGTTTAGCAAAGGCATACACCGTGCGGAATTTTGATGAATTGATGGGGAAAATGGACCAAATTAATCCAAAATACTGAGCATATCTAGAGAAGGCAAATTATGAGAAATGGTCTCGTGCACATTCAACAATAAAGAGAACATGGACATTGACAAGTAACATTTCGGAGTCTATTAATAATGCTATTCTTGCTGGGAGAAGGTTGCCAGTTGTACCATTGTTGGAATATGTGCGCAAGACAATTGAATCTTGGAACGAGAAACACAACGAAGAAGGAAGAAAAACAACAACCTTAACCAACAAGTACAATGAAGTCTTGGAGGAAAATAAAAAAATGTCGCATCGTATGATTGTAAGTATTAAGATTTCTATATCACTTATGCTATGTTTAAAATTTATTATATTAATTTGTTACATTTTCAAATGAAGGTTCGCGCATCAACAAAACATCTTCATACTGTTATAGATGGTGCGAAAAGGTTTACAGTTTATTTGAATACTCGGAAGTGTACCTATGGAAGATTCCAACATGATGAGATTCCATGTAGTTATGCAGTTGCAGCTATCAGACACAGGCAAAAGCATCACGAAGATTTTTGTTCAGACTATTACAGTAATAGGAATTACCAAGATACATATGCCATCCCAATTGAACCATTGCCTTGTGAAAGCACTTAGGATATTCCATCGCATATTTTGGAGGAAATCATGTTACCACCAATTACAAGAAAATAACCAGGCCAACCACCCAGCAATGACCGTAAAAAGGGATTCAACGAAGGAAAATAAAAAAGGAGTAAAGTGACTTGTAGTAGATGTGGTACTCCCGGGCATAACAAGAAGAAGTGCCCAAAAATGAGCAACAGAACTAACATATGTGTGTTTTAATGTTTTATGTTTTTGGTTGACATTCATCATATGCAGTTGGATTTGCTTTTGATTTTTGGACAAATTCGGATATATTTTAGCGAATACTAATTTTACTTTGGTTAATATTAAATGTCTGGCTCATAATTTGGCGTATTAATATTTATATGAATACTAATTGTTATTGTAATTGATTGTTTGTTGATGTCTGTTAGTTTAATAATTAATGTATTCTTGGTGAGAAAAAAAATACCAAAGTGAATTGGTATACCACAGCAATTTGCATTTTTATATATGAATTGGTATACTAATAAGAAATTTTTGTAACAATTTGTATTATATATGGCTGCAAAGCTGGTAAATCATGAAATTCTTTAGGTTTATGTTTTGGTTTAAAAATTCATATTTAGTTGTATATATACAACAATATTTGCTAATATATTTTTGGTGAAAGAAAATGTGAAATTCTGTAATTTTTAATTGCGTGTAGAAAAACAAACTGGTATGAATTTTTATGGTATAATATAAATTGTAATTACTCTTAAATTTGGTATATATTATTATGTAAACCACTAGGTGTAATTGATATTGAACTTGGTGTTTTATTTTGTGTAAAATGAACGGAAATAACACACATTCTTACAACTGAATGAATTTAATAGATAGTATTGACAGTACAATGGCACCCATTTTGACAAGTATCTCCAAAAATAATTAGATGTTTTTGTTAGATCATGGCTGGACTGTTGGTATAATATACCACCAATACACAATGTATTTGCATATAACTAATTAAATTTTAAAAAAGGATGGTTTGATCCCACAATGAAACGCAAGATCTTGACTATGTCTACACAAATATTTATGTACCAAAGCATCTATACTATCCAAAATTGAACAAACGTACCAATTCAGTATTTTTCAGTTTATTAAACACAATTTAGACACCAAAAGGATCTAAAATACATTACAGATAAGGCTGTTATGGTAATACAAAATTGTTGGTATAACATACCAACATTACAAAATGACTTATTTAACTTGAAAAATATACACAAACAACTAAGAACCAACAATGAACGAAATACAATAAAAGCACCAAAATGATCTAAAATACCAAATAAAGTGTTTGTGAGTTGTTTCAACACAAAATAGGCACCATAACTGAACGAAAATAGCAATTAAAGTGATATCCAACACTGCAACAAACTATTTTTAAAGGAACAAATTTCAACAACAAAATTCCTTTAAAATCTATCCTCAACCCTCAACAACTGCTACATTTCAATTCTTTCCCTTCCGAATTGACAGACCACCTTTACAAGTTGTTTCACTTCACTAATAGTTCCAGTATCAATCTTCCTTTTGCCATAGTTTCAAAGAAATGCTCAATATCTCAATCGCAAATTAGAAGCATCAAAAATTGACTCTGGGATGTTCAAATCTCCTCGACAAACAAACTCAGCATATGCACAAGTATACAAACCACAATCACTGCCAAAAAATAGATAAATCATAATCCAAACAATTAATGGTGCGTATTGAAAATAATAAATAGACAATACCTACTTTGATTCATCAATTTGTTGTGGGATATTTTCACGATTGCCGTAAAACAATGGATCTCTAATTTCTTTGACAGAATAATGAATATCTGAGTTCCAATCAATATCTTTCCTTTTCCTAAGTGCAATCTAAGAACAAAGGAATCATTTTTGCTAGCTTTTCCACCAAGCTCATGACCGCTTTTGTATGCTTTTCTCCATATCCACTTAGTGAATCATATATGTAAAAAGCCCTGCTTCTTATAGAAAAAATAACAAGAAACCAGTGAAAAGAATTACTACTGTTGTTTGGGATACAAACATAATCAACATCTACCCATGAAGTGCTAGCAAGTCTCTTAGCCGCTCTTATGTAATGAGTCACTTCATGGTGTGTAGATATCAATGTTGCATCTTTGGCATTAGCCTCCCAGACATCAAGAATCTGAACAACCCAATTGATGAAAAATGGATATGTCGTCGTAACTCTTGAACTGATATTAGGACCATACTTGCATAGTTTACGGAGGTAATATATTATCACATCCACATGCTATGTAAAAAAAATATATTATCAATTAACAACCAACAATATATGTACAAATCAATGGAACTATTCCAATCACCTGAGTCTGCCCCATTAATAACTCATTTGAACCAAACAGACTGTATAACTAAGCACAACAATCTTGCTTTCACAACTACTAACCAAATAAACAATGAACCTTTCATACATAAGAATCTAATTTAGTTTAGCATAAAGTGATGAGATTAAAAAATTACCAAATCACCCCAAGGTTGTTCTGGATAAGCCAAAGGATAAAATCAATCCATTAAATCCATTTTACCAACGCCGAAATCAAAAGGAGGATCGATTGGATTTTTAGCAGCTGTGAAAAAATTGATTTTCCTGTCAAATATATGAGATACAATTATAACATAAATAATAACTAACAAAATTACTAAAGATCATTCAAAGTAAATACATACTTGCCACGTTTCTTGGATAGTTTATTATCGACCCATGTTTTGAAAGCAGGAATCACTTCAGTGTGCTCAACAAACCCTGAGTAATTTTCAAATGGGTGTCTCCATGAACAGTATATCGATGCCTTTGCGGATGAGCCACCAGACTCACTTGGATCAGTATATGGTGATTGGGCATACTTCCCTGGTAACTTTGTTCGAACATGTTGAACTGGTGTCACATGTGTATTTTCAGTTACAATCGCAACCAAAAACTTCGCATGTGTGTGCTTTGATTCCACATCAACCAATGAAGACACAAATGTTTTTCCAGTTTCCATACCACCCAATGGTGTCACATGTGTGTTCTCAGATCCCACATCAACCAATGATGGCACATATGTTTTTTCAGTTTCCAAAGCAACCAATTGTGATTCGGGCATTGTTGGCATTACAAAGTCATCCAGTGTAGAAATTTTGCTCTTTTCTTCCAATAGCAACTGAATTATCACCTACTAAATGGTTCAAGTTTTATCAAATAGAAAAGCTTATCTATCCAATTTTTTACAATACAAACGTTGTTGAAAAATAACAAAGACAGACTTACAAGTGTTATCAAACAAATGCTGATTAATGGAATCAACATGGACTGAAACTTCATCCACACCATCATGCATATGTTCGTCTTAAATATCAGAACTTTCTCTTCTTATATCGTGATCAGCTACCTTAATATTCTCAAGTGACACACAACAATGAAAGTTAATGACTTAATAAATAAATCGAAAAGTGGAAAACAATCATATGATAGTATGCCAACACAATATATAATTCAACGAAGTAATGTTGAATAATAATAATACAACCATGCTTTTGTAAATTCAGCAGTTGCATCAAACAAAGTTTTAATGCTAACTTAAAATATATAAATCAATATGTATACTACCAAAAAAGAGATTTGAAATAAACAAGTCCTATTAAAACTAGTTATGTATGCCAGTATTATAACATTTGATATAATAATTCCATACTTTTATACCAAGCTTTACCCTACTATATAACATTTTAACATTTTTACCATAAAGAAACATATACGGCAGAACAAAACTAACCTTATGAGAAGTTCCAACAAAAATTGCTACAAACAAATTATAATGCCAACACAATATATGATTCACCAATGTCATGTTGAACAATAAAATATAATCCATGCTATTTTAACTTCAACAGTTGCATCAATATAGTTTTTATGTTAACTTAAAATATATAACTCAATCTGTATACTGGCATATAATACATTTGGAATACACAAGTTCAAATAACATTGAGTATACCAATATTATAACATTTAGCATAGTCTTTCCATAACTTATACAACACTTTATAAACTATATAACATTATAACATTTTTCACGATAAAGAAACATTTAAGGCAGAACAAATGTAAACTTAGGAGAAATACCAACATTTTCATTTTTTGAATCATCCTTTTGGAGAGATTTCAACTCTTCCATTATATTTTTGAATGCTAATCCATAAAATCTTTCATCTCGGTAAATTGATCATCTACCTTTTTCTCGAATTTCCTCGACTCATTACATACCTAACAACATGATAATATAAATGATGTATAAAGAATTTACAAACTGTAAATGAAGGCTAGTTTAAAGACACACCTTAATAACTTCTTGTGCGAGATTCTGAAATTTTTTATTATTTCTAAAACTCAAATCTACACCAACTTGATTCGATGAATTAGAAGGCACCTCCTTTTCAAACTGTCGTTTGTCATTATGAGACTGAACATTCTCATTTTGATGTAGAGAGCATCCAGGTTCTCTACTTTTATTGAATGATGAGTCGTACAAATCAATGAGATTTTCCATCTCCACAATCGCAAGCTCGTCATCCATCAATAGAACATCTTCAAAAGTATACTAGCACGGCAATAAAAAATAAAAAATAAAAAAAATGATATTAATATATAAAAAATATGAAAAGTCCAAAAAAATAATTGTAATAAATAATTAGTATTACCTAATTGCCATATTTTCAAAACATTCCTTTCTTGAGATGCTCAAAATAGATCTTGTTCTTTGAATATTCCAATTGAATATGCGAGGAGTATGGTGGCATTTACGAATTGCAATTGATTCATCCACATTGTTGCAACATTCGTAAAATCATATTTGTAAAGCAAACGGGAACCCAGAAAACTTCACATATCCTGGGTCCTTGGCCATTTGACTATTAATTGAATCCCTTAGCTCAAAAAAAGATAGATTGCCCCAAGGGCATGTACTGTATTGTCCGGATTCAACACACAGAAAGTGATCTTTTGGTACATACGATAGATTTGGTAGAGATGACAATATATATGTACTAATGAAAAAAATCATTGTCATATTAAAGATGTCTTCCGGCCTAATCAATCCTTCTTCATTGAAAACTCTTATAAGATCAGCTTTGAGCACCCTATCACTAGAATTCGGAAAGTAACGACATATGAGCTTAGACTGCTTGCCCTTATCATGGCCGAATACCATAGACTCGCCACATTTAAACCCAGTAACAATCTTAAATTCCTTAAGTCCAAAATGAATTTCTTTACCATTCAAGTTAAATGTGACATGTCATCACGACTGTTGGACGACTGGTGATGAACCAAATTTCTAATAACCTGTGGTTAAACCTTCATTGGTTGTAAATCAAGTAGATAACCAAAAGGTGACTCTTGAAACAAATGCAGAGAATTAACTTTGGAGAGTCGATTGGTGATTTCAACAAAAACGTTCATATTGACATATGAACACCAACGGGAGTACTGTTTCTTCTTAATCTACAAAACAGTAAAATAAAAATTAACACACTATAATTGTGAAATCCTGAAAATACTAAAATACATAACCAAAAATAAAATTTAATGAAAGCAATTAAAGTGAAACACTTAAATAATCAAAAAAATTATATAATAAATACCTTTAAAGATGGATTCAATTTCTTCCTTTTTTTATTACTCAGTCTCACCACTTTCTCATTCGCAGCATTCTTCCCAGCAACATCATAAGACTTCTACCAATAAAAAAATAGACTTCAACTTGTATGTAACAGATACGAAAAAAAAAAACTAAATCGAAAATAATATTTGTACCTTGCCACACGATTTCCCAGAAGACTTAGATTGAATGCCTAATGTTAATATTTTGCAATCGAAATTTCGTCCTCAAAGTCATTGTCATGCTGATAGTTCATCGATTCAGGAACATAAGTCATCTTCTCCTTACCCTTCCTTCTTGGAGTAATAGCAGAAACCGTTGGTTTGTTAGGCTTGCCATTTGAAGATCCAATGACAATCAACTAATTGTTTCCTTCTGCCATTTTGTTGTGTTCGCCTCCACCGTCTTTAATAGGAGTTTGAGTGAATGCATTCAACTCAAACGATGGTCTTGAACATGCAATTGGAGGACTGTCATCAACCACAATTGATTTATTAAGCCTTGGGCTTTTACGGGGAGTCCGATCCATAAAAAAAAAATCTCCCTAAACCTGGAATGTAACGGAGAAAAGAAGATGAACTTAAGAAAAAATATAAAAATGAAACCTTGCAACCGATCAATGTGAACAGAAAGTGAAGAAGATTGTTGAAAGTGAAAAATGTGAACAGAAAAGTGAAGAAGAAAGGTTGAAAGTGATAAATGTGAACGGAGAAGGGAATAAGAAAAGCTTGAACCTTATATCAATAAATCAGCCTAGGGCTCCGTACCTTATTTAATTAAAGAGTTCTTGTAAAGGTAAAAAGCTTTATACATTGATTGAATAAAAAGGAAGAAAATAAAATAAAAATTAGAAAAGGCAGAAACGTGTTCAGTTATGGAGTCTAATTGGAGAGATAAAAAAGGCACGTAATCCCAAAAATTGAGGGAAAAAATCAAAAATTAAAATCAAAATTTTAATAATCTGCTATGTTGGTACATTAAAAACTATGTTTGTAATTAAATAAAAGTGCATGCATATATTGTTAATTAAAGTCTTAAATTGTATATTTTTATAATTTTCAGCGCATTTATTTATATTTATATACTCGTAGTTTTTCTGTTTAAAACTTTTTTTTTACGAAGCCCAACAATCACACCCTTTTTTTTTAATTACCCCTCCCTAGGAGCTCTTATTTTTTTACTCCCTTAATGACTTAAACTCACAACCTTAAGGTTGAAAGTGAGGGGTGTTTACCATCCAAGCAACTCCCTCTTAAGGGTGTCAAAAGTGTATGAAAAAACGATCGAATTCAACCTTACCAAACTGATTTATCTCATTGTTTCAATAAAATCATGGATTTTTATTTGAGTGTACAACCGTCTCGAACAATTGAGATGATTTTTTTAATTTATAAATAAAATCAAAAAATTCTCAAATCAAACCGAATAACCTTACATGTATGTAAATATATTTTGTATATTAACAATATGTTAAATTTAATATATAAATATATTTTATATCATTTTTCAAATATAAATATAACGTAGGTCCTACGCCTCTAGTGACTGGACGACTTTGGGTCTTTGCTCTTTAATTAGCCTTTGAGTAATTAGGTTTAAAATTAAAAGATACTAATATACTATAGTAAATACTCCATCGAATAATACAACAAAACCCATGCAAGCATTTCTATTAAATGTTTAAGATCAAACAATACGGCAACACGATTTTACATTCTTAACTTCTTGGTGAAGAATTAAAATACTTCTTATAGAACATACTTGGAAAAGAAATACTTCAATAATAGTATATTTTGAAATGACACCTGAAAAGTGAAACAAAAATATTAACCGAACAGTATCAATACCGAAAAGAAACCAATGATTAGGATAATTTTTAAAATTCTAATTTTGGTTTACATTATAAAATACTGAAAAATTGGGATGGTATAATTTTTTAAAAATAACCGACCACCCCCTACTCCCTCTCGTCCAACAATCACCTTTTTGTATTCTGTGGGGGTATGGTAACCTGTCATACCTTTTTTGGTATTTCCGTCAAAACATATCATAGTGCATAACACAAGTTCCCATGCCTTCAATATCGTTGAAGGCCACAAACTTCCTCATCGTGACAAGCCATAAACAGCTTCTTATTCTAATCTAGGAAGAGTCATTGGCCTTCAATTCAACAGGCTCCCACTACTTGATTATAAGTCACATTTATAAATAGCATTCTTTTGGGGACTTAGAAGAGAAGTGAATATAAAATTGATGAGAAATCTTCAAAATAAATTACCAACGAAACGAGTTGAGAGCTGTGATACTTGAAAATAGAAAGTTAAAAGCAAGGACGTTTTTATTTCATACTTTGCTGGATGAATGATATTCATCAACCTACTTTCTCACCTTTTGAAATTGCTATCATCTAACAAAAATAGAAAAGAAACTGGAGGGACGGAACACAAATAACTACCGGAAGAATGATACAGATCGGACCTAAAGCTAAATATTGTACACCATCTGAGACTTCCTCCACAAATGTCTAAGGCCATCAATGCTGCAACAAGCTGCATTTAGAGAATTGAAAGCAAGTTAAAATAATAAATAACCTTAGAAGAGCAAAGTAAGAAACATGTGATTTCAATAACTTAGCTTCTAGTTAAAAATCTTAGGTCACTCTATAAACTTTCATGCTTTCCCCCTCTCACATCCCTTTGCTGCTACTCCAACCCCCTAAAACCAACTCCACGACTCCCAATATAACAAGTTTAGCAACCTGAACATTTTTTAGTCTAAGCGAACCTTCAGGCAATTAACCTGAACATTTTTTAGTCTAAGCGAACCTTCAGGCAATTAAAGTCCAGAATTCAAATCATCAACCAGAAGATTGACTTCACGAGATGACCAATGTAAATGTAAACTTGAAAAACCAAACAGGAAATAAGGCTTGTTAACAGGGCAAGTGAAATGGAGCAAGATACAACTTCACAGTGAAATTTTCAACCACAAGAATTAGGTGCAAATGATAAACCATTTTTACTGTGTCCAATAGGTGTAAATATCCTACTACTCTACCAATTTTATCCTACTACTTTTAGTTGTACAAAGAGTTGACTTTTCAGTAAACTCCTAAGAACACTTGCTCAATTTTTGAGAGCTACCTTATACTGGGAAAAAGATTTTAACTTCTACAAATTGATTATTTCTCTATTGTTAGAATATTCTAGGAAATTGTAAATATAGTATACTCTTGTAATTACGAAAAAATTTTATTCTCTTTCCTTTGTTAGAGGACTACGTACACTTGTCTATTTAGAAACCCAATGGCTTGAGGGAATAATCAAGTTGAGTTCTCTCTCAAACTCTCTTCTCTCACATAATATTAGAGCTGGTATGAAGATTTAATCGTTGTGCATTTACCATCGACCAGTAACAAAGTTTACGTCACCGTGCATATTTTCAGTGACTATTTGTTCGACAGTAATTCTAGTTGTTGCGCATCAACCAACATCGTCACTTTGCTTGTAGAACTCCAGCAACCCAACCCTTAAAAAACTATCACCAACCAACTTATCCTTGCTAAATCACTCATATCTTGACCTCCTTCAACAGTTTGTCGTGTTATTGATTCACACGATTTATTACATAAACGACTGGGACATCTCAGTTTATCAAAACTTCAGAAAGATGGTACTCCCTCCATTTCAATTTGTTAGTTTAAGTAAATGAGACTTTTGAAGCTTGTGGTCTTCAACTAAAGATATGTAGATGTACTAAAATGCCCTTTAATTTTGTAGTCTTAAAAATGTCACGTGGGAAGTTGAAATCAAAGAGTTCACAAAAAAGGAAAGAAGCATTCTTTTTAAAAGGACTAAAAAGGAAAGTAGGACAAACAAATTGAAACAGAGGAAGTACTTCGTTTGTCTCACTTGTCGATTCTAGAATGTGAGTCATGTCAATTCGATAAGTATACTCTCTCCCATTTCCCTTGATGACCTGCATTTGGGCAGAGTCGCCTTTCAGTCTGTTTTTTTTTTGTAACTAGTAACTGTGTATATATTCCAGAAGGAACAAATCAGTACATGGCTATATTGAAACCATATTTACAAGAGTACTTCCAAAATCTAAGGTCCTATGTCTATATAATGACTCTAAAACATCAATAATAGAAACAGAATCACTTGATCTGCTGCATACTATTCTCAACATTCTCAACATATAGGAGTTTGAGCCCGTTTGGATTGGCTTAAAATAAGTAACTTTTAAGAAGCTACTTTAAAGTCATTTTAAAAATAAGTAGTTATGTGTTTATTGATGTGTTTGGCAAACAAGTGTTGAAAGTCACTTTTTTTTTTATCAAAATGTCTTAAATACCCTTAAAGTTGTTAACATGATAAAAGAATTAAGGATAAAAAAGTAATATACTTGGTCAAAGTAGAATGATTTATAAGTTGAAAAAAATAAGTAGGGGGCAACCTACTTTTAACTTTTAACTTATTTTAAGTTACTTTTGACTTATTTTAAGTTATTCTTATAATTGTCAAACACTCTAATAAGTCAAAAACTGATTTAAAAGTTAGTTTGACCAACTTAAAATCCCATCCAAACGGGCTCTTTGTCTCCTTCCAAATTGTCCACCAAATGCAAGCAAGGATAATTCTCCGTCAACTTCTGTTCTTAGCCTGCAGTCCTACTTCTTCCAACTCTGGAGTGCCTCTGTAATATTTCCAGGTCTAGACCATGAAATACCTTTGATTAAAAATAATCTCCATAGTTGTCTTGTAATCTTGCAATGTAGAAATAGATGGTTAATCGTCTCTGTTTTTTTACCACAGAATAAACATTTGGAACATAATGGTATCCCTCTCCTCATCAGATTGTCATATGTAAGAACTGCCTCCTTAGACAGAAGCCAAAATGGTTCGTCCTCTTGTTAGCTTTATTCACCTTGAAAGAGCCATTATCACTGCCCTGTCACCCTAGTTCATCATCACCTTCTTGAAGTCCATTGAACTTCAAGAAGGTGAAAAATTCAGCCACTCTTTGTATTTCTCAATCAATGAGTTGTCTTCTGAAAGTGAAGTTCCACCCTTCAGGTGTCCACAATCTGCTATAGTTCTTTGTTGGCGTAGCACTAGGATGTGTATGTATGTAAAGAACATTTCAAGGTTGCTGGTCTCATGCCATTCATCCTTCCAAAAGTCGTTCATTTCCCCATTCCTCACTTTGATCTTGGTATTGCTCTTGAAATCATTCTAAAGAACTCTAATGGATCTCCATAAGTTGACACCATAAGTTGTAGAAACGTCCTTGGTCATCCACTTATCTTCCTCCTCGTATTTAGCCTCAACTACTTTCCACCCACAAAAGTTGTTTTCATTTGTATACTTATGTAACCATTTCATTCTATGTGCCTTTAGAACTAAATTAATGAGTGTTACTCGGCCTCCCAATTGCAAATACTGACTCTTTTATCTGATCAATTCCTTTTCACATTTCCCAATCATATTATTCATAATTTCAAATGATTTAAACTTAGCTCCCATTCCAAGGTATATGGTTGGTAGGTAACCAACTTCACTACCTAAGCTTGCATCCAAACCTCCATATTTGTAAACACCATTGAAGGGATACAAAAAGTTTTTACTCCAATTAATGTGTAATCTAGATATCCCTTCAAAAAGAACCAGAAATACCCTCAGCAATTTAAGTTCTTCAGCATCACAAAAAACGAGTGTATCATCTGCTTACTGAAGAAGAGTCACCTCCCGACTTTCCCTTCCAGCTCTATCCACATCAAAATCGTTTAGCTAACCATTTGTATTTGTTGCTTTAACCATGTTAATGAGACCTTCAATAGCTACTAAGAACAGAAAAGGTGACAGGAAGACCTAGTCTAAGACCCTTTTGTGCTCTAAAGAACCTTGTTGGTGCATCACTAATTAGCACTGAGGAAGCTCACTGTTGAGATGCAATATTTGATACAATGTATCCTTTTCTGCCCAAAGACCATCCTCTCCAATAAGCTCAGTAGATTCCCCAGTTAACATGGCCATGTGTTTTCTCAATGTCTAGCTTGCAAAGAATTCCTGATTTTAAAAAAAAAATCCTAGTTTCTTCTGCGACCCTCAATCCACCACATCATTAGCTACTAAGACAGCATCCATGATTTGTCTTCCTATAATAGAAGTCATTTGTTGAGAATAAACAAGCCTTGCCATCACCCCTTTCAACCTCTTTGTTAGTACTTTGGAAAATAGCTTGTAAATGTTGCCTATCAAACTTATAGGCCTAAAAATCCCTTAGCTCATTAGCACCTTTTTCCTTTGGTATAAGAGCTTTGAATGTGGTATAGGAACTTCTTTCAAACACTTCTTGGTAATGGAGATTTTAAAAGGCATTCATGATATCCCAACACTTGATGAAGAAACCCATGCGAACCATCTGGCCCAGAGTCGCCTTTCTCTTTAGTTCATTCAGATATTTGGGGTCTTAATAGGTTCAGTTCTACCTTGGGATGTTGTTACTTTATCAGTTTCATTGATGATTATTCCATGTGCACTTGGATACTCTAGACAAAGTTGATACATGTTATCTAATTTCCAAACCTTCCATGTTGAAAACCAAAATCAATTTAGGGTCTCTATCCGCACATTTTCTAGAGATAATGCCCCATGAGTATTCATCTTCTCCATTCCAGCAGTTCATGAACTCTCATGGGATCATTCATCAAACATCTTGTCCTTACACACCTTAATAAAATAGGGTAGTTGGAAGGAAGAATAGGCATCTCGCTGAGACTGCTCGTACCCTACTCATACAATCTCATGTCTCTTTTTTTTTTTTGAAACTGGTAGCTTTAGTCTATATATCCACAGGCATAGAACAAAAGTGATGTTCCCCTTCAAAAGTATTACAACTTACTGAGTAAAACAGTCTTAATCTAAACTGCTGCCTATAAACAATCTAGCACATCAAAGATGTCTTCTGTCCTAGTTAATATATCTTGTTTACACCAAAAATAGAAAAGAACTAAGCAATTCATTTTGATCTTCTGTGAGCTACTCTGCCCATTTTCAGAACTCCTGTTTGTTTCTCTCTTTCCAAATTGTCCACCAAATACATGATGGGACAAGTTTCTATCTCATCTCCTTATCAGAAGCATTGCCATCTCTATCCCAGCTGCTTAGGACTCCTTAATGCTCCCTGGTTTCACCATCTTATCCCCTTAGACAGATGAACATTCTCCATAGTTGTTCTGTCCATGTACAATGCAAAAAAGATGGTTAATTGTCTCAGCATGTTCTCCACATAAAGTACATCTAGAAGCCAACTGATAGCCTCTTTTCTTTAGATTTTCATGAGTCAAAACTGTTTCTTTTGTCAATAACCACATGAAGCAGTTTACGTTGTAGGGTACTTTTGGTTTCGAGATCATCTTCCATGGCCATTCTGTCTCCTGTCTAGCATTTTTGTTGAGTTCCTTATAAATTGAATTTACTGAGAATTAACCTTTGGTATTGAGGCTGCTGAAAGAGAGCCTACTGAATCTTGAAATTCTGCCACTTTGTCTATCTCCCAGTCATGAAGGTTCCTCCTTAGGAACAAATTCCATCCTTCTCTAGTCCACATTGTAGCCACAGTGATGGCCTGTTGACGTTGGCATAAAATGAACAATTCAGGATGCAATTGTTTCATAGGGACAGTCCCATTCCATTTGTCCTCCCAGAAGGATGTCTTTGAACCATCTCCCACTTCTACCTTGGTTTTGTGATATAGCACTGGCCATAGATTTCTTATTGCCCTCCAAACAATGCATTTATATGGAGTACTTATCATTTTAGCCATCCACTTATCTTCCATACCATATTTTGCTATGATGACCTCTTCCCAGAGCATGTTGTCTTCATTTGCAAACTTCCACAACCTTCATCATTAGGCTCTGGTTTTGTTTCCTCAGGTTTCTGATGCCTAGGGCCTAGGCCTCCTGTATTTTTACTCACAATCAGTTCCTCCCATTTAACTAGATGAAACTTCTTCTTATCTTCATTGCTTGCCATAAGAAATTCCTTCCAAGAGCATCAATGCTATTAGATACATTGGCAGGCATAGGAAAGACAGGCATCATATGATACATTGGCAGGCATAGGAAAGACAGGCATCATATAAGAGGGTAATGCATCCACCACACTGTTAATTAAAGTCAATCTTCCTCCCAAGGACAAGTACTGACTCTTCCAATTGGTGAGTCTCTTTTCACATTTCTCCAGGACCCCATTCCATATGCCTTTGGACTTGCTTTTAGCTCCCAAAGGCATTGGAAGCTCCCCAACCTTGCCTCCTAGTGTTCTGGCCAAAACTTCTCATGTTTCGTTTTTAGGGCGATGCAGTTCTCACATCCTATTATCTAATTAATCATCTGCCATCCTCAACTATTCAGAATCAAGTTCCATGCTCTGTTTTATTTCCTCACTAACCACCTTTGTTCTATCTTCCACCTCATGCCTTTGGGAACACTTGTTTTGTTCATAACTTACTCCAAGGAAAGATAAGAAAGCTCCTTGTGCTCTTAAATTTGTAATTTTTAGGTTACTCAAGGGCACATAGAGGATATTGATGTTATTTACCTAACCTCCTGTGGTGCCTTATGTCTAATAATGGTACCTTTCTTTCGAACTCAACCAGACTTCAGGTGATCACTTAGTCATTTCTAAGGTCTTATCAGTTCCATCTTTTGAAGATTCAAGCGCTATCTCAAGGGTTGATCAAAATCGTAATTGATTACCCAACCGTAGCTAGGTTTATTGGTATTGAGTTATCGAAATAATGATTGGGGAATGGTTTGAAATTTTGTAAATTAATGGCTTAAAGATAGGGGTAAGGTTTACTCATTTCCTTATTGGTTTAGCCGTTAAACCAATAAAAATTATTAAATTTACATTTATACCCCTTATAGTTGATAGTGCTTCCATTTCATGATCAAGAGTATATGATTGTTAGGAAAATAAGATATTACAATAAAAATGCATGTTACTTTTAATACATCAAACAATGCATAAGAAATAATCTCTCCATAACTAATGCAAGCATAACTAATACAAGCATTATACACTCTATTTAGCATTATTCTTATACACTCTACCAAACGAGCCCTACGTATATATGAGGAAAGAAAAAATTATTTTACCCACAACAAATAAGCAGCAACAAAAAGTATGATGAGATTGATGCAGCTGAAAAGAGCGACTCTTTGATGAATAGATGATAATATCATTACTTAATACAGCAAGTTGAATAAATTAACTGTGAAAAGCTAAGTTGCTCGGACTCTCCAAAAATGTTGCCGCACCCGTGTTGGATCCTTCAAAAATACACTATTTTTGGAGGATCCAACACGCACCCGTCGACATTTTTGAAGAGTCCGAGCAACATAGGTGAAAAGCAAACTACCTATATAATTAGGTGGAGACCATACATCTGTTAGGTCGAGAAGATACAGTGATCTACAATAACGTCTATCACATGGTAATAGTTTTGGGTTATTAGAGGTTTCCCATCTTTGCCACACTGATAGACTTCCTTGGATTTAATGCATGCATACCCACCTTTCCCTGGCCCACACAACCAGCACTAATAAAGGATGGGGTGTGAGGGAAGCAAAACAGGCAATAAAGAGACCCGATATTTTCCATTATGAACAAAGAAAGATAGCTAAAACTCAAAACAGATGGGCCACATCTCACTTACCTGACAAAAGACACGAGCCAATAGCAGTTGCAATAGAAAGATAATTATCAGCTGACCCCTATCAACAAGAGACATCACGAAATAACCCTTTTGATTCATCATAAATCCATCTGCATAAAAAGTTGACAAAGTCACAGACATTTCAAACAAGAGATCTGAAACTAGGGGATTTCGAATGTGCCCTGCTTATAGATTGATCTCATGGTCTGCATCTTATTAATTTATTTAAAATAACTGCTGCATATAATCAATTCTTTATTATAAACTCTGAAGCTTTTCATATCTTCCTTTCTTTCGATATGCTAAATCCCACCCAGCAAACCTCCTGCCCAGAAGTCAACAGTGACCCTTTTTACACTTTGCACCCTTGGTGACTCGAACTCCCAACTTTGTGATTGAAAGTGGAGTGCTGCTGCCACTAGAGCAACAGCATTTATGAAGTAAACTTATATCTACAAAGTTAACTCAAGCAATCTAATAGTTTGCTGTTGCATCACC
Organism: Solanum appendiculatum; assembly: GCA_018342035.1. Taxonomy (NCBI): domain Eukaryota; kingdom Viridiplantae; phylum Streptophyta; class Magnoliopsida; order Solanales; family Solanaceae; genus Solanum; species Solanum appendiculatum. Next base: position 58,710 of record JAGDQO010001494.1, read on the forward strand.
CCTGATCAGCTTCGAAGATGCAATTAATATCTAACCACCAAGAAAATAAGAATTAGGTAATTATTTGATTATTTCACTAAATTTCTTCGGTAGCCTCCTAAATTCACTGAATCGGTTATTGAAACCCTAAATTGTGACAACTTTTCATATAACCATTTCGACAATAAAATTATGATCCATCTATTATTAAACAAAGAGGAAAAAGGCTCCACATTAAGTCATGTGGCATAACAAGAAAAAGTCAGATGTAAACTTACTAACAAATTGACTATTAATTAATAATTAATTAATTGTTTGCATTTACACCCAACGCTCTCTCTTTCTCTCTCTCTCTATCTATCCTCTCACACCCAACGCTCTGTTTTCTTGACTCTCACAGTCTACACTCGAAAGCCAACACCGGCAAACTAGTACTCCAGTGACCAAGCCCCGTCGACGGCAGGTAAGTGAACTCACTCTCTCTCTCCTAACCTCTCTCTCTCTCTCTCTCTCTCTCTCTCTCTTTCTTTTTCCCCCTCGCCTCTCCCCTCCTGCTTTCTCATCTTCTCCGGTGAGATCCACCCGCCGCTGCTACCATTCTTTGCCGAAAGGAGTGGCTTGACCAGAAAATCCCTCTGATTAAGGCCAGATCTGACAGGAACAGAACCATACAACAACCCACGGTGAGTTTCAGTGAAAGACGGCAACAAAAAAAGAAACCAGGTTTCTCATTTTCTACAAGATTTGTTGCGAAAACAGGTTCCATCTCGACTCTTGTTATATTTTCATTGGACACACCCTACTGTTGAACCTTTCACTTTCCGTTGTGCTCTTTTATTCGACCATATTTATCTGTGTTTGTCATTGATTGCTCTGTTCTTTACATTCTTCTTTGCTTTACTCCTGATTTATACTATAGTTGTAGTTAGTGCTTGCTATCTTGCCTATCTACTAGTTAAAAACTTTAGGCTTGATTTAGTAGTTTAGTAGATTCATGTTTAGTTTACATCTTTAGTGGCTTTGGTGAACGATGGTCGATTAGGGTCATGTCTTTGGTCGGGACCGGGGGCGAGCGGCAAGAATGGCAAGGGGTTAAAACTTAAGGGTTATCCTACACTGAGAGTAGGGTCTTGGAACATAGGGTCTTTGACAGGGAAATACATAAAGCTAGTGAAGATTCTCAAGAAAAGGAATATTAATATTGTTTGTGTCTAGGAGACCAGATGGGTAGCTACCAAGGCTCGGGATGTAAACGGGTTTAAGCTGTGGTACTCCGGAGGCTCGACAGATATTAATGGAGTAGGTATTTTAGTTGATGGGGTCCTCAGGGAGCAAGTGGGGGAGGTCAGAAGGACCAATGACAGGATGATAATGATTAAGCTAGTCGTTGGAGGGCTTACATTAAACATTTTTAGTGCTTATGCGCCGCAAGTGGGCTCGGGCGAGGAGGTCAAGAAGCACTTTTGGGAGGATTTGGACGAGGTGGTGAGGGGTATATCATGCACCAAGAAGATACTCACTAGCGGAGATTTCAATGGCCACAATGGGGAAACATCTAGTGGTTTTGACAATGTGCATGGAGGCTTTGGTTTTGGGGTTAGTGACGAAGGTGGAGCCTCATCTTGGACTTTGTTAGAGCTTTTGAGTTGGTGATAGCTAACTCATGCTTTTCTAAGAAGGAGAACCACTTGGTGGAATGGAGAAGTCCAACGCCAAGTGGAAACAAAGAAGGTTGCTTATGCAAAGTTGGTAGAGTGCAAGGACGAGGAAGAAAAGAGGATGACTAAGGAAAAGTATAAGATGGCGAAAAAGGAGGCTAAGTTAGCGGTTACAGCAACAAAAACAGCAATATTCAAACCCTTGTACGTTGAACCAGGGGACAAGGATGAGATAAAATATTATATAGGCTCGCGAAGGCAAGAGAGAGAAAGACCTAAGACCTAGATCAAGTGGAGTGCATTAAGAATAAGGAAGGAAAGGTGTTGGTGGAACATACACATATTAGACGAAGATGACAAGCTTGCTTCCATAAACTCTTGAACGAAAAAGGGGACAGGGACACTGTGTTGGGTGATTTGGAGTTGTCTGATACGCATTAGGACCTTGGGTATTGTAAGTGTATTAAGGTTGAGGAGGTTGAGCATGCTATTTGTAGGATGAATAGGGGGAAAGTAACGGGTCCAGATGAGATTTTGATGGAGTTCTAGAAGAGCACAGACATGGCAAATATGGAGAGGGCACGAATAGAATGGTAACTAGGTTGCTTAATGTCATTTTTAAGACGATAAAAATAAAATGCCTAAAGAATGGAAGTGGAGTACAATGGTTCCATTGTACAAGAACAAGGGTGATATCCAGAATCATAACAACTACAGATGTATCAAGTTGCTAAGCCACATTAGAAAAGTCTGGGAGAGGGTGGTCAGATGAGGGTGAAAAGGGTGTGTCCACTTTCGAGAACCAGTTCAATTTCATGTTGGGGCAATCAACTACAAAAGTCATTCATCTTGTGAGGAGACTAATGGATAAATGCAGGGAAGGAAGAGGAACTTACATATGGTGTTCGATGACCTTCAAAAGGCCTATGATATAGTCCCGAGGGAAGTCCTCTAAAGATGCCCGGAGGCTAGAGGGGTACTGATGGCTTACATTAGAGTGATGAAGGATATCTATGATGGAGAAAGACTAGCGTTAGAATGGTGAAAGAAGACTCTAAGCACTTCTCGATTGAGATGGGGTTACACCAGGAATCAACTCTTAGCACATTCTTATTAGCCTTGGTGATGGATGAATTGACGCAGTGTATTCAAGATGAGGTGTAATGTTGTATGCTATTTGTAGATGACATAGTACTAATTGATGAGGCACGCAGCGGAGTTAATACGAGGTTGGACCTGTAAAGACAGACCCTGGAATCTAAAGGGTTTCAGGTTGAGCAGGACCAAAATGGAATAAATTTAGTGATGCAATGCACAAGGCAAGCGTGTAAGTGAGGCTTGACACTCAAGCTATCCCAAGAGTTTCAAGTATCTCGTGTCTTTAATCCAAGGTAGCAATGATGTCACACATCATATTAGTGCAGCGTTGATGAAGTGGAGACTTGCCTCTGAAGTCTTGTGTGATAAAAAAGTACCACTTACACTTAAAGGTAAGTTCCACAAAGTGGTGGTTAGGCCGACTTTGTTGTACAAGGCGGAGTTACTTTTCATTTCAGAGTTTGAAAAAATGTAAATTCTATTTTTTCTAATAACAACCTTCAGAGATATGATAAGAGAGATAACTTGGAAAAACTTGAGTATTAATATAGTGCTTTTTTCAAAGAATATTAATATAGATGGGAGCAAGTAAATCATTAGAAATAATTTGTTACATTAATTACAACAATGTACCAAGTGTAATCCTACAAAAATGGGGCCCGGGAGGGTGGTGTGTACGCAACCTTCCCCTACAACCCGCTCCAATACAATGTGTACCATCATCGCCAATCTCTTCCTCTCTAGGAGTTGACTTGTGTTTCAATCCTCACTTCCATATCTGCCTCATGAGTTATACAACCAAACTCACCCTCAAGTACTCAGTCCTAGCTCTACTCAAACTAAACTCTTTAGACTCTAGAGTCTTCAAACCTCCAACATATCATTGATTTTGTTCCGTGTCTTGTCAATCAATATTATATCATATGCAATAGCATGCATCATGGCACCTCCCCTTGGATGTGTGTTATCACCAAGACAAAAAGAAATGAGCTAAGAGTTGATCCTTGGTGCAACACTATCATGAATGGGAAGTGCTCCAAGTCTCCTCCCAATGTCCTCACTCGGGTCTTGGCTCTCCTGTACATGTCCTTAAACGCCCTAATGTAAGCTATAGGTACGCCTCTAGCGTCCAAACAGCTTCACAGAACCCTCATAAGGACTTTGTCGTCTGTTCTTTTCTAGGTCAATTCTGGTACACTAACTGACTATAAAAATTAGATTCCCAAGTCTCCTATTTCCTTAGCTTAATAGTCAGTTAAAGAATCACTTTGACAACCTTCAATTTACTTTTCATGTATAAGAATATCATAAATTGACTTATAAAGAAAAAACAAAATGGCTATAGCAAAAAAGACAGTTTAAATATTAAAAAATCAAACTTGATGTGATATTATAAATAAGATATGAATACCAATATGCTACAATTAGCTTCTTTTTTATATAGACTGCACATCGTGCGGGTACTAATACTAGTGTAAGTTACCAAAAGAAGAAAAAGCAATTGTATCAAGCAGACATGCACTATTTAGAAATTGCTTCATTGCTAGAAGGATCAGTGCCAATGTGAAATGTTCAACTTACTTGCATATGTAAAGAGGTCGTGATAAATCATTAGACCCCTTTGCTAGGCGCGCTCTCCTCTCACTTTCCTCGGTAAACTTTCGTGGAGGATGTACTTCACACGGACCTTGTATCAAGCCAGCCATTACTATGCTACTATAAGTAGACAAATAAACCTGTAAAAGGAGCAGTGATACATAAGATTCTACGGCATGGAACATCAATTATCTAATTGCATGCTAAGTTTATATCGGTAGCAGAATAGACAAAGAAGCAGGTTGGTAAGCCATATGTCATACATTTTCTGCAAGATCCTGTAGCTTTAATGAATTAACTGTAGTCACATACAACCCCCTGTTATGATTCAATATCTTGTTCAAGTAGTTTAATATAAATAAGTTGAATGGATTCTTGTAGGACAAAAATGCCTCAAAGCATCACTAGAGACACATTCAAGAACAAACAACCTAAAAAGGGCCCTCTTTTTCCTTACAATTTTTTTTAAAAGAAAAAAGAAAGAACTTTCTTGCTACAGAACAGCGGTGAACACTAGAATTTCTCAACCAGAGTACATGATAATAAACCTCAAAAAGTTAAATATTGTCTTTTAGGGGACTCTACACCTGAAGATGTTTAAACCTGCTCCTTCCAAGCCTAGTCATTTAAACACAAGAATCTCTCAATCAGAGTACAGGCTATAAGATAGACCTCAGTAATTTCATAATTGTCTTTTAGGAGGACTCTACACCACTAAAATGCTCCAAATATTTTCCTTCGAAGTCTATTCATGCATGTGTTTGCCTCTAGGTTAATCAGTAAAAAGCAAAATTGAACAGCTAAACTGAGATTTCATTAAAACTGCAGCTAGTAGATGCTGGAAGGTACAAGCTGCACCAAAAAAAAGACCTAGTTCTTGAATAATGAGACCTTCTAAATGATTCCTAGGGGGCTATAACAAAATTCAAAAGAAAAATAAACAAAATTGTTTTACAGTAAGATGGTTACTCCAGCAGGCAGCAACAAATGTTTGTGAGTTAGTATCTATATTTCAGGAGGTGGATTTGAGAAGAGTTTCCTTTGAAGCATCTGCTATTCCTTAGGCTGTAACAATCTACCAGATTTTTCCAATAAACTTGGTTGGTCAGTGCTTTGGTCAATTCATGCTTTATTTTATTGTGCTGAAACATGGCCAGCAAGTTTGGTTGACAAATGTTGGAGATCTTTTGAAAGTTGCTGGACAGCTTATCCTTCGAGTTGCCATCCTACTTGGTTGCTAAGTAATTTCCTCTAGTAAAGGCTTATGTTATTCCAAATTACTTGGAGGAAGAATATTTCAGATATTTTAATGCGCTTCCAGTCTGCCTAGCTCTGCTCCTCTCCCTCTTCTCACCTTCTTAGTTCTAAGCAACTCTTAATTTTCTGCACTTTTTCATACTTCAACAGTCTCAAAACAAAACTATTTCCCTAATTCATCACTTATCCCAAGTTCCATCAGTTTAAGCCAAGATTAAACAACCCTTTTCTCCAAGGTGTTCTCCGGGCAGGATGAGCCGATGAGGTTATGTAGGATATCATACCCTTTCAAATTAAACTGCATAAGAGAAATATGCATCGAATCGGGATTTTTACACAATGAATTACGCAGATAAATATTCACTCCTAAATGCCCCTGGGCAAAATTTCACCAGGTAAATTACACACCGAACTTTCAGAACACAAATTCAACAATGGGCAATGTAGAGCCATAAGTGGGCAAGGAAATAGTGGAAAACATGGTTTGATATGATGGCTTGAGATGATTTTAAATGGAGAAACATGGTCAATAAGGATTCATGTAGCCGACCCCAATTTTTTGGGGACTAAGGCATAGTTGTTAAATTTATTCAAAATGCATGATGATGACAAGAAAAGACCATACAATCATGAATTTCTATCCCTAGTCATAGCAAGTACACCAAAAGACAGAATGCAAAATTAATTAGTTGTTGACCTCATTATTGTTCTCCAAGCATGGGCGGCCTACAGACTGTGGCAATTCACGTGCAAAGTAACATTGATTGATAGTAACCCACTTTGTTCCCGCTTTTTTGTCCTCCCACATGGCCTGCAGGTAAGAAGTTGAGGCTTCTCCAGATGAATCACGTGGATACATATTAAGATAGTTAGATGTGGTAGCAAAACTACCAAGGACATAATTATGTATAGCCTGTGATATTTGCTATGCTCGTAACCACTACTAGAAAAATTTTGCACAATAGCCTATTCAGAAAATAGCATTAGAAGAAACATTGCAACTAGTAAATACTAAATCTTAAGGAAAGAAAAGCACAAATTTTCACATACCCAATGACAGACTAAAAAGTTTGTATCTTTATACTCCTTCCTTCCATTATATATGACATATGACTGGACACGGCCTTTAAGATGTCATGGGATCTTTCTCCCAGGGCTATGTCCAGTGGTAACAGTGCAACTTGGGATGTGCTGGTTAGACACACATCACGGGCTTGAGTCATGTCTCAGACAAAAGTCTGGTATTTAAGTGGAGAGGTGGGGCCATTACCCACCGAATTTCGAACCGTATGCACGAACTCCCAGGGAACTATTGGTTATCCCAAATAAAAAGATGGCATGTGACTTATATGCAATAATATTAGTAATACTAGAAGAAAATAATAACATGATGGTTAAAAAGATTGTTTGGCAATAGCGGTCGGCCTCTCGAATGCCTTCTTTCTTACTTTTTTTAGAAGCTCTTTACAACAAATATCAGATCAATAAGTAAAACTTGAATAGTTAAATAAACTTGAATTCTTAAATGTTGTTAAAAAATTATAAAACATATTGAAACGTCCCAAAAAGAAGAGTCACGATAATTGGAATGGAATAAGTAAAAAATATCTTGAATTTGAACAGGTGTAATGCAAGGACTTGGAGGTGAAACATGTTACATGTTAACTTGCAAGCAAATGTCAAGCCTGCAAAAGTCAATGACATAGCTGAACGGGTGATATCAGAATGCAACAGGAAATGATCTCAGTATTGAACTTAGATCACAAACAATTCAAAGTGATTATAATTCCAATAAATGCTAATGTTGGTACAATTAATGCTCAATATTTCATTGGAAAAACAATGTTATCGTTGACCGTACACCAAGACATTGGCAATAGGCTCAGTAGTTTTAACTTGAATCAGCCAAAACATTTTAAACACTGCTACGAAGAACAATTAAATAATTCTTATCCCCAAAAAAAACAAGGAAATCAAAATCTATTCATTTTTGGAAAAAGAGGTCAACCTCTAATGAAGTGAAGTCTTACCAGAAGCTTTGAAGGAATCAATCTCTCATTCTCAAAACAGATAAGAGCATAGTCCTGAACACTATATATGAATCCATTAATGCGGCAAGATTGATAATAATACTTGTCATCTGCAACTTGAAGAACGCTTCCAATCCAATCAACATTTTGAAAATGATCAGATAATGAGCTACTACACTCAGCATCCTCATTGGTGGCTACAGCAGTTTCAGCAGGATTTATTTTTTCAACAGCTTGCTCTTCGTTTTTAGATTCATTACTTGAACTGTTACCTACATTTGACCTACTGACCATGGGTTGAGTTTCACGAAACTGCTTTGATGGCATCGCAGCTGAGTTTGCCACCTCTTCGTGGTCATTTGTTTGCAGGTGATTAAGAGCTTGAGAGGGATCAGATGAATGGCAAACTGTTTCAGGATGAGCCTGAGGTTTCAACTCAACCACTTTTTCTTCACAAGATGTATTAACTGGTGAACCAGCAGATGTAGAAAGATACTGATCACTGGAAGATACAGTCAGATTATTTGAACAAGATCTCATGGAATCTTTAATCTCCATATTTTCTTTACCCGACACAATAATATTTCCTCCCATTTCTTTTTCATTTTCCATCATTGGCTCAGATGGTAGATTCCTATCATTATTTTCCATAGTAACGGGAGGAGAGTTCTTCAAAGGAACCTTTCCATTCGCTACTAACTTCTGTAGAATAACCTTCTCATAGAGACCAGAAGCTTTTTTATCCGGTGATGATTGAACAGCTGATGCAATTGTAGATATTCTAGGGGCATTAAAATTCCTCATTACACGACCATATTTAGGAGGCGGGGGTTTTCCATTGGTCATCGACAAGCACTTTCCACAATGCCATTCCCCTCTAGGAGCTCCTTTTTGATTTGTTATCTGGAGACATTTCAAGTGATACCCTTTCTCACAAGCATCACAAACAACAACATTATCAACCTCATTTACCGTTGACTTGCACATTTGGCAAGTCAAAGCCTTACTTATATAATCGCGAGATGGCGGAGTCCAAGCAGGCTGCTCAGAGAGGCGCGGTTGAATAAACTTCTGAACAATCTTGCCAATTTCAGCATGAGTACTGCTCATAGGAGGAGACTTGACAAAGCTTGCCCCTTGTAAGCGTGGGTGTGTAGTTGGTAGATTTCCAGCTGTGGTCTGAGTGATAAATGGCCTAGATGCTGTCATTTGCGATTTGACATCAGCTCCTCCCTCAACTTTGTTACCTGTCTGTGCTGTCACCCTGGTATCTGGTCCATGTTTAGCTGCTGCAACTGATGCAGGTTGCACCGACCAGGTTGGAGTTCTTATAGCTGAATGATCTCCAGAAGTTCCTATAAAAAACAATATACTTGTGATGGTTCAGGCCAAAATTAAGAATAAAAAGCTCAAAATCCAACAAACAACTTGATGGAAATACCAACATAGCGAGATCAAAATACTAATATTCTTTATATGCACCTAACTACAAGGAAACGTGACAAGAATTAGTAGATGAATAAAAAGTAGAATGAGATGGCTCACTAAAATAATACTAAAATGGTGATATTTGGAATCAATTTCTAGAATGAGAAGATAAGGATGCAAATCGGTAAGCATGCTCAAAAAGGAAATCATGTAGCATGCCCTTTTTAACTTGTTTGACGCATGGTGCACGAATCAGACCAAGTAAAGCAATTGTCCACCACATGCTACATCCATATTTATATCCATGATTTGGATAAGAGATCCCCCATATGGGAAGTCAAAAAAAACAAATCTACGACAAATCGTAAGCACTTTTGGCAGTTAGGAGAAATGTATGGTTGTTACCTTGAACTTGCAACATATGGGAAGATCCATTTGGTCGTCCATCCATTCTGAAACTCGGCCTGTTAGCTTTAGGCAATGCAACTAGAGAAGAATCCCCTACTGGATTACCAGAGACCACTCCACTAGAAATTACTGGCCTGACCTCACTGGTAGGCAGCTGATAAGGTAATGGTGCGGAACTTGCTGGAGTTCCATGAACCAAAGGCGAAGCAGATTGGAAGCTTCCTGAGGGATTTACCACATGACTTGCTTTATTGTGAGGAAACATACGAACATGTGATGGACCACGGTTTTCAATTGTTGTAGTCATATTAGATTGAGGCCGTTGAGATGAATATGTAGCAGCGGGTACAGAAAATTCCTCAGTTTTTTCCAACTAAAAGCACAAGGGGAAAGAAAAAGTAGATCTCGATAAGATGTATAAGCCACAACTCAATGAAATCAATTGGTTATATTGGAACTAGAATTCCTAAATTGCCAGATTTTTCAATTGAAGGACAGTGAATATAACTTGCGATTCAAACTCAAGTTCTACATGCACTTCATATATTCCCTTCCCCTCAAAACAATGTTGGCTTTAGCATTAAGGCATCTAAAGCTTTAACCAATTATGACGGCCCCATTCTTTTTTATAGTAATGCATTAATTGCTCTTCAGAAATTTGAGTATTTTAAATTTACAAAGTACAATAATTTTTATTTTAAAAAAGAAAGGAAACTTTGTTTTCAACGATTGAGTATTATTTTAGGGAATAGGAATAGTCTTTTGGGTACAAGAAATTCTGCTAAGAAAACTGTATTTGTGGTGAACATAAAACCAGAGAATTTCATTAGAAACGTGTATTATGTAGAGAGAAATGATTTGATGAGAATGTTTGAAGAATCTTTTTGAGTTGTTGACTCCTAATACATTGTAGACCAATTTTTTTCACTTAAAATAGATTGGACCAATTCAAAGTGTGTTTACATATTTTAATTTTCTATTTAGGGTAAAAAAATCAAGATCACTAGATGATGAGAATCTAAAAAAAAGACATCAATTTAATCATGAAAGTTCCTTAAAACATAATAGCCATCCTAATATTGATGGTGACTTATTTTTCAAATTAAAAATCCTAAGGAAAATAGTGTAAGTAGAAGATAATACTACAATCGGTAATTCAATCAGATAAATTGACTTGGTTCTTCTTCAAATACTTATATCGCTTATAAAATAATGTTAACGGTTCGTAAAATAATTGCCTCGGGCAGAAAAAAATTAAAATTAAATTGATCAAACCTTACCTAAGATCAATAATGTCTTAAGAGATATCAAACTGATTAGTTATATTATCAATTGAGATAGAATTATTATAAGAAATCGATTATAAAAAAATTTACTAACTTTACATCTCAAAAGGTTAGGAAAATAGACTTCAAAAAAATATATATACAACTTCTACAATAACCTTTTAACACTGTCAAATTTGGCTTTAGGCCACATATATAGTTAAGCTGCCCCTGCCTCAAAATTCAAATATTTAAGTCATCTCGGGTGTCTTATTATGACGGGAATTTCTACACCATATGTGTATACTAATCAAAAATGTTAAAATCCCTACACTTAGGAAGAGGATCGGAAGCTCCAATTCTACCACCCTGCTATATGAAACATTTGGGCAATTCTTTTTTCCCTTACCGTTCACAATTAACAAACGAGAACAGAATACCAATCGACTAATTCAAAAGACCCGGCAAGCCTATGTACTCAAATATACTTTCTGCACATAAGTTCATTTTGATTCTATCAGAATAAACATTGCCCATCGAAAAAGTAAATAAGACTCAAATACTTGAACTAAATAACCTTGTTCTCCCCCCAAGAAATAGGAAGCAAAAAGTTGACCTACCTTTTCTTTGGCTATCAGTAACTTCTCAGCAATGGACATTTTGGGAGGTCGAAACCCTAGCCTCTGATCCTTCAGCTTATTAAGACCAAGATCCTCCATAACAGCACCAAAAGCATCTCTTGGAAACACATCCTTGGGTGCAAAACTTTGGCATACCTGAGCCAAACTTTCCCTTGCCTCTGTCATCATTTCCCTCTCAGCAGCAGTAGGAACCCTACCTCCTCTCATCTTCCCCATAGCAGCAAGTACAAGCACCATTTCAGCAACCTTCTTCGTATTCCCACTCACCACACCCCTCGCCTTCTTCGGAGCTGGTTCTTCCAATTCCACATCATCAGCCAACCTCTTCTCTCCCACACCGTCAGATCCAATCTCCGGTTGAATCTCAACAGCGGAATCCATCAAACCCTAACCAATCCTCACGAGCAAATCAACAAAAACGACACCGTTTGAAGAATTTCACCTAGAAATCGCTGCAACAATGACAATCCTCTACGAGCGCCTACAGAATACACTGAATCAGCAAAACAATCCTTCTTCCAACACCGCAATGCAAGTTGAATCAGTATCAGTTCCTCGAGAAACCTGCGAAGACGAGAGAGAAACGAAGCCATAGGGGGGAGGGGAGAATGAGAAACCCTAGAGAGAAAAAAAAAAGGGAGAGAGGAAGAGGGAGAGAGTGAAGTTGTGAGAAATTTTTGAAAAAAATAACGGGGATTAAGAATTTGTAAGGGTTAAAAATTATACCTTTCGGGCGGGTAATTGAAGAAGAAAGGAAGAGCCCTTCTTTGTGTTGCGGTGTGCTGTTTTTGACGGTGTAATTTGTGAAGGGTCTAATGTAAATGACTGTGTGTGTGCGTGAGAGAGAAAGGTCGCAACCTCCAAGCAGGAAGAGAGACAGAAAAACAGATAGAGCGAGAGTGAGACTTCGAACCCGAGTTTAGTATTTTTCCTGTTTATTTTATTGACACTTGTTGCATGTTCAATTTTGGTGTGCATTTTTTTGGACATAAGATTTTGAAGAAATTATTTTTAAATATTTGTTTAAATATAAAAAAGAAAAGATTACATTTTAAAATTTTGATCTTTATATATTTTTCAGGTTCTCAAAAATTTAAAATAAAATTTTTGGATTTTTAAAATTTTGACTCACAAAAATTTAAATTCTTTTCAAAATAAAATGTATGTCTCGCAAAATATCAAAATCACAATTATAAGAACTCAAATTTTCAAGTTTCATCAACATTCAATATTCTTGTTTTACATCTATGTTCAATATTATGTCATTTATCGTAATAGTTTAATTGGTTGGCTAGTTGTTTCACTTTTTTTGTGAAAATTTAATTTTTCATCTAGTACTCTCCTATTTATTTTCTTGACCCCTAATTTTTTAGAAAAAAGTCATATATATCTATGTAAACTTTAAGTTAATGCACATTAGAATTTAAACATGATAATTTTACAAAAAAATGTTATCAAAAATATATCTGAAGCGGAGGACATACCACATAGAGGAGCAAAAGCATTAGTTGAAAATCTGATTTTTATCTTCTTGCTCTAACCTTATATTATCATAGCTATCATATCTGAGAAAATGTAAGAAATCATGCGATAACTTAGTAGCCGAAGTGAAGATCAATTTGTAATAAGTGTGATTTAAAATGATATGTTCATCAAGTATTCAATCTGACTAACTAGATTTGTTCTTTAATAAATATTTATAAATTTTACATTTATTGCATTTCACATAAAATGTCTAACATTCTTTCACTTGGTTGAATGACCACATGACATAAATATTTAATGTCATATTTATTATTTACACATAAAACAAAATTTGTAGTCTTCTCTTCATTTTCTTAACCTTCAATTTGTTTAAGAAAAAGGTCTTTTAACTCATTTATTCTAGTTTTATAAACATAAATTACCTGATGTATATTATGATAATTTTACATAAAAAATATTATAGAGATTAGAGAACATATTGCGCAGAGAGGAGCGATGCTGCATTAGTTAAAAAATTGATTTTATCTTCTTGCTCTAATTTTATATTGTCACTGATCAATGATGAAAAAGTGTAAACTTTGTGATAATTTAATATTTGAAATGAAGTAGTTCAATTTATAAAATTTTAATTTAATATGATTAGTCTATCAAGTATTCAATCCAACAAACTAAATTTGTTGTTCATTAAATATTTATGAATTTTATATTAATTACGTTACACATAAAATAATAAAGGTCTAACATTCATTCGGATAAACAACTACATAACACAAATATTTAATGACATTCATTATTCGTGCATAATACAATATCATAATAAAACATTAATGTGAGTTACTGAGATTATATATAATGTTGTGCTACATGTTCATTCATATACTACAATATTAGCAATAATTATGAATCATTTTAATCAACACCCTTTGTTTCGATTTTTTTTAAAATGGCAAAGTATTTTTATTTTATAAGTTTAGTACTTTTAAAGTACTTGTTATTCTTTAAAAAAATATGTAACCATGATAAATTTCAGTGATTTAGTAATAACGTCGATAACCTCAAGTCCTAAGATAAGTTTATGTAGTCATAATAAGTTGATAGTGACACAAACATAATGTCACAAATTCTCGCTTTCATAATTGAAAAGATGATATTTTACTTAACATTATTTCATATTATTGCTCCTTCATATAATAGAAACAAAAATTAAAATGTGAACTTTAATTATCAAATTATATTGGTAAAAATTTAAAATTTGCGTATCTGATCAACTTTTATTAATATCGGATATTATATACATAAATATTTATTACTTATTCCTTTTTAGGTACCATTATATTTTTTGCATCTTTTCAGTGATAAATTATAGATAAATATTTGGAAAAATTACATGGAATGGCAAACTTTACTAGGTTATTAGTCATTAAGGGTACAGTTTAATTTATTTACGTTTTATAAATATAGTTTTAATTTTTTTGCCACTAATAGTGGGATCCACTGACGAGGTTCTATACCGAGGAGCAATAAATCTCTCATGAATTTGTATATCGAGGTGCAATAAATCTTTCTTTGTTCTATGTATATGCAATAAATATAATTTTCATATCTCCTCTTCACATTCCCCTTTTCTCTCCTAAAATCACTCCTACACTCCTAATTTGAAATCCGAAATTCCACATCTCCCTCCTAATTGATTTCCCAAATCTGCAGGTAACCGCCTAAATCTTTTCTAAACCTCTTTGTTTTTTCATTTTTTCATTTTTATATGTATTATGCTTCTTATTTTTTGGCTGATTTTTTTCTCTAAAGTCTATCATCAGTCATTGGATTATCAACCTTTTCTCTAAAGTCTATTAACTGATTGAAATAGAGAGCAGAGGCAGTGTGTTTGTCGATATGATCGACAACACAATTTGACTTAGTTGAGATCAAGATGAAAAAAATAGGATGCTAATATTTCTTGTTCCTACATATCTTAAAGCCTATAGTATTAACATGTTACTTACTCATTCCAGCAGGCTTTCATAAGAGATGCCAACATAGGAGAAGTGTTATGTGTAACAGTCAGCCTCCTGTTCTGGAAAGCCACAAAGAGGTACTTCATATAAGAGTATTACGAGAGGTACGCCATCATCAATGTCAAGGCAAGCTTAAGTCATCAACAATGTCAAGGCAAGCGCCATTAAAATTGTTGAAGGAGGAAGTAAGAGGAAAGCCAAAGACTATACAAATTGATTAGCTATATACAAAATTGCATGAAGTATATATATATATATTCTGCTTAAAACACAGTTGTATATAGATATTTGTATATTTTGTTAGTTATATACAAGATTGCTTGAAGTATATGTATATTTTCTGCTTAAATCATATTTGTTTATAGATATTTGTATATTTTGTTAGTTATATACAAGATTGCTTGAAGTCTATGTATATTTTCTGCTTAAATCACAATTGTATATTGGTATTTGTATATTTTATTAGTTATATACAAATTGCTTGAAGTATATGTATATAGCGATTTGTATATTAAGTTAGTATATGCAAAATTGCTTTAGGTATTTGTATATTAGAATAGAATTGTTAATATGCAATTCCTATAATCTTGTATAAATAAAAATAAATTTTTGCGAACCATGGGAATAAACAAAATAAAAATAATTCATTTTTCAAAATTTCAATTATATACTATACAAATCGTTTGTATACTTTCTTGCCATTCAAAACATGAAAATTCCTTGAAAGAAACGCTTACATGGCATTGAATATACAAGAATACTGATTAATCGTATGCTTCAGTCGTTTGAGGAAGAAACCAGTTATTATGGTGTTTCTATTGCTATAGAACTCTTTTTTGAAAAAATATTTGATTTTGAACGATTAGCTTGAATCATGGATTATGTAAATTTTCTGTTACCATATTTAGAGTTCATGTATCCATTTATTTTTAAAAAACGTTATATACAAAATTAATGCTTTCCTCAACTTTATACTCAATCTTCAATGCTTTCTTATTCACGTCAACTATTTAATTTACATGATTCCCTTGAATCATGGGATTATATATTGTCAGTTACCGCATTTAACTCTCATTAATCTATTTATTGATAAAATAAAAGTTGTACTGCACACATTTACACAACCCTTTTCATATACAATTTTTTACTATTATTTCTAGCATTTATACAGAATATAAACAAATTTATACAAATAAATACATATATTTGTATATATATATACAAACGTTACCCACTTACACATAAAATTCATATATACAATTCACATACAAATTTATACGATTAAAACTCGTAAAACTTGTACACAACTTTTATCAAATATACAATATATAAACTTTTATCAAATCCACAAACAGTTATACAAATGGGGAATTTGTGAAATTCATTGTTAGCCTTTTTAAGCATTACATACACCCTAACACCCATGTCATTGTGTATAATCATTAATGTATTGCTTTCTTCAACTTTATACTCAATCTTCATTGCTTTCTTACTCACGGCAACTCCAATCTGTGTCGCAATTGTTATATAAAACTCAAGAAATGATGCTTGTTATTTAAATACGATCCCATCTATAGTATAATCGACGTAACAATTTGTATCGTCCCACTTTCCAGAATGCATAACCAAAATAGCCAAAGAAATCATCTTATGTTCAGATTATACTAATATACAAAACAAAATCAGTTAACATGATTATACAAATAATCATATACAAATAACATAATATACAAATTTGCAGATTTGTATACAACCATTCTATATACAATTCATTACAATTAATTATATAATGTATACACAATATAAACAAAATTATACAAATACTACAGAATCGTACAATATACAAAAAAAAATTGTCTAATATAAAGACTACACAGAATGTATATTGACACACGTTCCTGTTCAAATTATACTAATATACAAATCAAAATCAGTTAACATGATCATACAAATAATCATATACAAATAACATACTATACAAATTTACAGATTTGTATACAATAATTCTATGTACAATTCATTACAATTAATTATACAATGTATACACAATATAAACAAAATTATACAAATACTACAGAATCGTACAATATACAAAAAAAAATTCACTTATATAAAGACTACACAGAATGTATATACACACACGTTCCTGTTCAAAATATATTAATATACAAATCAAAATCAGTAAACATGATTATACAAATAATCATATACAAATAACACACTATACAAATTTACAGATTTGTATACAACCATTCTATATACAATTAATCCTAGAATTTATACACAATATAAACAAAATTATACAAATAATACAGAATCGTACAATATACAAACTTTTTTTACTAGCCTACACATAATGTGTATACACACACGTTCATATACAATTCATACTACAGTTCACTTACAAATTTATATACAAACGTTCCCAATATTCATATAGAATTTATATATACATTTCACATACAGATTTTTACACCATTAAAATCCAAAAAAACTGTACACAACTTTTATCAACTCTACAATATACAAACTTTACGTTGTAATATACAATTTGTGACTTTCTGTTCATATACATAAACACACTTCGACTCAAACAGTGAATGTTACCACTTAACAAAGAATAAGAAGAGAAATCATGAACTTAACCAAACTAAATCCTTACCTGCACTTCAATATACGATAGCTTTGATTAGTCCAAAGCTTTAGTAGTCAGTTGTAGGAATAATCTGATTCTTCGTATGGAGTTTCTATGAAAATATAACTCTTTTTTTTGGAACAAGGAGTATTTAATTGACACGCTTCCCTTGAATTATGGGATTGTGCATAATCAGTTACCACATTTAACTCTCATTAATTGATAAAACATAATTTGTATACTTGACTTTAAAGAATCACGCCATATTCAAAAAAAAAACTTAATAGCAATCTAAAATATACCCATAGAATGTAATTATATAAAGTATACCCATATAGTGTTATTTCATTAAATGCATTTGCCATATCTGTAAGATGCCCTAAATATTTATGTAAGTTTTTAGAATTTTTAGAGATATAATATATTTGAGATAATTTATTAACTAATATAATTTATTATAAAACATTTCAATCATGTCAAAAATATATCTTACTTCTATATTTTATTCTAAAAAAACCTTTAAGAGAAAACATTCTTGCAAAATAATTAAATTATTAGCAATAAATAAACATCAATATAAAAAAAAATGTAAATTTGCTCCCATTGAACCTTTGATATATGTATTTATTGAATAATTTTTCTAAAAAAAAATCAAAGGATATTACAGTATCATTAAATTTAATATATTATAGTTGACATTTGTTTGAGCTTATATATTAGTTTTTTAATATATTATAGTTGAAATTTGTTTGAGCTCATATATTAATTTTTTAAAATTTATATAATATACGTTTTTTAAAAATTTTGAAATCCTTTAGTTGGTCCATATAAACTTTCTCTTTAAGATCTGCATTAAGAAAAACAATTTTAATAAACATATAATGTAACTCTAAATTATAATGAGCCACTAAAGGTATAATAATTATTAAAAAGTCTTTCTTTAAGAAAATATCTCTTTATAATTAATTTTTTTTTTGACTATAACTCTTGACTACAAGTCTAGCT
The DNA here is from genome assembly GCA_018342035.1 of Solanum appendiculatum. Lineage (NCBI taxonomy): Eukaryota > Viridiplantae > Streptophyta > Magnoliopsida > Solanales > Solanaceae > Solanum > Solanum appendiculatum. The sequence continues at coordinate 77,210 of JAGDQO010001494.1, forward strand.
TTATATCGTTCAATATTGATGTTTGAATCGCGTTTGTTCTTAAAAGTTCAATTACATTTGATTCTTTTAAAAATTTATGACAATTCAATGAGATTTCAGAATTTATAGTATTTATGTAGATTTTATTTTTTTCATGCAATCAATATACTCATAAGACTTAGTATTTTTTTATGACATGTGAAAATAAAATTGATATTTTATAAATACAATATCAAAATTTGACTATTATAAGTAAATCAATAATTGATTTCTTTCTCTTTGAGATTTTTCTAATGACATTCGTTATGGTTCATTGTGTCATGGATTCGTATGTACTAGTTTTTACTTCTTCGAGATATTTTTCAATCATCTCGTTCTTATCTCCTTCTTGTACTGAGATTCTTCTAGCTATATGTCTTACTGAAGAATCATCTATAATTTCTTTTATAGGAGTCTTTGAATACTCCTGGATTGTGGAAGTAATTTCATCCACTAATTCTTGACCAAATAATTCTTTAGTCTTTGGATCTTTCTTTATCAATTTGTCCCAGAAATTGTTATAAAAAACTCTGTATAAACACGGGACTTGTTCTTGATTGAATCCTAATTCAGGAGTCCATTTATGAATCCAAGGAATCGAAAATTCTATAAAGAAATAAATTTGATCAATAGTTTCTAAAGAGCTTATATGCTCATGAGAGTATAACTCAGATAATTTTGGAAAAACTTTAACCCATTCTTTATATAATTTTAAGAATAATGGTGGTAGAATTTTTACCGTTGGCCCATGGTATGACCACCATGACAAAAACCAATTTGGAATTTGCTGATCAAATATCATTGAACATATTTTCACAAACCAAGTATGTTTGTGTCTTTCGTTATTGTAATATAGCACTTTATCAAATGCTTGAATATAATCCCAGTAAGTGAAATTCATTTTCACTTTGTTAAGACTTATCTGTCTTTCTTTCATCGTAGAAATTCCCCATTCTTCTACAGATATAATCTGTTTAATTATAGTTTTTGAAAAATTATAAGAATTTTCACTCGAGTTATATCCCGAAAAGTGCTGAAAATCTGCACTGCCAGTTTCTTTGAGAATTGTCTCATAATAAGATCGAGTCTTATATGACTCTCCTGGATAATATAAACCAGTAATCAAATACCTTTGAAATATCTTCCAAGGTTCTTCTTTTCGCTGAATCTCAGCATTTTCTACTGGAAATATCATTTCCTGTTTGCTTACTCTTTCATAAGCCTTGATATCATCATTTTCTTCTTGTGCAAAGAAGAAAAAGTATCTTTTTTCTTTTGAGTTTCCATATATGCTTGTAATTGAGCATGTAAAGAATGATCTTTTGGAATATCTTCCAAATGAACTGAGGATGATATTTGAGAAATTTTCTCATTTATTAAAGTTTTATTTCCCATTTGTATAACTGGGAAACTTTGTGAGGATGATCCATATGAAGATGCCTGAGAATATGATCTCACTTGTGAGGATGATCTTCCTCTTCCTCTTCCTCCTCTTCCTCTATAATTAGAGGATTCCATTCTGCAAAAGAAACATTTATTCTGATAAATAATCATAAATAAAATCGTCTCTTTCTTCAATCAGCAAATCTTGAATTGCTTCTATAATATCTTGTCTCATTACATCATTAATGATTTTTTCAAGAATTTTTTCTTGCAAATCTCTAGGTAATTTTATAACCTGTAAAATTGCTAATAAAATATTTTGATTAATAAACAAGTTTATATAATCTGAATTCATTGAATAAATTCTCTAGATAAAAAATCTGGTAAGGAATTTTCACTTCCTTTCTTATAAATTATTTCAAAATCAAAAGGAGCCAGCTGTGCCTGCCATCTAGCAAATATTAATTTAGAAGCATCATGCTTAAAATCTTTATTAAACATAAATTTTACAGCTTGCGCATCAGTTTTTATTAAAAACTTTTGATTATATAAATCATCTTGAAATTTTAAAACACATTTCACAATAGTAAGCATCTCATGTGTTACAGTAGCATACTTCTTTTGTGCTTCTGTCCATTTTCCAGAATGATATCTAATAAGATATTCAATTTTTTCATGAGGATTTATTTGTTTTATAATTCCTCCATAACCGATATTAGAAGCATCAGTTTCAATAACTTTTTGCCAAGCAGGATTAGCAAGAGTCAAACAAGGCAAATCATTTATTTTTTGTTTAACAAATTTTATTAAAGCAGTATGCGCATTAGTCCAAGGAGATTTATAGTCCTTTTTTAATCTATCAAATAAAGGAGCAAGATCTCTTGACAAATTTTTATAAAAAGGAGAAATATAATTTAAACTTCCTAAAAATCTTTGTAATTGAGTTCTATCAGAAATAACATCAGGAAATTTTGATGCAAAATCAATAGATCTTTGAATAGGAGTAATCTTTCCTTGACAAATTATATGTCCTAAAAATCTAATTTCAGTCTGAAATAAACTCATATTTGGTTTTGATATAACTAAACCATTTTGAATCACTACTCTTTTAAAAATCTCAAGGTGTTTAATATGCATTTCAATGGTTTTAGAATAAACCAGAATATCATCAATATAAACAATTATAAAATCCATATAAGGATTAAAAATATCATTCATAATTTTCTGAAATTCAGAAGGAGCGTTTTTTAATCCAAAAGGCATTACATTCCATTCATATTGACCAAAAGGAACATTAAAAACCGTTCTATAAGAATGCTCTTTGAAAATTTGAATCTGCCAATATCCTGATTTTAAATCAAACTTTGAAAAGATATTAGCATCGTATAATCTTGAAAGAAGATCCCTTTTATTTGGAATAGGGTATCTTATCCATTTTAAAAACTTATTAAGAGGTTTATAATTTATAACCAATCTAGGAACCCCTCTTTCCTTTTCAGCAACATTATTAACATAAAAAGCTGTACACGATCAAGGAGATTTGGACGGTTTTATTAAATTCTTTTGTAAAAGATTATCAATCTCTTTTTTACAAAATTCAACTAATTCAGCATTCATTTGACAAGGTCTTGATTTAGTGGGAATATTTTCTTCCACAAAATCCTCTTCATAAGGAAGAGTGACAATATGCTTTTTTCTATCCCAAAAAGCACTAGGATGATCTGCACAAATTTCAACAGATAATTACTCAGTGATTAATTTAATCTTTTCTTGAACTTTTACTGATTTCATAGTTTCAAATATATTCATACTAAAACATTCAAATTGCAAATTATCAATATGCTTTTGTTTCATATCAATCAAAGCACTAATTTCCTTTGAAACAGGGTTAGTCACAAAATTAAACTTAACCTGTTTATCATCTTTTCCTGCTATAAAGCCTTTAGCATCAATATGAGTAAAAGGATAAATAGCATTTATAAAAGGTGTTCCTAATATAATAGGAGGATATAACTGATTTTTTACCAAAAAGAAGAAATGAGGAATACAAACTTTATTTTGGCAAATGCTGACATTAGACAATTAATATTTAATATCTAAAGAATGTCCTGATGCTGATTTAACAGTATGAATAGTTTTTTGAAAATATTTTGAAGGTATTAATCCTTCTTGAATGCAACTTACATCTGCACCACTATCAATCATAGCAATATCAGTTATTGAAAAATTATTATCAATTAAAATAGTACATTTAACATACCATTTATGAGCAGTAATAACTTGCATCATTCCCAGAAAAGAATTATTATTTTCATTTAACTTTTCCAAATGATTAGTTGGTAAAACTTCATCGTTTTCAACGACGTTTTTTCCTTTATCATTAGATGTCTCTGTTAAAGGATTAACTGCCTCTACCTGAGATATCCTATGATCGCAGACAATTTGATTCTGCTTAATAATTTTAATTTCTCTTTTTAAATTCTCGATTTCTTCCTTTAAATCATCAAAAGAAGAGTCTCTTATAACAACATTATCATTCTTTTTCATTAATCGATTATTAACTTCACTAATCGAATAAGGAGCCTGATAATCAAAGCTTCTGGGTTTTTCAAAAGGTTTTTGAGATACTGAAGTAGACCCATTAGAGGCTAATTCAATAATCTTGTCCCGAAGTTTATTATCAGTTACTTTCTTTAATAATTCAATCACATTATCAGAAGTAAGAGTATTAACATTTAAATCTTGAAATTGTGCCTGTAATTTGTAAAATTCATCATTTTCACAAACACAATTATTATCATCACATTTATCACAACTGGTATTACCCACCTGATCTTCTTCTGAGAAGTCAATTAACTCAACCTCTTCTTCTTCAGATGCACTTACCAAATTATAATCAGATTCTAACCCAGATGTGTATAACAATCCATGAATTTTATCATAAACTCCTTCTTCTAATTCCAAAGATTTAAGCTTTTCAAGCTTACAATTTGGAGCAATATGACCATATTTTCCACATTTATAACATTTAAATCTTGCCAAATCTCTTTTTGATCTATTTTTGGCAAATCTTTTTTCTCTTCTAAAGCTTTTTCTAGCTTCTCTTTCTTCTTTAGATCGTTTTCTTGATCTTCTTCTTCTTTCATAGAATTTTTCAGATCTGTCTTTCTTCTTGCCTCTTCCCGAGACATCAGGTAATCCAAATTGAGAACAAAAATCACCCATCTGATTTTTCTCTTTTAATCTATCCATTTTTAACTGTCTAGATAATCTTAATTCATTACACAAGTTTAATCCTTCTTGTGTACAAATTCCTATCATCTTTCCATAGGTTAAAGCATCATATTGGATTTCACCATCATTACCTCTTAACACTCTTTTAACTCTTTCTGCAAAGAGTGGAGGAAGCCCATCTATGAACTTAGCTTTCCAATAGACATATTTATTTTCAGGTAATTCCATTACCCTACTTAAATACGTATCTTTGTACCATCTGAACTCACTTAAAGTCCTGCAACGAAGACCATTTAGCAATGTTCGCACAGTTTCATGCTGATTGGTATATCTACCATTAAAATGTTCCAAAATAGTAAGAACTAAAGTATAAACAACATCTTCTCTATTAGAGACCAAAGCCATACCTAAATTATCCACACCTTTAGTGGGGGCTCTTGCATTTATAACCAAAGTCTTTTCTTCCATAGTTAAATAATTGTCCCACCAGCCTCTTAATTGACCAGTGAATCCTGCAACAATCATTTTACAGATGTTTCTATCTGTATTATTAACACTTCTACAAATGGTAAAATACACTAACATCCGATGTACTAGAATGGTTAACTGTCTATCTGTTAAACCATCTAGATTCCATTCATAAATCTCTGTTCCACTGTATGACGTGTTAGTCTGATTCCAATCCCTTTCATCTATCAAAACATCTTGAGGAGTTGGTCGAGGATAATAATAAGTTTGCATACGGGGTTTTTCAGCAAAACTTTTGTTATTTTTAAAATATCAAAAGCATTTATTCATTTCAGAAGAAATCTCTTCTTTATGGTTTACCAGATTCTTCCAAAGTTTTAATAAAATCTTCAGATAAATGAATTGGTTTTAAATTTAAATCTTTAAATCTATTAGTCATTTTTTCAAATTTTTCTTCTAAAAGATCTTCCAAATCATTTTTGTTTTTAAAACGAAATCCCTGAATTTCAGGAGGTCTTTGAATATTAGCTGCTACAGAAGGGGCAGGAACTTCCTTAATAACCTGAGAAGTGGAGGCTACTTCAGTTACCTTATCCTTTTTAGTATTTTTTAAAATATCTTTTACTAAATCAGTCAAATTATCAATTTTTTCATCTAAAGAACTTATATGTTCTCCCAAAACTTTAACATATAAACTTAAATAATTATTTTGAGAAATTAATTTATTAATTTCTTTAACACTTATAAGCGCTATTTCTTTATCAATAAATTCTTGAAAAGCTTCGAAAGTAATCCCAGTATTATTAGGTAATATAAAAGGATTCTGAGGTGGATAAATAGCCCTTGTAATATTACCTGCAGAATCTTTATAAGATCTTGTTAAAATGTTTATAAACAAAGGGATATAAGTAGTTATGTACCAAGGTACAAAATGCACAATTTGATTATGCAATGCGCAGAATTCATAAAATTCTTGAGAGATATTATTTAAATCATCTTTTGAATAAGAATTAAAAAACAAAGTTTTAAACATGTTCCATTTTTCTGAAAGAAATTCCTTTTGAATGAATTTTCTTGCCTGAGAACCAAGGCTAAAATCAATTTTTTGAGGTATCATTAAAACTCATTTTTATCGTATCCCATCTCGGATGCAGTAGGCACATCTCCTACTTGTGACGCAGAAATATCTTCTCCCTGCGTATTTACTATTTGAACAATATTTGTTCTAGGATCCACATTTATAACTTTCTTTGATTTTTCTTTAACAGGTTCCTCTGTTATCAAAGTATGCAAAGAAGCTGGTCTACTTCTTGCTGATCCAAATCTTGAATCCAGCGGAGAAATATAACTTACCATAGGTCTTTTCAATCTTGCTTCAGAGAAAGATTGTCTCGCATAAATTGTAGATCTATCATCAAATCTACCTGTATTACTATTATCAAACTGTATAACCACTCTTCCATCCATTTCTTGAGAAATATGAGAACAATCAGTATTACTGATTTCATTTGTCAATTGATCTGGAGCTATAACAGAATTTAAAGTCCAAGTTGAAGGAAAATCGATTTCATCCCATAATATAGTCCTTCTAGTAGAAATCTTGGATTTAGAAAAATTTGTTTCAATCAAAACAGTCTGTTGAGAATTATCATATAATTTACACTTTGGATTCAAAGTAGATAATAATCTATAGTAAATTCGTCTTTATATTTTAACTAATTATAAAAAAAATTGTGTTGTGCACGGGTTCAATAGTCATTTATAAATGTATATTTTTAAGTGGTGTTAAAAAATATGTGTGTGTGTGAATCATCTCATTCTTTTTTCTCACAAATTTAATGTGATGCGGTCCATTGGAATATCCATGATTAAAGTATTTTTCTTCATCGACCATTGATTTTTTACTCAAAGTAGTTACAAAATTTACACAAATATTAGCGACATTCAAAGTAATAAATCTATAACTAAAGAACATGAATTTAAAACCAAAGGCCATAATTAAAATAGGTCTCATAATTTTGAAAAAAAATTGTAACAAATTTTCATATTGTTGTTGAGAATTCTAACGAGTTTTCCTTCAAGTTTACTGACGCGCTAGAGCTTCTAGGGCTAAGCCCTTAGTAAAAAGTTGTTGCGCTTCATTCATTCAGAATATGAGGTAACAACATTCTTTCTCTTTGGATCCAGATCACGAACTCACGCAATATTTATATGTCTTCTTGAGCGTCAAATATATATGTTTTTCTTGCTTGTACGTTCGTTGCATTGGCATACTCCTTTATAAAGAAATTTTCAAGTATTTCAAAAGATTTAATTGAATGATTGGGTATTAAAGAGTACCATGTCATTGCTCCCTTTAGCATATCAAAGATTTTTGGCAAGTTAGACGTGACAATCCTAATCGTATTTTGTTCGTCGAGAACATCATGATATTGAGTATTGACCCTCTTTGAATGTTGAGACTCTTACGGGGAAGTCCCCTACGTGTTCATGTTTCGAGTCTCTCCATTGATAAGATTAGCTTCGTTGATAGAATAGCTATTCAAGAGAGAATTAGCATTGATATTGTCTAATCAACGTTACTAGTGCCTTCCATTAAATCAACTATTCACATAGGTTCACAAAAGATGGAGTTTGTTAGTGAACAATTAATTGAAATTGAAACAATAACTTCTTGATCCTTAGCTTCACAGTTAGCGTCAAACTACTTACCCTAAAAAAGGTATAATTGAATTTGTACGTGATGTTTAAAGACAAATGGATTGAATCGATAGACATTGTATAAAAATACTGTAAATAAAAAATGAATTAGCGACAAACAAATAGATCAACGAAATTGAATAATGAAAGCCCGATCATCCTGATTTCAGTGATATCCTTGATGAAGATGACCATAAAACAACTTGAAATACAAGAGAAATGATGAGAAATGTAATCTCGGTTACTATAATTAAAATAGGAAAATTGAGAGAGTAAGATTTAACGATCTTCTTTCATGGAGATTCAACCTTTCTGATAGGGATGATTTTTCCTTGACTTGATAACTTAGAAATATTTCCTATTAATGAGGTCTTAATTGACTTTAATGATAAAGGTGTAATGTTCGGTATTGTTTTTACGACCATTGTATAACGACTAGCTTCCTTTGATGACCCTTCCTCTGAATATTTAAACTTCGACCTGATTTCAAACTTTATTCCAACTTCTCTTCTTCAAGATGAACCCTTTTAACTTTCCTCCCGTGTAAAGTCACTATTTTCTATGTGTATGTATCACATCTATTTTTATCTTATACAATATGTTTGCTCCCAGATGTCATTTTTCTTAATGAATTTGCTTTCATGAGACTATTTTATAACACAACTAAAGTCGTAATTAAAATTTTAGCTCTGCCCAAACATGCAAACACCCATCCAAGCCAACCAAGGGCCAAGGGGTGTAAAAAAATAAAAATAAAAAGAAAAAGGAAAAGAAATTCGTAAATAAAGTCAAAATAGTTCTAAAGTTATCATTGCCTGAGTGCGCGTGACGACGACGGCGGCGGCGACTACGACGGCGACGAAGCTGGACAACACTGCTCCAAAGTGATTTCGCTTCCCATTTGATTCCTTCTTCAAAAAGTCATTCTCAGGCTCCGTAATTCTCTCACCATCAATTTCAATTCCACCAAGAAAAGGTAACATCGTTTCCTCCTTTCACATATGAAATTGATGCTCTTGAATTTCCCCTTTTTGAACTGTTCACAATGCGCTTTTGATTGCTAGAATTAATGGACCATTGTTTAAACTCAAGTATATTGCGTCGTTCTCTTTTTCTCTTTTTGCTGTTGCAATTAAAGAGTTAAAGTTCTGAATTCCGTGGTTCTGTTTTGGACTTGGAATTACTAGTCATTTCACATAGTTGTTGCTGCTTTGACTGCCGTTTAGTTATCGTTTTCTTTTCTCTTTGATAACCGTGATTAGCTTGACTGATTCCATACCTCCAACTTCCCACCAGTAACAGGTACCAAGTAACTTTGTCCCCCAAGACGAGGATAGATGAGAAGAAATCACCTAGTGTTTTTGTCTCTGCTAGGATTTGAATATGAGACCTTATGGTTCTCAACCCACTTCATTGACTACTAAGTCACATGCTTGGGTTGCCATTTGGTTATCTTTTGTAGCCGAATTTTGTACTTATAGAAACAAACTGCAATTACCTTATCTGGACGCAAGCTGTAGATTATCTTAAATACAACAGTTGACCGACATGCAAAAATTCCTATCGCTTAATTTCAGCTATGTTTAGGATGGGTAAAATAGCTAGTGAGTGTATTCTTCTTTATTTGCCTTTAAGGTGTAACTGAAATTAAGTACTATTCTAATAGAGGGGTGGTCGCCTCAAGGATCACTATGAAGCAAGTAAAGATACATCCATTCTTCAAGATCAATTAAGTGCTGGAATGTTTCTCAGCAAATGGTTGGTAGATTGAAAGGGGTGATTAGCAAGTTGGTAGATTTTCAGCAAATGACATTCATTAAAGGGAGACGAATTATGGATACGGTCTTGATTACCAATGAAGCTGTTGATTCCAGAGCTAAGCAGAAGAAACCATGCTTTCTCTGTAAGTTGGAATATAGAGAAAGCTTATGTCGGTGTTAATTGGAGATACCTTATGAAGGTATTAGAAATGGTGGGTTTTGGGCAAAAGTGATTGAAATGGATGGAGCAGTGTATTTCAACAATCAGTTTCTGATTTCTAGTCAATGGTTCTCCTGTAGGATTTTTCCACTCACATAGAGGACTCAGGCAAGGTGATCCTCTATAACCCTTTCTGTTCCTAATTGCTATGGAAGGACTGAATAACATGATTAAGACAGCCAAATTAAGAGGTTGGATAAAGGGTTTTGAAGTGACCAGAGAAGGGATTGACAGTTTGGAAGTGACACATCTACAATATGCAAATGACACACTTACCTTTTGTGATGCCAAGGAAGATCAACGGAAGCACTTAAGAGTGATTTTGATTCTGTTTGAAGGGGTCTTTGGTCTGCATATTAACTGCAGAATGAGTTTAATGTACCCTATTAATGAAGTCAACAACATGAGCTGGTTAGCAACAATCCTTGGTGGTGAAGTTGGCACTCTACCAACTTCATTCTTGGGATAACCTCTAGGAGCCAAATCTATGTCCATATATATATATGGAACAACGTGACTAAGAAATGTGAAAAACACTAACCAGGTGGAAAACACAATACTTGTCTACGGGTGGAAGATTGACACTAATCAATTTCGTACTTGGTGCTCTTCCTACTTATATGATGTCCCTTTTTCCTATCCCAGCAGGGGTCACCAAGAGGCTGGACAGTATTAGAAGGAAATTTCTATGGCAGGCAGGCAGAGTAGTAAGGAAAAGAAAGGATTTCACTTGGTAAAGTGGAAATCAGTGATAACTGGGAAGAAGAATGGTGGTTTGGGGATTAAGAACCTAAACTTGCAAAGTAAAGCTCTTCGAATGAAATGGTTATGGAAGTATGCAAATGGTAATCAACTGTTGTGGGAAAGTGTGATTGGGATAAATACATAGCAGAAGACAAATGGATGACCAAAGAGGTGACTACTCCTTATGGGGTCAGCCTTTGTTGGTCCATTAGGAATCCGTGGGATGAAGTGAAGAACAACTCAAAGGTGAGCTTTTTTGATGGGAGAAAGACCATGTTTTGGAAGGATAACTATCAACTAGCATGAGAAAGGCAACTTGGAAGAGTTATTTTCGGATGTTTACAGCTTAGTTACATGTCAACAAGTTTATGGACACTACAAGGGTGAAACTTCAATTTCAGAAGACAGCTCAATGACTGAGAGGTTCAGAGAGTAACTGAATTTCTCAAAACAATGGAGTCTTTCAATGGACTTCAAATAAGGGAGGATATTCTATGGTGGACAGGAAACAATAGAGGAGTATACAAAGTCAATAGAGCTTATAAACTGATGGATCAGACAAACCAACAAATTACAAAGTGGACATGAAAACAAATATGGAAAAATAGAATACCTCATAAGGTGTCTTGCTTTGTCTGGTTGTTGGTCAAAGAAGCAGCTCTTACTCAAGAAAATGTCATGAAGAGAGGGATAGCCTTATGCTCTAGATGTTTTCTTTGTGGGGAGACTTTAGAGACTGTTAACTACCTGTTTCTACACTGCAAGTACACTCAACAATTATGGAGAATCCTTTAAAGTCTCAAAGGCATCTCCTGGACTATGCCTAGGAAAGTTTTTGAGGCTTTAAAGAGTTGGGAGGAAGCAGGAGTACTAGCAAAAGACAGAGGCAGATGGAGACTTATCTCTGGTGCAACATGGTGGGCAATATGGAAAGAGAGAAACTCTAGGTGTTTTGAGAGCATAGAGAATAGTGTGCAGAAAATGAAGCTCAACTGCATTTTGCTATTATATTTTGGTGTTATCAATTATACTTAACAATGATACCGTCTCTACAATTGATGTTTTAGACTCAATTTAGCCATAGAGCAGTAAGAATTGGGGCCACGTGTATATAAGGTTTCAGTACAACCCATGTACTGTTTTGTGATATAATAGAAAGTTACCAGGTTAAAAAAAAAAATGTTTCTCAGCAAATGGTTGTATTAGGAAGTTCTGATTTACTTTTTTCTTCTCCTTCATCTTCTGTCTGGTTCTTGTCAATTGTTTCTTCAATATGAATTAAATGCTCTCGAGTCTTTCTTGATCAATGGTTATGTAGGCAATTTGGTCTTGTTATTCTATCTTCTTTTCTCTTGTCTTCTTTCTGGTGCGCTATTGATTGTTTCCTTGGGGAGAGTTGGTGGAGTAGTTAAGGTTGAGAACCTCAGATAACATGTTTGGTGAATAAATGTCAACTTCCTGTCTTGAATGTTCTTCTAGTTTCTTTACAGATTCTTAACTAAAGGTGAATGATGGTGATGGTGCACATGGTTTGGAAAATTATAAGGCAAATTCGAGGATGTGGATTTTGTAAACATGGTTCCTCTGTCCCTCCTTTCTTTGATGTAGGACACGGTTCTCTGCCCTCTGTTTTTCCGTATCTTTCTTTCCCACTTTTTGTAGTGGCAAAGCACATTGAATGATGGAATCTTCTTGCAGTTCTGTTGCAGTGTCTTTGATTGTCAAATGAGATAGATAGCTGCTTTATGATCTAACATTCTTGCCAATACATTATCTTCATTTTGCGAGGGGGGCAGCAAATTGCTTTTTTTCTTTCCCTTTTTCTATTTTCTATTTTTTGTTTGGGGGTGGGGGAAGAGATTGTTAACATGGATGTTCCCTTATTCATCGTTTGTCTAATTATCTTTCTGATGTTTCTTCAGGGAATGGTTACTTTTGGGGACTCGTGGATCCAGGAATATAATGAAGCAGGAAAACTCATGGATGACATCATTAGCATGATATCTGAAAGAAATTCGTTGCCTGCAACAGGCCCAGAAGCACAACGTCATTCATCTTTAATAAGGAGGAAGATCACAATATTAGGAACTAGACTTGATAGCTTACAGTCTATTGACTCTAAGCTTCCTGGAAAGCAACGTTTGTGAGTTTCCTAATCCGAGTCTTCTTATGCGTAATGTTGTTTAAATGTGTTAAATTGCTTGTACTTTGGCAATCTGTTCATATAACTCTTGTCGCGCTGGTAGAAAACTTTGTATATGTTCCTAATAGGTAGTGGATAGTTGTATTTGACCTGCACTGAGTATATTTTTATTTCATCATGGTGAATATTTATATTAGTTGAAATGTGTTTCTGGTCATATTTTCTTTAGAAATCATATTTTGGTTTCATATCCAGGGTGATCCATACCTAATCCACTTTAATATTGGTCAATCAATTTTCGATCAGGAAAAAAAAAATATTGGCAATCAAATAATTTCTGGCTTCCTTGCTTACAATTCTAAATTAAGCAGGGTAAAAATTGATCTGATACAGCAAATTGACCTCCTTATCATGAACTATGCATTGTTGCATATTCAATCCGCAACTACTGAATTATGCAAAGTCAAATATTTTCTTCCTTTCCCTTAAAAATGTAAAGCTCCACAAGAGCATGCAATTTGAAATGGAGTGTGTAATAGGGAAATGGATAGCAAAAACAAGTCATTGTTAGTGATTTGTCCAAATGGAGGATTATAGAGGAGAAAGTATTTCAAATAATCAGCTCTCTTCTGTAGTCACTGTTGACGATGTCCAGAGTCTCAGTTGTGTTAGTTTGCAGAACTTTTACTTTTATTTTTTGGGAATACACTAGTACCCTTTTTCTTATGAATATCTTGAAGGTGGGGAAGGGGCAAGTGTCACAAGAATTTGTATCAGTTGTCTGTCTGCATATCTCTTTGAACGCATTTGCCTAATAGCATTACTTTTTGTATGGTGATTCTGTATAGATTTGTTAAGCCTTCATCTTTATGCAGGACAGAGAAAGAGATGAATCATCGCAAGGATATGCTTGCAAATTTAAAATCAAAAGCAACTGAAATGGTCCCCACTTTGAATATGTCAAACTTTGTCAATAGGGACAGCTTGCTTGAACCAGAAACAAAGGCAGCGGATGCTATGAGCAGAACCACAGGCCTTGACAATTATGGTGTTGTTGGTCTTCAAAGGCAAATTATGAAAGGCAAGTTGTTATATACTTTGAAAACTTCTCCTGCTATTGGCTTTTCTGTTTCTTATATATGTTATTTGTTGGCTTTACTATTAATGCAGAACAAGATGAGGGGCTTGAGAATTTAGATGAGGCTGTGATGAGCTTCAAACATATAGCATTGGCAGTTAATGAGGAGCTCGACTTGCAAACAAGACTCATTGTATGAGTTAAATTTTTGCTGGTTCCTATTGAACTACCTCTACAGCTTATTTTCCCTGTGAAATACTGCTTTTCTAATATTGAAGTAGGATGTTGACTTCATCGTGCCTTTATTGTCTGACTCAATGCAGGATACCCTGGACGAACATGTTGATGTTACTGATTCAAGACTTCAGGTGACAATTTTGTTGCTTTTGTAACAACTCATGCAAACCTGATATTGTTGGTTGTTAATGTTGGTTCTAATTTTTTCTGGGATTGCACTTCATAACTTCACTAAGAGTGTAGTGGTATATGGGTTCATGGAACACCAGCTTTTGCTCAAACCCTGCATATGATCGAAACATCCACTAAATATTTTGACTGTGAGCCCAATTATTATTGTATTTTAACTTGAGGTTATTGTAGGAGTTCATAAACTTTAAATTCTTGATCTTCCTCTGAAGGAAATGAGTCTTAGTGTAGAAGCCAATACCATTTGCTCTAAGCCAATACAATCATTCCTCATAACTTAACTATTTTTGCTCTAGCCATCAACCTACTGAAACCTGTCTTATTTATACATGAAAGGCTATGTTTTGCACATAGGCAGAATTATTGGGACCTTTTTGATGACATTGATAATTGTTAGTTATGTGGTGGCTTATGACCCTAGAAAAAAATTCTTTGTTGTTGGTTTTTTTTGGGGAAGTGGGGGGTGGGGTGGGATGGGCGCTGAATGCTCTAAGAAAATTGATCCTTTTTATTGATATGATGGAAAAATATGTTAAAGAGTGGATAATCCTACAGAAAAATGTGATATTCGAACATGTGATCCAGAAATGAACCAAAGAAATAGGACTGTGACACTAATATAGATGAAGGTGCTTTTAACTGTTTCAAACTCTCTCTATTTCTCTCGTTCCTTAAGTGCAATGGTGATAAAGGAGCCTACTTCACACGGTCTACTCCTCTGTTTTCAACCTTTGAACTTCAAGCATAACCATTCTTGACATCACCCGTTCAATTCCGAACACGTTCCAGGCTATGCACCATTATGGAATCAAGTAATGAGACTGAGAAGTTTGATTATGCTCTTAACGGTTTATTGAATCTTCATTATAGACCTTAATGCTGTACATTCACCAAAGAAAAATGGGAAAAGAGGGGCATGTGACAATTCCTGGAGTACACCCATGGATGAAGAAGGGCACTTACTATTTTTACTAAACATAGTGTTCTGCACCATGATTCTCATAAACATATGCTGCCGTTTGTAGAATTTTGGTGCTTATATCTGTCCCCTGTGAAATAAACTACTTCTACGCACGATCTATTTCTTTTCTTTTATAAGGTGCAAAGTAGCTATATATTCTCAAGAAAAATCTGCATGATTGATTAAAAAAAAAGGGGGGGGGGGGGGCCATGATCTTTGGAGGTTAGGGAAGTCTGCAAATTACAAAGTTCCTCAAATCCACAATCTTATCCATAAGCTTTGGATCCGTCCCATTTGATGTTCACATTTTCTCTAGGAGCTTTAGACGGAAAAGAAATGAAAAGAGAAAAAAGAAAAGAAAATGTCCTATTATTCTGATACTTGTGAACTTGCAATTTGAGGGACAAAATACTGTGTTGAGAATGGTAAGGTTTTGTATAAATGAAGCACCAGAGGGACAAAATACTGTGTTGAGAATGGTAAGGTTTTGTATAAATGAAGCACCAGAGGGACAAAATGTTAAACATAATATTCGTAGTCAAAGAACTTCCAACTCTGGGCTCTTAGGAGAATAAAGAGTTAGACTTGGAAAATTTTGGGTGTCCTGTTGCTGCTCTTACCTCGTGGACTTGCACTAAAAGTTTATCTTTATATTTCTTTCAAGTTTGCTTGGCCTTCTATATTCCATTGATTGCTTGAGTATGTTTTTGTTGGATGGGAAAATGTAAGAGATCTCAATGCATGTTAACATAGCAGTTATATACTTATGAATGTTGGTGATATGGCTGAGATCTTTCAGTTTTCTGCCTTTATGCACGTTTGTGCGAGTTGCAGGATATTGATAGAGCGATGCAGTTCTTTCCTTCATCTTTTTTCTTCTACAATACTCTCTTGGTGATAATTCCCAGTTCACATTTAACATAGTGTTTCCTCTTGGTTTTCCTGATAATTGAACAGCAAGTCGGGAGGAAGGTTGGAATTTTGAACAGACGCACAAAGTGTGGTTGCTCTTGCATGTGCATGCTTTTATCGGTGATTGGGATTGTACTACTTGTTTCAGTTATATATATGTTGATCAAGTATCTGTAATTGGGTCGGACAAAAGGTAAACTGTAAATGCAAAAGAACTAGTACATTGAGTGTAAGTCGGGAGAATTCAAACTTTTGAAATCTTCCCTCTGCTTCTGTTTTCATGCATTGCTTGGTGTGATTTGTTATGTTCCATGATCTTGAGTTCTTGATTGTATGTATGTACTTGAGACAGATTTTTCTGAGCTTCGAAACGGCCGAAGAGAAATGAGTGGAATATGAGTTGACAAATTGAATATAATTTACGAAACAAAGAAATAAGAATATTTGTTATGGGTAAAAAAGCTATTGATTAGTGTGGGAAAACAAAGAAAAATACTATTTGTTATAAGTGGAAGTTACTGAGTTTAATTTCTCTAGAAACAAATACTAGGTGAGTTGGAAAACCGAAAACATAGTTTCTCCTTCAGTGTTTGATGTTTTTTTTTTGGGTGTATGATGTCATACAAATAAAAGAATAAAACTTTAAGGTGAGCAACAGTATCTCTAACCCCAAACATGGTAAAATCTTGAAGCTAATCCGTGATAGAATGGTTAAACCATGAAATACTATACCAAAATCGATATGAATAGAAAATGTCTCCGGAGCTCCTTTTTTCGGTAATGATAGTGACGTGTCCTAGTCAAATCAGAGAAATGTCATGCCCGGGAGTGGTACCTAGAGCTTGCAGAGTGGTATGCAAGGGGTTAAACTTCATTTGGAATAATGAAATGGAGAACTCATAGCTTTTATCTTATTCATTAGCTAGTTTTATCTCCTTAGCTCGTTAAATTCTCCATTAGATAGGTACTGAGCCACTTGACTGAAAGGAGAAGGAATAACCACAATGTCACACTCCAAAACTACACGGAGCCCTTCCAAATGAGTAATGACCTAGATATAAGTTGTTCAGGTGAAAGTTACAAAAGCAACAAATTAAGCTTCTCCTACTATGTTTGGTGAATACTTGGGTTGCCAGAAAGAAAATAATCAACTGGTACAAAATGTTACAGGCAGTAAACCTACTGTACATGCATGTCATAAGAGAAGAACACCAAATTATGGTATGCATCTCGTAAAACCTTGTCATGATTTCTACAGCTACATACAAACACAAATCTTACCCCTCGCAGAACAAATAAGTAGAGTGCAAGAAAAAAAAAGAATGTAGAGATAACAAACTAAGAAGGAGTTAAAAGAACAGATTCCGAGCAGGTGGTTGAGGTTTCGTGGAAGGAGAGTTTGATGGGCTTACAGTATCAGGTGATACCGTGCTTTCTTTGGTTCCTTTGCTGTTATCAGCTAGCTTTGCTCCTCGAGGGTTAGTTAGAAGAGTATTCTGAAAGGACTGTGTGAAACCAGTTGCAATTATAGTAACATGGATCTCTCCATTAAAACGCTCATCGACAACAGCACCAAATATGATGTTGGCGGATGGATCAGCCAAACTTGTGACAACCTGCAAGGTACGTATTTTGCCAAGCAAATCACTATACAAATACTGCTTTGTAAATGAAGGATAAAGGTTTGTTTCAATAACTTCTCGAAGGTTTGGAAAAACAAAATAAATAAAAGTAGTTCAGTTCAGTGCACCTGGGATACTCTATTGACCTCCTGCAAAGTTATATCTTTCCCTCCAGTAATGTTATATACAATTCCAGTTGCAGATTGAATTGAAGATCCAATTAGAGGAGCCAGAGTAGCTTGTTCAGCGGCTTCTTCAGCACGGTTCCTACTGGAAGAAGCCCCAACTCCAAGCATCGCCGTTCCAGAATTTTTCATGATTGCCTTTACATCAGCAAAATCCACATTTACCAGCCCAGGTATCTGCAAATAATCAGAATGGATCCCCAAATTAGTTGAGTTTGGTTATATGAATCATCTGGTGCTGATCTGTTTTAAAGAAAACTATACCATGAAATTCTCAAATTCCAAAGAGAATTTCATGTGGAACAGATACTGAAAGAAAAAAGAATAACTCTCACAGTGACTATATCAGATATTCCTTGAACGCCTTGACAAAGTACATCATCGGCAAGAAGAAAAGCATTTTGAAGTGGTGTCTGCTCATCAACAATATCGAGAAGGCGATCATTGTGAATAACTATAAGAGTATCAACATTTTTTTGAAGTTTTTCAATTGCTTCCAATGCCTGAAGGTCACCAAGATCATAATTACAATCACGAAAGCATTTTGGATGACAGGGAACATATGATTTAGCATGGAAAAGAAAATCAACCAGTTAGTACAACTTTGAGCATCTTGTTGAGGTTTAGACTGCGTAGTGAACTCAAAAGCCTTTAGATTCACTATAGGCCACCTAGCTACCCTTAAAGGTTGGCGTATCCCAACCTTCCCCCATCCCCGAATACACACACATATGGTAAACCCCACGTCTATGCCTTTCCTTCTGGGGATCCAAACAGTGGATTTAGATGTCAGGCATGGAACAACCATAGTTAGCTTCTTCAAAGATGATGAAAATGGCACTTGCCTGCAAAGATCTTTTGCGTCCTTCAAAGCTGAACGGATATGTGACTACACCAACAGTCAAATAACCTGCTTCTTTAGCTATTTGAGCAACAACAGGAGCAGCACCAGATTCTGTACCTCCGCCCATGCCTGCTGTTATAAACACCATATCTGAACCTTTAAGAGCATTTGCAATGCCTTCCTTCGACTCCTCTGCTGCCTGTTCACCCAACAGAGGATTTCCACCAGTACCTGCATCTCTAGACGTGACTTATGTCAATATATCAAGTTATCATAATCTATATAGATAAGTATATGTTAAGCTTTACAAAAAAACTGCTCCAAAAGATAAGAAGGTGCAAACCAAGTCCGCGAGTTAGAAGCTCTCCAATTTGAATTGGGTTCTCAGCTGTAGACTGCGACAATGCTTGAGTATCCGTGTTTATAGCATAGAAGTCGACACCCTATTATTGGACATGAAAAGTTGAAATTTATCATGTGAAATGAAGATGTTAACAGTTGAATAGGGGTGTACATTTGTGCTTGGTTGAGTTTGTTATGGTGACAGATGAACTTATTTGAAGAGAAGCAAGAAATATTAAGTGATACATTTCTTTCACTGGACAATTATGTTGCTCACGGCGGATTCAAGATTTGAATAGAAGTTTGTGGATTCCTACACATCTAATTAAATTCGAACGTTTGACAAAGAGGGCAACAAAGCTTAATAGGTTCCTTTTCTGCAACTAGACCAACAACCCACTTTGTCAATGTATTTCTTACATATTTATACTGGATTTTTCAATAAAAATACAAAAACCGCTCAAAAGTTATTATGTTCATGCACATTTTGAAGAGTCCGAGCAACATAGCTAGAAAGAGAATTCAAATCTTGCTACCATCTTCTTTAAGTAAAAAAGGAAATCTCAAGGCAATTGATGGAAAATGGTGATTGTGCTAAAAATGCAATCAGATTTAGGAAATTAAAAAAACAAAATCCCTACCTGTAACCCGCTACCAATCATACGATTAACAGCATTATTGCCGCCGCCACCGACGCCGATAACCTTAATTTTGGCAGTGTTCTTCGAGGACAAGGAGCTGGAAATGCTGAAACGCTGTCGTTTGTTGAGGCTTTTCCGGCGAGTCCTCGGAGGGAACCATTGTATAGGGACAAAAGAAGAGTGAACCTTATGGTAAAATTCTAAGGAATTGGAAGAAAAAGAAGACAATATTATATCTCCTGTGTTTGGAAGTCCTAAAACCGCCATTGATGCGCTCTGTGCTTTTTCAACAATGAGGCAACAAGTATCTCAAAGGTTTTTTTTTTTTTTCATGATTATGTTGATGGTTTGATTTGGTTATGTTTTTACCTCAAACAACTAACGGTTTATTACAAATCAATCCAATCAAAATAGAGTGATTTGTTAGGTTATAGATTTCAAATATTTTCCTTCTTTTTGGAATATATTAAGTTGGAATTGAAAATGTGATTGTGTTTGATTGTATTTTTGCAAAGAATATTTGAAATAATGTTTTTGTTTGAATGTACTAAAATAAAATTCAAAATTGAGTAGAAAGCATGTTATAAGTTGTTTTCCAAATTTGAAATACAACTTCAAGTTTGTATAAGGTAAAAAGAGATAAGACACGTGTCTGAATCATATAATGACGTGTGGAAGGTATAAAAACAACGACAATACTCCAAAATCTGAGGAAACGATTTGCTCCGTGTGATTAACATCAGACTAATAATTATGAAATCGTCCAGACATTACTCTTTCCACTCTTAAATGTTATTAATTAATCATTTATCATGAGTTAAAAAAGAGGTTAATTCTTACAATCACATCTAAAGAATTCATCCTATAAAATAAGCAAAGTCATCACATTGTACACAATCAAGATCTTTTATTGAATACTACAAAGTACAAACTACAATTTCTCTCTAGCAATTCATACCTTGTTTATTAGCTTTGAGCAATCTTCGAGCTTGTTCGGAAATATCTTTATCGAAGATATCATAGGATTCAAGCCAACACAAGCTATATTTGCTTGATATTATTTAATACTTTATTTATTTAAATATTTCTTCATCTCATTCAATTCCATCCATATGTCCTTTAAACCTCACGTACAAATTTAGTTATACCTTTTGGAGTAAACAATTGTGAAGTTAAGAACAATTGTGGTATTGCTTTGATCTTACTGAACTAAAACCTACAAACTCTTTCTTTTGTGAAGCTAAGCAACCAATTGACTTAATGTCTGGCACTGAAAACGTTGATCAGATCCCAACGCAATCTTATACAAAATGACAAACACAGTGATGATCAGAGACACAATTAAAATTGCTGGATCTGATTTGTCTGAAATCTTTGCTATATTGAAAAACCAGCAAAAGGTAATAACAAGTTACAAGAGAAAGAAACAACGAAGAGAGTTATCTTACAGTATCATGATCAAAGATCATGTTGAACATAATATCAATTTATTTATTTTATACACACACCTATGCAAAGGATTTCAATTTAGGCGTATAAATGTTGTTGCATATCCATTCACTTTAAAAGATTCACAGGACTTGGATGCCAAATTTTATAGCTAGTAATTGACATGACTATATTAAAAGTAATAATACTCCTGTCATCTTCAAATTTTGGATCCGTCATATCATATTAATTTATCATGCTTAAATAAAAAAATTAAGATAAAGCATGTGAAAATATGTGTCATTATGTTCATTAAATTATTATTACAACAATGTAGTACGGATAAATTTTACATTCCCAACATATTCTACCAACCAACACAAATTCTGCTGAACATAGTCTTGGAACAAGCATCAAGATGAGAGGAGCAAAGGAAAATTATACTTAATTAGTATCCCCTCCGTTTTTTTTAGTTGTCATAATTTTCTTTTTGAGAGTCAAGCGATATGAATTTTGACTAACATTTTAAAATGTATTTTTTCATCATATTGATATGAAAAAAGTTGCAATTTATAGTATTTTCAATATAGTTTTTGAATAACTAAAATTTTATTTTAAAACATCAAATTAATATAATCTAATTAACTTTAAAAATTAGTCAAATTAACTTTCGAAAAGTGCAACATAACACCTAAAAAGAAACGGAGGGAGTATAAGTAACTACTAGTCAAAAGTCACAACTAACCATAGCAAATTCCTGTACTAAAGACAACTTAAGTGGGGCAATGTTTCTATTACTACAACTTTCATTTAATTAGATTGCTTAATCGGGTTTATAATTACTTTCTCAGTATACTTTTATTTGTTCAGTCTGAACTTTGCATGCTTTGTAAAGAATAATGATTGGATATTTTATTATAATATTCATATTGATCGATATTTAGTCTTAGACTTTTAGAAATGATTTGAAGAATGAGTCTTGAATAATAAAAGTAAAACATGAAAAAAAAATATTTTTCTATTGATATGATAAAAGTAAAATATATTTTAATATGAATAAGTAAAAGTGAACGGAGTGAGTACTTAGGAGTTAGGTCTTGTTTAGTATGAGGGATAAGGAAGAACTAATCTCGAAATTAATTTTATTATGAGTTTATCTCATGTTTGGTTATTTTAAACTTATGAAATAACTTATTTGTAGATTAATTATTTCAAAATAAAATAACCATGAAATTATTAATCACGAGATAACTTATTTTCCAAAACGAGCTCTTAGCATAGTAACTAGTCACAAGTAACCACTTCCATTACTACAACATTCATTTAAATTAATTACTCCCTCCATTCTTATTTACTATATGTCACCATTTTAGATTTCACGTGTATTAAGAAACTAAGTAAGTTTACTATTTTATCCTTATTTAATATTTTTTTGAAGTCAAGTTTTCAATTATGGATTAATTTATTTTGATTAATTAATTTGACCAATGGATATGAATTATTTATTTAGTTTTTCTATGTTGGTTAAATGTATATTTTCAAGGCTAATAATTGACAAGGGTAAAATAGGAAGATTAATGTCTTTTATGTATTATTTTTTTAAAAGATGTATATTAAAGACAATCTATTTTTAGGGACGGAGACACATGCATGTTCGTCGGAATAAAATACTGTATATACAAGTAAAATGATACATGAATTGATTAAATAACATATTTTGGACACCCTTGACATAATTAAGACGCCTTGAATGGCTTTAAGACACCTTGAATGAGCTGGTGCTTGCGTGTTTGAATCTCACTAGCAATAATTTTTTTCCCCTTTTTAAAAAGAGCTTTTGTTATGCAATTCTGACCTTGCTGAAATTTCTGGCTTTACTAATATATATTTTGACTAAGAACCATATATAAATAGGACTGTTTATTTTTACATATAAATAGTTTCTAAATATGATTAAACAACACCAGCTCGAAAAAACTAACAGCTTTTGTAGCCTTTCTAAAAACTCTCCACACTTCAAACTTTTTAAAATTGCTAAAACCTCTTTCTTCTTCCTCCGGCTGTCGAGCCCAAATATACTTCACATTTCCGACGAAACTATTCTCGCCGGCGATGTGGAATTTCCGGTATCTCTCATGCTTATTTGTGCTCCACAGCTGCTTCTCAGTTACTACTCAAGCACTTAACAATGCATCAACAAAATGGCTCACACTACACGGTAACTTGCTTACTTTCCAATTACTTCCTCAAGTTTAGAGTTTTTTTTTTTTTTTTGTCAACTTTGAGTCAGTTGAAGAATGATCGGAGAGTGTATGAGTTTGGATGTTTATTCAGGAAATTGAGAATTTTTCCAATTAACCTCCGGAGTTCGCTTTAGTAGTTTAGGTTTTTCACCAAAAAAATTGTTAGAGAAGTTATTCATTTGAAGTCATCTACCGTTTGAATCGTTTGCAGTAATGTGAATGTACAATAAGAGTTAACAAGAGCGAAAGAAGTTAACAATTTTTGGCTAATTTAATTACCTTCTCTTTCGATTTTATGATCAATGTTCTTAAAAAAAACTTTGATGATAAATTTCCGTTCATCAGTGACTGAGAGTCTTTTCAGTAGAATTTCAAGCCCAATGCTTCTCCAACCTGCCCACAGGGGAATTGAAAAGTTAATTAATCAGTTTGCCTTCTGTATTCTTTGTTATTCCTGTAATTAACATATATAAACATAAACGAAAATAATGGAAGGAAAATACAGTTCCAATCCCACAAAAAAACTGAATTTTCGTTAAAGAATTTAATCCCCTCACACTTGCCCAAGGTTTGGATTAGTTCCTCATAGAATAGAACAGTGTTCTGCGATATTGACAGTCGATATTATAGAACTTTAGTGAACTCAACAAACAGAGTAAATCACATGACTAATTACTGTTTTTCTTAAAAAAATTTATGCAAGAAATATATGAATTCTGTGTGCTTTTAGGAAGTAGAAGATTCGTTTTTGAGTGTGTCAAATGAGGTGAAGCCTCGGACAATTTATAGCCATCAAGTGCAAAAGTGACCGTTGGGAAGAGAGGTAACTTTTTGTTGGAGAATTAATCCCGCAAATTTTAGTTGATTAACTTATTTCGCGCGAATTAATTTCAGTTAGAAAAGGAAATGAATTAATGAGAAATGAAAAATAATTTTTGTCCAAAAATTCACATCATTTGCTGAATTCGAGTGAGCGATGACGACAACCTTTACTAGCTAGAAGGAGTGTTTCTATTTAGAAGCACAAAAGATCTCCTCTTCACCACCAATGAGTGAGGAATGGGCTTTATTTTTCCTACTTCTAATTTTCTTCCATTTCCTAATTCACATTACACCTCATCTTAAAGGCTTAACCTTTAAAAAAACCCAACGTTTTTTACAATATTTCATAGTTATTATAGTGTTTTTGTTTCTTGTTTGCAGGACATGCACCATTAGTTATAGCCCGTGGTGGATTTTCTGGATTATTGCCTGATTCAAGCTATGATGCATATATTATGGCATTAGAAACTAGCTTGCCCAATGTAATTATTTGGTGTGATGTGCAACTCACTAAAGATGGGGTTGGCATCTGTTTTCCTGACCTCAAGCTCGACAATGCTTCTGACATTGATTTTTATTTCAAAAATAAGAAGAGTAAATACTTAGTGAATGGAGTTCCAACACAAGGATGGTTCTCTATAGATTACAATTTCAAAGATCTCGCGTCTGTCAACTGTAAGTCCAATACGTTCCACATGTATATCATGTTATCAGTCCAAGATTCTGGAATCAATGTCCAAGAATAGCAATTGTGCTGCAATATCCCTTCTTATTGTTTATGATATAAACAATTATTTGCAGGGACTTTGACTCATTTAGTATCTTTCTTTCTTCCCTTTTTCTGCTCTAAATAATAAAGGGTTCTGCCGTGTTGGATTTTTTACTCTTTCTTGAAATGGCATGTTGGATCCATATGTAAATTTATTTGCACGCCACTGGTAGTTTGCAACTCCTTGATGAACTGCAAACGAAAGAACCCGTCGTTTCAGGACTGAATGTGGCCACATCTTCCTAAGTTGACTCTTTTGGTGAAGTGTGAATTGGTATAGTTATACTCGAGAACATTATGCTAGTTTTTATAATCCAATTGAAATAAAACCCTTCTCTCCAAAAGTAATTTGAAATACACTTTTGATTCTTCACATGAGTTTTATGTTTAAATCAAAGACAACCAGTAATATGTCTAATAACTTGGCTTTTAAGACAAATACCTGCTGTAAAAATGTTAAAATTGGTATGGAATGTTATGTTGGAAATATAATCCTGAGAACCATAGACTTGATAGGGATGCTGAACCTATTACTTTGCTTGTAGCAGTTACTTACGGTGACTGAAGTTTCTACTGAGTAAATATTACTTTTATTTTTTTGGACAGTGAAGCAAGGAGTTTATTTACGAACTCGAAGATTTGATGGAGCACAGCAGAGCATTCTTACTGTCCAGGATGTGGTAAACCAAGTCAAACCTCCGGGATTATGGTTGAACATCCAGGTACTTATTCAGTTGTGAAACGTTTCCACTTATAAAGATATATTTGTTTGGTTGTTATTTATTTTCAGTTTCTTTTCATTTAAAGTTATCAATTAATTGTTGTTACAACATATTGCTGTATATCATTGGATCTTGCTAAAATGTTGCCTTGAATGTTGGTACTGCTTTTATTGATCCTTTGTTTTGCAAATCCTTTTTGCAGCATGACAACTTCTTCAGCCAGCATAATCTGAGTATGAGAAGTTATATTATATTCCTGTCCAGGAGTGTTCTGATCAACTATATTTCATCGCCTGAGGTGAATTTCCTCAGAAGTATTCTGGCACGACTCAATCCACAGGTTACAAAACTCGTTTTCCAGTTTCTTGGACAGGATGATGTTGAGCCTTCAACAAATCAAACGTATGGTTCTTTATTGAAGAACCTCACATTTATCAAAACTTTTGCCTCTGGAATTCTTGTTCCCAAATCTTATATCTGGCCAGTGGATAACTCACTCTACTTACAACCATATACTTCACTTGTCTTAGATGCTCATAAAGAAGGTCTTCAGATTTTTGCATCGGAGTTTGCAAATGATGTACCTTTTGCTTACAATTACAGCTATGATCCCACATCTGAGTATTTGTCCTTTGTTGACAATGGCAACTTCTCTGTTGATGGAGTACTGTCTGACTTCCCAGTAACTCCATCAGCGACAATAGGTAACGACGCTACAATTGATGAATAACAGAATCTCTGTGCTCTTATTGTTGCTTTCATAATTTTAGTTGCTCATTCTAGGAAATTACTTGACTACGAATACTGATGACTTGTTGAAAATATCTTTAGTTTTGTGCAATCTCAGAATTTCATGCATTTCTCAACAATTATTTCCTGCTTTTAGAATATCTTATTGTGTCCTTGGTGCAAAGTAAATCTAGGCAACTCCAAAGTTTCTGGAGGAAATTGTGCTGGTTTACAAGGCCCGAATAGTTAGTGGAACTGCAATCAGGGTGTGTTGGACTTTGAAAATGCATAGACTAATCCTAGAGGAACAGATATATAAATGTTTCTACACGCATGTGAGATATATAGAGTCAAATTCATAAGAGTGGGTGGCCACTATAAAGTCCAATAACTGGTTTTGAGGTGATATGCTTGTCCTAACCTTAATTTGAGTATAAAAAACAGACATGAAAGGAAAAGTAAATACTAGTATTCTTTGAGATAAATGATCACTGATCGTGATATTAAAGAGCAGACCTTGGACACACTAGATTTGTAAATGTGGTGGATAAGGTGAAGGTGATTGCGGTTGCCTCCGTAAAGTCTTAGATTTGAGTATCTGACAGGACCTTTTTTGCATTTTATACTCATGGATTTTTTCAGTTGGTCTTGAAGCTCTGTGCTATTTCTCTTTCTACCATGATACTCTTCATTGTTCTTATACTTCTTGTAATATTGCAGATTGCTTTACTCATTTGGATAAGAATGATAAACCTCGAGGTAAGCTACCAATATACGATCTTATTTTTGTTAGACAGGTGAATAATGTTTTGCTCACTAGGTGGCTTTTATACCAGAAATATGAAAATGCAAAACATTATCCTGCAAAACTTTTGAGCTATAGTATTATACTCAAGGTTAAAATAGATTGGAAAAGGTTTGATTTGTGAAATTTTTGAGTTTGATATCAATTCTCTTGTCTAATTAAATGAGCTCATCTAGGTGGAACTTGGTTTCAAATTAATATCCCAGAGAGACTCTTTTATGAAAGAGTAAGCAATGAGTTTGAGAATTATATTGTCTTGGAGATACTTTAGCTTTTCAAGAGAAAATAATTTCATCGAGAAGCTAGCACTTCTAGAGCTTTGTGCAATGACATGACCATGTTCTTATCTTGAGTTGGACTAAGTTGTTCTTTCTGTACAAGACGTTATATCTCACTCTTTCCTCATTTCCTGTTGGCCTACAGAAAAGCTTCTGATTATCACATCTGAAGGAGCAAGTGGAGACTACCCGGGTTGTACTGATTTGGCATATACAAAAGCTGCTTCGGATGGTGCAGATGTTCTTGACTGTCCTGTTCAAATGGCAAAAGATGGAATACCCTTCTGCCTAGGCTCTATTAATTTGATAGATAAGACTACAGTTTTTCGATCGCCATTCACCAATATTTCTAGTACTGTCCCAGAGCTTAACATAACTAATGGAATAGTCACCTTTAACCTTACTTGGGATGAGATTAAGAGCCTGAAACGTAAGTTCAATCTACTTTCCTTTATATTATCTTACCACTTTTCAAACTAAACATTTACCACCTTCAAGTTTTCTGGATGCTGAAGTATGTTTAAAGACAATAGTTGTTGAAGCATCTTCAAGTTAATGGGTTGAGTTCAAAACTTATCTCAAGAAATCAGCTTGTGAATTGTCATCTTTTTTTGCTTGCATATGAACAATGTAGATATACATTTCCCGATACTGGTCAGTTAATTAAGTTAGTGACAAATGCTATTCCTTCCTCTTAACATTAATAAGGTTAACTTCTAGCTTAGCATAAATTTAACCATCAAATTGTTCTAATTATTAACCAATGTACTTAACATGCTGTAATTTCTTGTAGCGGAAATAACAAACCCATGGTTAGAGTTTAGATTGTACCGAAATCCAAAAGCCAGAAATGAGGGAAACTTTGTGTCATTGGTGGATTTCTTGACATACGCAAAAAATGCCACAACTGTATCTGGTGTCATGATCAGCATAGAGGTGAGTTTATTTATTGCCGGTTCTGTTGACATTGTTAATACCAACAACATTATGTATCAGCAAATGCTAAGTCCATATCACATCTAAATGCTAATATCCGTTCTGCAGTAGCTTTATTCGACGTGACTTAAATTTTGAGAGTTGGTAAAAGGGCATTAATATTCCATGAAAGCAAAGAAAATCTTTGGGAATATGGATGTAATGATTTTTAACTTCAGTTGTTGACATGATGAGTTTTCCCTTGATAGAATAAATCCTTTTTGCTCTTGTGGTTTGTGTTTTGCACTCAATCGGCACTAAGGGCTGGAAAAATAATGCCTTGAGATGGAAAATTCCAAAATGAAAACGACAAAGTATTTATATTAAGATAATAATAAAGCCGTCCCTCGAAGATGCAATACTCGTTACTATTGCTTTTCAGTTTCCTATTTTTAAATTCTGTTTATGGTTAATAAGAAATAAGGTTGTCCTTGTAAAAATTTTGAATGTTGTCGAAATAAACGTCATTTTTCTCTGTTTGTTTTAATAAGCAAAATTTTAGTTCCAGAAGGAAGCAACATAATTCATACCTATTCATTTTTTTTATCTGTCTATGTTCTGGAACTTGTGCAGAATGCAGCTTACCTGGCAAATCAGGGATTTGGTGTAACTGCTGCTGTTCTTGAAGCCTTAAGGAATGCTGGTTATAATAATCAGACAGCAAAGAAAGTTATGATCCAATCTAAAGACAGTTCAGTTCTGAAAGAATTTAAGAAATACCGCTATGAACTTGTTTATAGGGTTGCTGATGATATCAGTGATATTGAGAGCTCAACTATATCCGAGATCGAGAGCTTTGCTAGTTCTGTAATTTTAACCAAGAAATCTGTTTTTCCAAGTGAGAGTAAATTTCTTGTTGGGAAAACAAATGTAGTGGAGAAACTGCACTCATCAAATCTCTCAGTATACGTTCAACACTTTAACAATGAGTTTGTGTCTCAAGCATGGGATTTTTTCTCAGATTCATCTGTCGAGACAAACAATTATTTCGTTGGAGCTGGCATTGATGGTGTTATAACAGATTTCCCTCGCACAGCTGCAAGATACAGAAGGAAGTAATTCCTTTACTTCCATCGCATTCCACCTTCTCTGTATTTATTGCTCCCTCATTTTTTTTGTGCATATCTGAAATTCATGCACATGCATCATGTTAGTACTGAATAAAAATTTTCCGTCTACCTGCGAAAGTAAACTGCAACATTCGCTCGTGTTTTGTGGTTCTTTTTCTTGGTCTCACTATAAATTTGTAATAGTAAACAACATTTAGAAGCTTGTGTATCAAAGTAAAACTACTACTGATTTGGGCTTGTAGGGATTATATTTGGAAATAGCACTGATTTGGGCTAGTATAGATTCTATTATTTGTGGACTTACCCTGTGATTCAATACTGAGATATATTCATGTGCTGTGGATTATAGGGAACCGTTGTTTGCGTTACAAAGACCCACCATTGTATTTTAGCCTTGTTAGTCCTGGAGTTCTCCTACA
This sequence comes from Solanum appendiculatum, assembly GCA_018342035.1. NCBI lineage: Eukaryota > Viridiplantae > Streptophyta > Magnoliopsida > Solanales > Solanaceae > Solanum > Solanum appendiculatum. The sequence goes on from JAGDQO010001494.1 coordinate 107,151, forward strand.
ATTCATGTCTCGTGAGTCATTGCCACCAGCGGAAGGTCCCAGCCCAATACTTACCGAAAGTGATGTGGTTGAGCCACCTCTACCTCCTGTTGCAAAGCTAACCTCTACGGCTCGCAATGAGTCTACAGCTAATGCAGCTCCCACCTCTCTAATCGGTCAATCCTCAGTTGTAGCCGGCGTTTTGACATGCTGCCTCACCATTCTTCTTGCTGATCTTGTCATCTTTTGATCTCAGTAAGACCATTTTGTGCAACTGTATCTCCATTTTGCTGGTCAATTGGCATATAATTCATTTATTAGGTAAATCAGTTAAATATTAAGAATGTAATTAATCTAAAATTATGTTAATCCTTTGGTAATATGAGTAAAACATGAGTGAAGTAATATAGTTAAGGCGAGATAATTGTTGATGATATTCCTAATACATGCGCAAAAATATCAAAATTATAGCAAGTACACTTAAAATAAAATGATATAGCAACTTTTTGTTACCAAAATACTATAGCGGCGCTAAAAGAGATTGAACTAGTCCCTATCGAGACAACCTAATCCTTCTACCCCACAAAGGTAGGGGTAAAATTTGTGTATATCCTATCTTTTTCACACCTCACTTGTGAAATTACGCAAGACTTGTTATTGTTTTAGCTCAAAATTATTATCCCAAAATGATTGTCATTTTAAGAGTAAAGTTGGTTGTTGTTTCCATTGTACCTTTAATATTAAGAAAATATTTCCTAGCGCAGTAGTTTTGACCTCCTTATTACTTTTTGTAGTGATACTTTTTAAACATTTCAAAAACATAGCGACATTATGTATATCAAAGGAATATAATATTGCCCAATATATATCAAGAAGATTAAGAAGACATAAAATAAAATTTAAAAAATAAATGAAACTAATTGCAATTAATTTAAGAGAAACAACAATAATTAGAGAAAGAAACAATTTTATTGAATCTTAAAAATTACAAATACAGTGGTAAATTAATGAATTAATAGAAATAAAATTTTAAAAAACCACTGTTTTATTCTCTTTCCCCCCCATACATTTGTATCCTTTTGGTCCATTTCCAAGGCTTTAATTCTTCATGTTTTGGAGTCTCTCTGCAGAAATAGAACATAATAACGTGTTAGAAAATCATAACCAACATATTATTATTGTATCATTGTACGATAAAATTGCATAACATATAGTATATAAAGAAAAACTGATTCTAAATTAAGAAGATTTCGTCCACCAAGTAGAACAGAGAGTAATCCCTTAGGTACGTTTATATACCTTTGAGCAATCTTGCGGTGCAATCTTCATCGCACTTCATCTCACAATGAGTGTATCCGAATCCTGCATCGGAGCATACCTTTTGACAGATATTGTAACAAACAGCGTATTCAGTTGCAACAGCGTTAAATGCCATTTTAAATTTTTCTGCGTTACTTTCTTGGCTAGCCATGGAGACGTCTACAGATGAAGAAATCACAACAATGCAAATGAGAAACACTGCAACAAGCTTCTTTGATGCCCCCATTGTTTGATTTTTTTTTAAAAAATTAGTGCTTGTTGCTTGTGTTTCTTTCTTTTTTTTTGGGACCATTTGTTTATGCTATTAATTCTCCTATTTATAGTATTTCATTTTGAGAATACACCTCAAATTAATATGGTGGATATCCAATTTTGTAGGATAAGTTTTTCCAGATGGTTTGTTTGTGCTTTTCTTATTTATTGCCAAAAAGGTATGTTCGTATGATGAATGACCTATGTCAAGGGATTAATGAGAAGAGATGCTTTATGTCCTTTTAAAGGGAGGTACGATTGGATGACATATGTTTTATTTTTGTATGATGAATGGCGAGAAAATGACAAAAATAGCCCCTTAACTATAGGAGTAGATCTAAAATGGTCCCTTAATTATACTTTTGTCGGATTTAGTCCTTCAATTATTTAAAAACTTGTCAAATTGGTCCCTTAACTATACATTTATCGGTTTTAGTCCCTTAACTATACATTTATTGATTTTAGTCCCTTAACTATTTAAAAACTTATTAGGTTTGGTCTCTGTCCATTTTTTATACAAATAACTTAGATTTATATTAACGGAATCCATGTCTCGAGAAATTAAATCCTTTAGCCATTTTTTCAATTATTTCTCTCTCCCCGCTACTTTTACTTCAATTACACTTATGTAAAGAACCTTAACCTCAACGATTCAAAATAAAATTCACGAGGAAAGAAAATATAAGTCATAATTTTATTCAACGGGCGATAAAATGAAGCATATTATTGCTATTAATGACTAGAATATGCTTAACTTTATCATAAAAAGAAAAAAATTAGTACCCATTGACTTCGAAATTTGTACTCCAACGACTTTATTGAAGGGAATTTGTTTAATTTTTCACAAATTAAAATTTATAAAATGGTAGATTTGCAATTTTTTTTAGTTTTTTTAAAAATAGATTGATTTTATTATTCTATTTATTTTATTTTATGTAAAGAAATTTGAGTAATAAAATTTAATTTCACGAAAAGCACCGTTAATATAAACCTAAACTATTTGTTTAAAAAATGGACAAAGACCAAAGTTGATAAGTTTTTGTATACTTAAAGGATTAAAACCGATAAGTGTATAATTAAAGACCAAAGCTGATAAGTTTTTGAATACTTCAAGGACTAAAACCAGTAAGTGTATAGTTAAGGGACCAAAGCTGATAAATTTTTAAATAGTTAAAGGACTAAATCCAATAAAAATATAGTTAAGGGACCATTTTAGACCTACTCCTATAGTTAAGGGGCTATTTATGTCATTTTCACAATGAATGACCTATGCCTTATTTTCTTATATATATATATTTTCGCTTAACAATAATAATAGTACTTTTTCTGTTTCAATTTATATGAATTAGTTTGATTTGACATGAAATTTAAAAAAGAATTTTTTTTAAAATTTATGATCTAAAATTAGTTGATAGGATTAGGTTAGAGCTACAGGTGGGTAATTGATATTTTTTTTCCAGCTAGCATCTTTTATTGATATACTTAAAACTAGATGACTAAGAGCCTGTTTGGCATTGCTGCTAAAAACTGCTTATTTTCAGAAGTATTTTTTTAAAATAGCTTTTTAGAAAAGTGCTTTTGAAAAAAAACATTTTGTGTTTGGCTAATTCATTTGAAAAGTGTTTTTTATAAACAAATTGTGTTTGGCTAATCTTTTTTAAAAAGTGTTTTTGAGAATCAAATTACGATAAAGGGCAAGTATTAATCTACTTTTAATATTAAGATTATTTTATAGAGAGAAACTAGTTTAAACATCAATTACAAAAAAATAAATTAAAATTTTATTTTTATTAAATTAAAATGTTCATATTCAAATTTTCAATCAATATTATACATTTTTTTGAAGGGTTGAAATCTTTAATTGTTATTTTTTTTCTAATCTTGCAAAAATATTGTTGTTACCTTTTTTTTCTTTCTAATTCTGCAAAATAATACGTAAGATAATAATACATAAAAGTAAAATAAAATATAAATTTATTATATAAAAATAAAAATAAATTTATTAAATGAAACATATGAGATATGTTAATTAATTAATAAGAGATATATTGGTATATATATATATATATATATATATATATATATATATATATATATATATATATATATATATATTGGAAGAGATATTTAAATCTTGAAAAAAATAATTTTCTGCTTCTGCTTCTTGCTTCTGTTTTTTTTAAGAAGTAGAAATTTTTAGCTTCTTCCCAACAGCAGAAAAATTGCTTCTACTTTCATTTAAAAGCAGTTTTATAAGTTTGCCAAACACATAATTTTTCACAAGAAGTGTTTTTTTCTCAAAATAAGTGCTTCTGGGCTCCCAAGAGCAATGTCAAACAAACTCTAAGTTTCATTTTTTTATGTATCTATAATTAGTCTAGGTATTGTCCTACTTGACATAAAAATAAAATAAAATATAATATGACATAACATGTTAACTAAGAAATCTAATGATAAAAAGAAGCTTTTATAAGAGAAAAATATAATCGAATGACCTTATAGGAAAGAAAAATTTAAAAGTAATTTTAATATAATATTCTCAATACTTAAATAATCATATAAAGAAAAAAAATTCAAAAACGACTTTAGTAAAATCTTCTCAATACACTATATAATATAGATAATTAACTCTTGTGGTTGAGTTTACGATATTTAAATTAATCTTCCGTCTTTTATTACAATATAAAATAAAAAAGATGTAACAACATGATGAATCATTGTACAGTGGGGGACATGCCAAAATGAGCTTTATCATTTGCTAAGAAAATGGGAGACTCAAATTTGAATTCTTTGGATATATTGAAAACCTTAAAAAAAATCATCGGAAAAAAGGGAATAACAAAAGAAACAATGATGATTAACTACTTGTAAGAAAATGACTTAAATATTAACCGAGTAGTTTTAATCCCTTAAATTTATCAAAAATAAGTATTTTTTTTTATCTTTGTTAAATATTTATTAAACTCTAATTGTTAAGATTAATTTTTTTAATATTGTATCAAATTCTTGAAACAGATCAAAAATAACATAAACTACAAAATATGTACTTCTGAATATAAGTGCCTTTTATATATATATATATATATATATATATATATATATATATATTATTTTTACAGAATTTGATAAATATGTGATGAAGGCAAAAATTACAAACTTTGACAAACTTAAAAAGATTGAAATTGACCAAGTAACATTGATGGGGACTATTTTGAACCTACTACCAAAGTTAATGAACTATTTTTGTCATTTTTTGACACTAATAATCAAGTCCAATTCTAGCTTGTGACCTCCAATGCTTAGCTTTTTCAAAACCATTAGTATAATTATCAAAATCCTCAACAGTTTGATCGATCTCTTGTTGTGTATTCATCACAAAAGGCCCCAATTGTGCTACTGGTTCACCTAATGGTTCACCACCAACCAATATGAACCTTAATAGCTTAGTTGATTTGTTCCATGCCTCGAGCCCATCACCAGAGCCACTTAATAAAAGTAGATTATGTGCACCTACTGATGATGACTCTTCATGTGGCTCAAAAATACCTTCACCTTCTAAGACATACACAAATGCATTGTATGATTTTGGTATTGGTTGTTGAAGATGTGATCCTTGCTTTAGAGTGAAATCCAAATACATTGTTGGTGTCCTTGTATATATGGCTGATTTTGCTCCTAGTGATTCCCCTGCTATTATTCTCACCTTGATCCCATCTTTTGTGACTTCTGCTATATTTTCGCTTGGTATCTCTTGGTATCGCGGTTGTATCCTGTCGTATACAACGTACATGTTCAGATAGAGGTGTAGTCAAGATTTGAATTTTATGAATTAATGAGCAAAAAATTATTGAGGTTCAGCTAAATTCATATATTATATGTTTTTTTGAGTTTAGTTGAAGATTATGTCTTTTACACTAGTAGACATATTCAAAACCTTTAATATTGAATCTAGTACGCTTTTGAAAAAATTGAGTTCAGAATTTAATATTTAATGTAATTTCACTAATTTTTCACTTGTATTATATTCCATATAGAAATTAATGTTTCAACCTGTCTATGTTCCCACTTGCAATCCTTACAAAGGTGCCCTAGGACACACACAAACTTAGAAAAAATTATTTTTTAGATGATCTGATAAAATAAATAAAGTATAATATCGATTTATAAAAGTTAAAATTATTTTAGTAATAAAATAAAAGGAATAATAATGCATACATTTTATGTTTGGAGGAGAGATTAATCCACAATTGTAAGCCTTTTTGAGTTCCTTCAGCAGCAGGCATTTCAGAATGAACTATTCCTCTACCGGCAGTCATCCATTGTAAATCACCAGCTTCAATCGTACCTTTGTGACCTTCAAAATCTTCATGTGTTACAGCTCCCTGCAATCCCAAAATTATTAATTAATTTTAAACTATGTATTAATTATGATTAAGTAACATAGTAAACTATTAAAATTATAATCTAATTGAGAATAGAAAAGTAGTTTAAAAAATCCATTAATTTTCTAATTACTGTATTATTATAAACTCTTCTAGAAGAAAGAAGTATGTTATAATCATGTACTTTTTTCGCCATCGCTCCACCACACAAATGCACTATACGTACTAAATGCGTCATTATTATTATTTTAAGGAAAATTAGCGAAATTTCATGTGAAATTATTTAACTTGACTTGACTTGAAATTTTCTTAAAAAGGAAGATTTTTCAACTTTAGAAAAGATTTTTTAATGAAAAAAATAGACTAAAAAGAATGAAGGGCCAAGTAATTAATTAAAACAGAGAAAGTATGATATATGAAAAAAAAAAAAACTTCCTTAATTAGCATTCATATTTACATTCCATAATAAATACTTAGTTGAATTTTGCTTATTTGATCAAACATGTGTCAGCACTCAGCAGCACTAAACATAGCAGGGAGTGCTTTCCTCCTAATAGAGTTCTATGTTCGCAAATTCAAAATAATTGGGTTTTAATGTAGATATTAAATATCGAACGAAAAAAAAAAACACGATATATGTATATATTTTAAATTTTTTTAAAACAAGTGGTAGCATATTAGTTGTTTTCTTAGAAGTTAGACAATCACATCTTCTCAACTACTGCCTTCCAAAATGTGGAAATAAATTTATTAATTATATAGTAATTCATTAGTTTAGTGTTTGACAATTCACATGAACAATGTATGAACACGACCACAAATGGTAAAAGCTATGATTATGTCTGCATTTAGTTTTTTAATTAAAAGAAGAAACAGAATTACTCTTATAAAAAAATACCTGCAACATGTATGTGACCGTTTCAAAACCTGTAAAATTAAGAAACAAAACACAAAGTACAAAAATTAAATAACATTAGTAAAGAAAAATAAAATATTAGAGTAAATTATATACACCATTAGATCAAGTTATCTTTTTTTTTTTTTTATATAATAAATATCGTTTGACTGAGCTGATAATGTATATAGCTTAAAATCGCGAGAAATGAATGATTAGAATGTAACCTCTATGTGGATGATCAGGAAAACCAGCAGGAGCAGACAGTGAGAATTCATCCAAAACTAGAAAAGGATCAAAATATCTCAACTCAAACCTGAAAAAAAAAATCAAAAAAAATTAATCGTCTTCGTGATCATCAATGTGCATTGTTTATAACAGTGACTGAATCAGAATTTTCAATAAAGAAATTCAACATTTATAGTATACGTAAAAGAAAAAAAAAGTTAACATTATATATATACAGTATAATTTTTTGACGTACCTTCCGATGCTTCGTCGAACAACGGCACCAAATCCTTCATGTTGAGGCCTTGCGAGAAATTTCTTGACGATAGAACGCGGCGGCATTTTTTAATTTCTATGATGATGATGATGTTTATATTTTTTATACAATATGGTTGTGTGTAAATTAGTGAACATATTTATAGGGGATGTTGGTTAGTTGAAAATTGTGAAAGTCAAAAGAAAAAGATGATTTTATTTATTTTTCTTAATTTGGTTCTCACGTCACCCTAACGTTTTCATGATGTATTTCCCAATCTACTTCTCAATACATTCAATTCACATTGCCCTCTCACCCTTTACCTGTTATATCATTTATTTTTATTTTCCCAAACACATCATAATGTGTATAATTAAATGACAACTTAACTACCATTAAAAAATATAGTGCATTAAATGAGGTTGTTCGTTTTTTATAAGAGATTTTAAGTTACAAATTTAAATGAATTAGACTTGAATACGGATATCGAACACCAGATGAAAATATTCCTTCCCAAAAAAAAATATAATGAGAAGTTTACTGTTTCCTCTATTTCATATTAACTGAACTTTTGGGTTTTTTTTAGGCATAATATATAAACATGACCTTTAACTTGGCTTCAGCTGTCAACTATGCCCATCAACTTTGGGTGTGCACAAGTAGACACTTAAACTTACATAAAATTGAACAAGTTGATATACTTGTCCTACATGGCACCCTACATGGCAATTTTGTGTCCTACGTGTATTATTCCATGTAGGACGAATGTGTCTATTTGTTCAATTTTATTCAAGTTTAAGTGCCTACTTGTGCACACCCAAAAGTTAAAAGTCATAGTTGTAAACCAAGTTAAAGTTCATGCTTATGTATTATGCCTTTTTTTTTCATTGTTCAAAGTTTAAGATGAATGTTTGAAATTTTTTCCATATTTGGCCTTTCCTTTAATGAAGTTTGATATTTTCTAGGAGATAAATTGCACTAGTTACAAAGTTGTATTTATGATTTCACAAAGGACAATAATGGGAAGTATGATTTAAATTGTGTCCTTGAATGTTTTTCTTAATAAGTGTGCATTGCATCACAAATTCAGTTAATATGGAATAGAGGGAGTACTATTTATTAGTAATAGATTTTTGAGAAAATGTGCAATTTTTTTAAAAATTGAATTAAAAATGATTGAAAAGATTACTTTATGATTATTTTTCATGTGTTTAATTAAAGACCATAATTTTAAATTTTAAATAAATCTTATTAATAAATTTAAGAGATTATTAATGCATTAAACCAAAAGTTTAAAATGTTAGAAATTTTTTATTTCTTTTAATAAATTAAATCGTCAATACTTCCCTTTATATGTAGGCTTTGATTTCTTTATTAATGACTCATGAGTGAGTTGAAACACCAATTTAAAACTTCTATTTGTTTTAATATCACGTTAGAATATGTGATTATTTTATTTGAATTTTTTTTTTGGAGAGAGTATATATATTCTTATTTAATATATCTCTTTAATACCTTAATTTTTTAGGACTATCAATAAATGTTTTAACATGTAATAATCAGTAAGTTAATATTTGTACCAAATTATTAATTATTATAGTCACTTTATTTTTTATGTTGATATTAAACTGGACATAAAAAAAATAATTACAAAAAAAGCTTCAACAAGTTTCCTTCATATGGAACGTCAAAGTGTAAAGGCGATGAGAAAAGCAAAATGTTGGTAATTTAATAGGCTTTTTCCAATTCCTTGAGAAAAAAGTTATTCTTTATTTTATTAATCAATAAAAAAAGGTTTAAAATATTCTAAGATATTAAAAATAACTTAAATTTTCCCTCCTTTAATTTATTGGATCATAATTATTTTTATTATTAATTTTCTAATAAAAATGCTCCTATTATCTTTATGGTTAAAAATATCTTCTTTTAACAGACTTATGAAAATGATACTCATAATTGTCTAATCAAAGTTTGAAAACATGTCTAATCAAAATTGTCTTTGAACTTATCCAATAAGTAATTAATTTAATTTATTAATTATTGAAATTTTCGTCTTGAGGAGCTCTAGTGGGATTAGAGGATAAGAACAAATTATAATTAATTTAATTTACGTACATGTTCTTCCTAATATTTTAGTCACAACATTTACCAAATTTGAATAATTTATAACTTGGACGTAATAGAAACGGGAAGGAGGAAAAACTATATAATAAATATATTTTTTTGCAATGGCGGTGGAAATTCTTTGTTCTTTTGGGTCAAATTGACGTATTGCAATAGATAACTTCACATTTTAAGTAGGATATTGTAACTTAAAAGATAAAAAGTAATAGTAACATATTACTCCTTTCTTTTTAATTTATTTATCCTATTTTGAGTTGGCATACAATTTCAGGAAGTAAAAAGAAATTTTATGATTTTAAATTAAAAGATATATCAAAATATCTTTTAATTTTGTGATTTTAAATATGTCATGTGAAAAGTTGAAATTACAAAATTGTTAAAAAAAATGAAAACACTCTTTTTTAAACGGATGAAAAAATAAAATAAAAATAATAAATTTGAATGAAAGGAGTATTGCAAAAAAGAAAGTTGCACTACAAATATGATATTTTTTAGACAACTCTTGTAGAGTAACATTCTTTGGATAGATTAATTATATTTCTTTTCTTTACTTAAAAGACTAATTAATATACGTTTGGAAATATATTATATATACAAATTAGGAAAAAAATCAACAAAAATCGAGTAAACCTGAAAAATCCATCAAACCCAAAGCGACAAGAAATCGATTTAATTGATCTAGTTCAATTTAACATATAAAAAAATTAATTTAATTATTTTAATTTCTTATTTTTAAAAAAAATATTCGATTCAAATCAAACACGTCTTTATAACACTACTTCCCTTTTATTCCTCTCATTCTTTCTTATATAATAATAAAACTAATGATTCTGCGCAACGATAAGAGTTGTTATTATGATGTGATTAGAATGTTACGAATTTAAACTATAAAAATTAATTTGTTATAAAATTACAAAATAAAGTTACATACAATTTGTTAACCGAAATGACATAGATGATCAAAACTTTTAACGTATTGGCATAAATGTCTCTTTTATCAAAGTTCTATGACATACTTGAGCCTTTCCCTTTTTAAAAAATGATTTAATTAATGACATGATCGAATCATAATTGACCACGTGTAAGAAATGATTTTACAAAACCTGAACTGTTTTCAGTTAATAAATAATGACATGAATAAGTCTTTTCTCAAACAAAAATGGTACTGATGAGCTAAACTTTTAACAGATAACATAGATGGATCTTTTCTCAAAGTTTGATCACATATTTTTTTTACCATTTCCCTAAAATTAATCGTGAGAATAAAATGAAAAAAATTAATTTGTTCTATTTTAATTTTATAAATCGATAATAATTATTTTAGACTAAGGGAGTAATAAACAACTTTTTTTAAAAGAATCTTATAAAGGCCAAAAAAAAAATTAAAAAATAAAGTGAGAAGAAATATAAGAGGTTTAAGCAATGTGGGAATAAATGAGGAGGGAATCAAAGCGGTCCAATAAAAAAAAAGAAGACGAAAAAAGCCTTTTACGTATAGGTGATGTCATACTTACATTTTTAATTATATGGTTGATGTCATAAAAAGAGAAGCATGACGACATAATTTGTTGGAATTTATGATGCTAATTAAAAAGGGGTGGAGGGAAGTTGTCCCAATCAAACAACTTGGGGTTGGATGGTTATATGTGGTATGGATTTATTTAGGTGCAATAAATATTTAAGTTCGACCAAAGAGTGGTAATATTTAATACTTATTTGATTTGATTTTTATATTAAAAATAAATATTTTACTTAATTTGTTTGTTTTTAACATATTAAGAGATTTTTATTACTTTTTTTCATACTATTAATATTAGATAACTACATAAAGTAATAGTGCTCAAGTTTTTAAAATTTGAAAACATGGTTAATAAGATTAATTTAGTAAAATACACCTATGGTTGAAGTTTTCTTAAGAAAGTAACAAGTAATAGGAATTTTAAGTTAGGAGTTTGTATCGATTGTTTGGTGCAGTTTTTGTAGATTTTAAAAATCTTGTCAAGATCATTGGCTTGTAGATGATATATATTAGTTAAAGCGAAGAGGGGCTGTTGTAGGCAACAAGTGAGTTTACAGTATGGACCGCTGTATGGTCACATAAGTAGCTATTACAAATAAAAACATAATATAATTCCAACGATGTTACTTGAAAGCAAACAATGGTAGAACTATTGTATTTTTGCTCCGTCTTTGCTGAGAAGATACGCTACTCTATTCTGCTCTCCCCAGCCTCTCCTGCACTCAAAAATAATGTTAGCATGTAGAATCCCAATTAACCAGGTGTATTTTCATTTTCTATGAAATTCCTTTGCTTTAATGATGGAGGAGGGAATGATGCTGAGAGATGCTTTGGCAATAACTTAGTTTTCTAACCAACAATCAATAATGAATTACAAGTCATTATTAACAGACTTTTTTTTTGAAACATGGGAAAGTTAAGTTACTTTCCAACGCTAGTGTTGGCCTTAATGTTGAGCATATTGGAACATACATCACTTTTTGTACGTATTTTTCAATTTGAACCTCATTCCTATCTTGGGATACATATTCTTGCATATCTCTCTAGAAGAGTTGCTCAAGTGTAAGTGTCAATTTTTAACAGTCTTTCGAGTTTTCAGGATATTTCTATCATAGAATTTCGTTGGTAGCCTGATCCCAATGGCTGCTCAAACAACTTTACTATTAAATTCTTGATTTTTCTTCCTTGGTGACAAGGATGGGCTCGTGTGATAGGTCCATATCCTGATCGATGGTGTTTTCGTACAACGAGTAGCCCTTTCCCTTGTTTAACAGGACTTCCTTGAAGATTTCAATTTTTTCAGACTCATCTTTAAATATGTTTTTCCTTCAAAAGATCAGTTCAATGTGTTCCCAAACATTATTTTCTAAAAAATGTCTTATTTACATTGCATTAAATATTTTTTGAATTAAAATTATTAGTAAAAATATCCTTTGTAGCCTAAGGGATGCTACCTAAATGAGATGACCCATCAGGTATACGTATTAATATTGTCAATGTTAACACTATTATGGGTGTCACCCTATTTTTCTCACGAAAGATGGATCATCTATGTCATAATTCTTTTAGGATAAAAATACAAGAGTCATTATCTAACAAAATAAAGTGTATTAGGACATTATCCTAAACTAATTTACAGATAACTCTGTTTATTAGTCTATGTCACCAGAAATCAGATAAAGATTCAAATTACCTTAAAAGAAAGATGTTAAGCATCTTTCGAGGTTCACACCTTTCGAATTCCATAAGTGTAGGTCCTTGCTGAATTTATTATTATGTGGAAAATAGGCGATAAACATGAATTATTGGTTCATTAAGATAAATTAAATAAGTGATTAAACATGCAACTTTTATCTTAAAAACGAATAAAATATGCTATGAGTAAGTTCGGTTACTAAGCAAGCAATGTTAATCCGGAAGAAAATGGATAAATGTGTATCATTTAGATCACTTCTTACTTAGGAGGAAAACAAATATGTAGGGGAGTTTTTTTTCACTCCTAACCCATGCAACTAAAATAATATTTCGCAACCGATTTAATGATTGCTTGTATTATTCATCGGGCACAAACTATCATTTTTCACTACCAACCTAAGTTGATTAGTTGGGGTTAGGGGTGTACATGGACTGGCTTGGTTCGGATTTTTCAAATACAAAATTAAGTTATTCGTATCTGATTTTTAAATCTATAAATCAAACTAAACTAATAAAACTCGGGTTAATCAACCTCGGATTTTCAGATATCTCCGATAAAATATTCATACAAACGTAAAATCAACTTGTGCTTTAAATATTTATTTAGTCCTATCAAAATACAACTATCTAAGGTGTTTCTTAAGAAAATAACACAAAATATGATATAAGTGATGACACTAAAATATTCAATAAAAAATAATAATGAAATTGCATAAAACAAATATTGCAAATAAATAAATCATATAAAAATGATCATAATTTAAAAGTACTAAATTATGCTAAAAAAAGTCTAACAAGTATCTTTTGAAAATAACTTCTCTACCTCCACGAGATAATGGTAAGGTATGCATATATTCTACCCTCTTCACACCTCACTTGTGGGATATCACTGGGTTGTTGTTGTTGAAGTCTAATAAATATTAATTACACAATTAAATATTAACGAAAATCTAAAATTAGATCATGCATTTAAATTCTCTAGAATCAATGTAAAACTAAAGAACAAATATTCAACATTATTGCCATTCTTAGTGTTGAGTTGATTTTATTGTTAGCATTAGTATTGATTTGATTTTGATTTGAGTTTTGTTAAAGTTACTAATATCTATGGACTATAACCTTTATTGAGACATTCAAAATTCTAAGTCAAATTTGAAATTATATGTTAAAAGATAAAAACTATGAAAAATATAAGAAATATTTATAAATTATATTAAAGTAAATGCTTTATATATAAAATAAATTTTAAATATTATATATATAATGTGTGGTTGTTTTGGTCTCAGGTTGATTTTTTAAAGTTAAAATCAAACCAATCCAAATATGGTCATTTTTTTTCTAACACCAAACCAAGTCAAACCAAATCACTAGTCGAACTTTTTTCTCAATTTGATTCAATTTACAGTTTGATGCGATTTTCAGTTCGATTTTGTTCACCCGTAATTGGGGTTATTATTATTATTAGCCTATATATATGTTAATACGTCAAAGAATCACAAAACTCATATAGGTTCCAAAGAAAATGTGGTACTCATACAACAATTCATTTAAGAGAAAATCATACTCTTTTCCCTTGCCTTTACTTTCCTATTTAATTATATGCTTGAGAATATGCACACTTAGTACTTAGTACCCCTTCACATGTCTATCAAAACCTGTTGCGATTGTGGGGATTATTGTCAGGGGCATATAACAAAGTGTTTACATGGAAAATGTGTATGTGTTAACATGCGTAAAATTTTGACTAATATTAGTAACACTCCAATCAGACCTCTTGGAAAAAATATATTAAGTAGAGTCTATAATTATGCATGAGATTATGTGGTTTCTTAATTATATTTGGTTTGATTTTGGAGAGAAATAATATTTATAAAATACTGGGCATTTATTTTGATTGTTTATTCAAATTTATAATATTATCAACATAAATAGAAGTCACTTCTTCTCCATTTTATATACATTACAAGTTAACTTCTTAAATCATATTTATTAATTCACGGTGATTTTTAGATTTATAACCTTTATAAAGAGTCTGTTAGTATAAAGAGTATATACACTCCACAATTTGGACGGTAAGGACTTTGATGTCCTAATAGTATAACAAAGGGTATACCGTATACACATACCATTTATGATAGTTTGGGAGTATATTTGTCCTTTTTTCCCAAGAAAGAATAAAGTAATAAAAGATAAAAATATAAGTTCAATTTGCATTTCAATAATATTCTATTTGTGAATATAAACAACAATTAGGGACTGTTTGGAAAGCCACCTGGTAATTGGAATTGGTGTAATTACTAGGGTAGTAATTACTAGCCTAGTACTTACACATCCTAGTAATTATACTGACCTATTTGTTTGCCACAATGTAATTACAAATGTACTGTTTGGATGCACAATCGCAATCATAGATTAGATTAAATTTTAAAAATAAAAGTTAATTATTTAAAATTTATATTATACAAATAAGAACTTTATAAATGATATTAAATTAAATATTTAAGACATATATTGTCTTTTGAAAATATATTAATTATTAAATATATGTTCTTAATTAATATTATAAAAAATAATTAATTTATATATTTCAAATTAGTATATTTTAATTGAATTAATCATAAAAACTAAAAGTACAAGATTTCTATGAACATCATGTAATGCATGTTTGACAAAAAGATTAATATTATAAATAAAATGTCATAAATTATTAAAATATTTGACAAAAAGATAAACTATCAAGTCTAACTAAAAAATAAATGATTGCATTGTGAAGTCTCAAGTCAATACTACTAAAATAATTGAAAATTGAAAATATAACATAAGTTCTAAATTCAAAAAAAAAAAATTTAACATGATACTCTTATGTCAAATTTCAACATAACATACATAAATATGATTTAAAAGAAAAGGAAAACGTAAGTCTATAACCTTATTCAACAATAAATTCTATTTTAATTTAAAAATTAGAATACTAACAATATTATGCTAATGAAAAAAAATAAACATTACATTAAAAAATAGATAATATGAAAAATTGCATGGAATCACATGAAATAAAGGCGTTGAGAATGAGAAGGAAATAAAGTATAAACAATATCAAATAAAAATAAATTTTTAGAATTTTTTAGAATAATAATTAAAAAAAAAAGAGTTTAAAATAATAGAAATAAAAAATAAATTAAAATGAAAAAATAAAAATAGAAATAAAAAGAAGAAATTAAAAAGTAATAAGCTTGTAATTACACAATTACCAGCAATTCACAGCCCCTCCCTGAAAATTGAAGAGTGCAATTACCCCTTGCCACTTACACTTATTTACCTGCTGTCCAAGTAATTACATGGTCAACCAAATACGTCAAACGGTGTAATTACACCCAATTATACTAAATCCAATTAGCAGGGCGGCTTTCCAAACATGCCCTTAGTATGAAAAGAATAATATGTTTCATTGGAAATGTACCAAATTTCATACCAAAATCTTGTTGCATAACATAATCAGAGGCTGGCATTCTAAGCTTCTAGCTCCTGATGGTAGAGAAACTCTTGTAAGACATATTCTGGGAAAAACATCATTAGATTTTCTGCTAAATTTACTGAAGTTTCCCTTATGATGAAGATGGGTTTGTGTCACGATCCAAAAAATCTCATTAGATCGTGAGGGAACCTACCCTTTCCTTGTAGACAACGCAATTCATTATTAACCAAACAAGTGAAAAGTGAAAATATGCAGAAATTTAAGTAAAACACATGAAATTTGAATCATAACTCGAATACAAACGACAATGAATACAACTCATCGAACTGGTTATACAAGTACAAGAACGACTAAGACCCGAAACTATATGTGTCAATACTACGATCTTAATAATTAATATTAAAAAGAATGCAAAATCACAACAAATTAGACTTTTTAAAAGGATAATTTGGTGCACTAGACTTTTGCTATGTCTTTCAAGTTTTGAAAATACTATATTTAATGTATTAGCTTTATTTTGTATTTTTACAATATGTTATTTTTATAGTTTGAACGTGTAATTGCCTAGTTATATCGTAACAACACTTATCATTGTGCAAAATATTTATTTTTTATTAATTTAATTAATCAGTTTACTTTGAAGATCATAGAGAAAGTAAAATAATTCAACTTGTTGATAATGGTAGCAACCAAAACAAATTCTCCTGAATGGTAGTCTTGGAACAAGCATCAAGAAGAGATGAGTAAGGGAAAATTATATTTCTCCGTTTTAATTAATTTGATCTATTTTCTTTTTTAATTCGTTTAAAATAGAATGATTCTTTTTCCTTTTTAGTAATTTTTAAATTCAACTTTCCATATAACATGTTTAAGACTACAAGATTAAAGATCATTTTGATACATTTGACAAATCCTTAATTTTATACTATAGAATTCAAAAGTCTATTCTACTTTTTTCTTAAAATTCGTGTAAAATTAAGACAGGTAATTCATCAAACAGATGGAGTACTTAGTATATATAGTAACTAGTCACAAGTCACAAGTCACTAGTCACAAGTTACCAGTCACGAGTCACGAGTCACGAGTCACGAGTCACACATAACAGATTCATGTGAACGAGGTAAAGACTAGTTAAGTGGGGCGGCGCTTGCATTACTGAACCATTAATTGCAGGGGCTTTGACTCATTTTATTTAAACTACAATGCTGGATTTTTGTCTCTTTTTCCTGAAATGACATGTTGGCTAAATTTCCATTCAGCCACGAGAATTTTTAACCTTTTTCAAGAAATTTTTGTAACTTTATTGAAAAACTACTAATACATGAGCAAAGTTAATAGGTTTGTTTTATTGTACATATACAATATAGATAAAATCAGTAGTGACAAAATGTAAAACGATCAAAAGTAAGATTTAATATATAAAATGAAGAAATAGAAATATAAAATGCAGCCACCACACGATTTCTAAATTTCAGTTAGAATCACATATGAAAATGAACCATTGGGATACAACTTTATTACCATGGCAATTGCTGGTGGAAACTGACTCACAGGTATTGCTGAATACCCTTATTAGTAACAGTCCGATATTCTCACACATCTACGTTGATTGCAGGTTGCTACTACTGGAGCAGTGGCGGAGCCAAGATTTTCAGTAAGAGGGTTCAAAAACTGAAATGTAGACGCACAAACTAGCCAAAGGGGGTTCGACATCTACTATATATACATAAAAAACTATTTTAACCATGTATTAGATAGTATAATTTTCTACCAAAGGGGGTTCGGATGAACCCCCTGAACTCAAGGTGGCTCCGCCACTGTACTGGAGATGGAAAGCCAAACAATGAAGCATATTCCCAGGGGGGCTAATAAGGTAGCGGACATTCTAGCAATCCACGGAAGGATATCAAAGGATCACATGGATGGAAACCAATCTAATGTGTTTGATGCATCTCCATCTTTTGTAACTTATGCACTGGCTAGAGATGCTACGGAACTGCAACATATAGATCAGTTCCTTTTTGTAATGAATGATCTTATATACTAAATAAAATACTATTTAATTATGTGCTCGAGAATATGCACACCTAGAACTTAGTACCCCTTCAAAGGTCTATCAAAACTTGTGATAGTATCAAATTATTAGAGGTACTTGACAACCATTCCTTGTGAGTTCATGAAGGAGGACTTCCAACATCATGGATCTTCGAAATCAAGTATAAAGCCCAAGGGGAGTCAGAAAAAGGGTGTAGAATGCAACGAGATTTCTCCCCTTAAAGCAAAGATGGACACAGTCCGATATGTGAAGACATGCAGTCACATAGTAGTAGTTCCGGTGTATATTGATGATGCACTGATCACAGGAAGCAATTAGGATCTGTTGAAACAAACTAGAAATAAAAATGCTTCTTACCTCACTATGACCAAACTTTAAGTCAATTCATGCATAGTCCAAACCTCATACATGGAAGCAGCTCTCAAAGTAGTGAGATATGTCAAAGAGGCCTTAGGTTGTTCATGCCAATAAAAGGTAATAATTACTTGATTACATTTTGTGATTCACACTAGGGAAAATGTCTACAAACCACAATCATGTTGAAAAGAAATCACTTAACTAAGAACCTCACCTGGGGATCAGAACAGGGGTGAAGTCAATATTACTTGGATAAGACACCTGCATTTAAGTACAAAAGTTGTTATTTGTTAGACTTCAGTCCTTACATTTACTTGAACAGGACTTAAGCCCTTATATTCCTGAAAAAGGTTTGTTCGCCTGGACTCTCAATCTATGCCTATCCCATGATCCAATCTCAAGAGCTGCTGACCTTGTGCAAGAGTTTGATTGCAGAGATGCATGAGAATGAATTCAACATAAAAGACATTGAAGACTAGAACACTTACATCTTGATTAAGAGTCAGGATTTCATTGACTTCTCACTTACAAGGATTAAAATTGTATTTTGCTATGCCAAAGTTATAACAATATATCCTTCACTCTCCTCTGTCACTAGTTTGAGGACTATAATCATGTTTATCTAAGACAAAAATACAAAACAAAAAAATAATTTATTGTATGCAAATTTAATAACATTTATTTTTGTACAAAATAATTTAAACTCTATCATTAAGTAAATGTCTAAAATATATTGAATAAATAAGTATTTGTATGCGTTGCACGTGCATCTCATGCATCACATATGAATCATATGTGTATTTTGTGTATCACATGTGCATCATATGTGTATTTTGTGTGTCTCACGTGCATCACATGGGTATTTTGTGCGTCTCACGTGCATCATATGTATCAATTAGCACGTGTATATACTTGAAACCAAACAACTCACATATCAATTATTGTATGATGAATGAATGTTACTAGTTGGGTTCTACTTTACACTTTAGGCATCCATAGCTTATCACCACAACAAGAGTAAAATTGTTCAAATAGTGGAAACAAGAGAAATTCGATATAAACCTATCACCAGCGCCTTCCACTAATCACCACGCTCAAAATTTACAATTTTAGCCCTCATGCAAACCCTAAACATGTAAAGGAAAAGAATTAATAATAAAACAAATAGAGCAACTGGAAAAGAAAAAAAAAACAAGTACTTGGATCAGTAATCGTGATCAAAGCACTACTTCTGAACCAACTGGATTAGGTTTTGGGTTTGCCTTATAATATAGGTTCATAACCACAGATGCATGGTTAATGATAGTATTAGGCTTAAAACAAGATCCATCAGGTTTTATCAAAGAGCAGCCGGCCAGTATAATATAGCTGATATTGCTAATTACATAAGGTAGCTACTATTTGAGTAGCTATTCAAGTCATGATTTGTATATCTCGCGTGGCTATTAAATATTTAGACAAATAGGACTCTCAATTTAATCAATGATAGAAATATTTCACGAATCATGCATAATCCTACGAATCAAAGGAAAAAATCTCATGAATCACTCATTGCATTTATATCAATTGATTTTTTATTTATATTTTTTAAAATTACACGAATATCATATTGAATTATATTTATATCACCGGAGATTCCACATTGCCGGTGAGAATAGTGTCACAATTTCCTCAGGAATATGAAGTATATATTTGAATTCGACAGATGGAGGAAGAAGAAGATAGATATTAAGGGTAAAGAGGCTTCAAAAGCTGTTGTTCTTTTTTTTTTCAAGCTCCTGTTGTTTTATTATATTTTTAGAATGCAAAATCACAACAAATTAGACTTTTTAAAAGGATAATTTGTTGCACTAAACTTTTGCTATGTCTTCCAAGTTTTGAAAATACTATATTTATTGTATTAGCTTTATTTTGTATTTTTATAATATGTTATTTTTATAGTTTGAACGTGTAAGTGCCTAGTTATACCGTAACAGCACTTATCGTTGTGCAAAATCTTTATTTTTTTATTAATTTAATTAATTAGTTTACTTTGAAGATCATAGAGAAAGTAAAATAATTTAACTTGTTGATAATGGTAGCAATCAAAAGAAATTCTCCTGAATGGTAGTCTTGGAACAAGCATCAAGAAGATCAATAATTCAGTTAATCGATCAGGTTATGAAAACCTAAAATCCAGAATCAATAAAAACCTTAAGAACAAAACCAAAAATACCCCCTGCCACATTTTATCCGTATGACATATGTGGTATGTGGGTCGTTTGATCTGGGTTAAAAAGACGCTATTTAAAATTGTGGGTGAGTCATTTGATACTGAACTTGACATTGTGTTCCTCCATCCAAAGTAAGGGCAAATTTGATGGACATAACGTGTTATAAAATAAGTATCAGTGCTAAGATAAAAAAAAAGATGGATGAGAAATAGTATGTGTAGTATTTTTCTTTTCACTTACTCTTGCTTCTACTCTTTGTTACAAGAAGAGGGGTATATATAGTTGTATATACATGGGCACCAAGTATATCATATATATGGTTAATTAGTATACAACACTTAATATATTGTGTGTGTATTTATAATTTATTAATATGGACATCCATTTTACAACGCTCCCTCTATGTTTTTGAAGCATCTCCCTCGTTTGTATCAAAAGCTCTCGAAAGAGATGTGACTAGAACTATATCGTTTAGATTAGTTCCTTTTTGTATGGATGAACCTCCTAATTAAATAGATAAAATTCTTCCATTCCAAAGCAAAAAAAAAAAAGGGCAACTTTGTGCCAAAATATGATGGGAGGGGTGTTGACACCAAATTTTGGTATGATATTTTTTAAAGTTGATCCTTTTAAGTATTTTATTCATTAATTGTTCAAAATACATGTTTTCCAATTTTAATGCAATTTGTTGATAATTATCCTTATTTCTCAAAATATCAAGATTTTTATCGGTTAATCTTGTTTACATTATTTTTTTGTCACAACCGCTTTGATTTTGTTCAGTTTGATTAAATCATTATTTTTGTTAAATTGCACTTTTATATGTCATTGGTTACATTCGTCACATTTTTAATATTCATTTATTCGTTACATTTGTTAATATTCATTTTGATATTTTTGCGCAGTCTAAAAAATTCATCCAAGAATGGATAAAATTTCATACATGGATATTTTATTAACCGGTGATTTTGGCCTACGGTTTTAAGATAATGCTATTATACTATTGGTGGTTTTCAATTTTTTATTTAAGCAATAGCTTGTTTCTTAAGTTGGGGTGGTGGATAAAATTTTAGAGGTAATTTTCAAATTTTTAGTATTTAATAAATTCTTTTAGTGTTCATAATTTTTTGGTGATAAGTTCACCGGAGCTTTAAACCTTTTCTTTGGATAACCACATTTTAGCCTATACCCTTTCTGAGTGCTTATACGCACTATCATTCTCTTCGCCTGACTTTCTTGAGCGCACTGAGGATCTGCAAGTTACAAAAGAAGATTCAAAGTTCAAATTTGTCAAAGACAAAAGTTACTAAAGTCCCTGAAACTCAAAAATGCAAAAAAAGACTTCAAAAGAAAGAAGAAAGAGTTGAAAATTCCCCACAAGTTCAAGCAAGCAAAATTTCAACAAAAGAAGAAGAACACTCCAAACAATCAGGAGAAACTTCAAAAGATGATGAGAAGGGGAAAAACTCAGACAAGAAAAGCTTGAAAAGAAGTCAAAAAGTACAAAAGGAAGGGACAACACAAAGGATCAAACGCTAAAAGCGTAACAACAGTTGAAAGCACAAATTCAGTGCAATGCTCAAGAAAGGATTAAGTCACTTTTATCCCAAATGACTATCCTACCCATTCCTAAGCCTACATTACAAGCCAATAACAAGTCCTACATGATTTCATTTCAAATGTTCTCACATTAGTGGAGATTTACATGAAGGCCATGCCTATGGCATCACAATTGCATGCTTTGAAATTTTTCTGAGTGTGAGTAAATTTCGCTAAATGTCCTCAAATAAAAACACTTTCAATGTGTGCAAGTTGATACTTTCTTTGTGGTGAGGGCACTTGAAACATGATGTTAGGTCTAGTTCAAAACCTTTGTTTGTAGGAAGATGAACCAATCTTGTCGTTACTTGAGTACATTTGAGGTATCACTTAAATCCATAGGAATTACCTCGAAGTCAATCTCAGTTGAAAGAGAAAGAATTGTGAGGAATTTTTGTGCAATACTATTGTTGGCGCTAACCAAGTTAAAACATGTTTCATTGTTCAAAAAATAAAAATGGGTTAACACCCACTTTTTAATATTGTCCAGACCAACTTTGTGGACCGTTTCATTGTTGAAATTATATTTTTGGGTTGTCATACCCTTCAAAATGACATCATTTTAAATTTAGGTCGTCATACCTTTCAAAATGACATCTTTTATAAATTAATTTGTTATCTCAAATAAAATGATGCTTTCAAATTTGGTTAGTCATACCCTTTAAAATGACATCATTTTAAATTTAGGTCGTCATACCTTTCAAAATGACATCTTTTATAAATTAATTTGTTATCTCAAATAAAATGATGCTTTCAAATTTGGGTAGTCATACCCTTCAAAATGACACATTTTAAAGTTGTTTTGTTATCTTAGATGCTTTTTTAAAAATTGGTTTGTCATGCCGTTCAAAATGACACTCTTTATTTTGTTATTCCATTCAAATTGGTTTTTTTTTATACACTCATGATATTATTATGTTCGAAATGTTGCATTAGTTCATCACTTTGATCATTGTTCATATGAGGCCATATTTGCATAGCTTATGTTGCTTTTATTTTACATTTGTTACTAACATTGTTATTGCAGATTTTGTGGTACACCATTCATATTAAGTTCAAGATTGGGTTGTCATCTCCCTCCAAATGACATGTTAAGTTCAAATTGGGTTGTCCGTCTTTCAAAGAGACACTTTGAGTTGTCACATCCCTTCAAGTGACATATTAAGTTCAAGATTGGGTTGTCATCTCCCTCCAAATGACATGTTAAGTTCAAATTGGGTTGTCCGCCTTTCAAAGAGACACGTTGGGTTGTCACATCCCTTCAAGTAACATATTAAGTTCAAGATTGGGTTGTCATCTCCCTTCAAATGACATCTTAAAAATGCAAATTAGGTCGTCTGCCTTTCAAGAGACACGTTAGGTTGTCACCTCATTCAAAGTGACATGTTATATTCAAGTTGGGTTGTCACATCCCTTCAATTGACATTTCATATTCAAATTAGGTTGTCCACCTTTCAAAGAGACACGTTGGGTTGTCACATTTCTTCAAGTGACATATTAAGTTCAAGATTGGGTTGTCATCTCCCTTCAAATGACATCTTAAATTCAAATTAGGTCGTCTGCCTTTCAAGAGACACGGTGGGTTGTCACCTCGTTCAAAGTGACATGTTATATTCAAATTGGGTTGTCACATCCCTTCAAGTGACATTTCATATTCAAACTAGGTCGTCCGCCTTTCAAAGAGACACGTTGGGTTGTCACATCCCTTCAAGTGACATATTAAGTTCAAGATTGGGTTGTAATCTCCCTCCAAATGACATGTTAAGTTCAAATTGGGTCGTCCGCCTTTCAAAGAGACACGTTGGGTTGTCACACCCCTTCAAGTGACATATTAAGTTCAAGATTAGGTTGTCATCTATTCAAATTGGGTCATCCGCTTTTCAAAGAGACACGTTGGGTTGTTGATCTGAGGCCAAAAATATATTTTCTTATCATTAATTGCCTCATATTTATTATTTATATTTGTCCTTTTTGAGCATGGATTTTATGGATTGTGCTAAATAGTGTATTTTATTTGTAGGATTAAATTGGTGGGAAGATGAAGAAGTTTGGAGCTAAAACGAATTAAAGATAGAAGATTATAGAAGGAAATCAAGCAGACAGCTTAATGGATTAAATTCAATATAATAATATAATATATATAAGACATGCAAATTGCAAATTGCATATTGCAAATTGGAACGGCGAAATTGGCAGAATTGCCACGTGGCAGCAAACTGAAGACCCCTCAAATTGTGAGGCGGTTTCACGCGGACGTAGGAATCCAATTCCGTTTTGGTTTTGGGTTCCTAATTTGTTTTGGACTCAGTTATTTTATTCAGGTTTTCTACATCTATAAATAGTCCATAGAAATAATTATTGGAGATACGGGGGAGAGGAACACTTTTTAAGAAAGACACTTTGTAAGGAAAAATTGTCAATACTTTTTAGGGTTCTTTTCTTCTTCTTTTTCTTAGGTATTAGTAGCTAAAGACCCTTGTTCTGGGGCTGCGGCCATGGGTAATTGTTGAACATCGATTGTTTTGAATTAATGTTGGTTATCGTTTAAATTACTTTTGTATTCTTGTTTTAGTATTTCATGCTTGATCACCATAGAAATAAATCTATTGTCTATTCTTGGACTCGAGAGATAAAGAGGTAGATAGACCAGAGAATGCAAAGAGCTTGTTCTAACTTTGTTTAGATTCGTGTTTAGGAGTGACGCCCGGACGAACACCTCGCTTGGTTACGAAACAGGATGACATATAAATGCTCGCCAATTAGGACTGCCTATCCCCGCTCAACGATGTAGTTAGACAGCTAGTTGGAGTAGACGATTAGAGGTCGAGAGATCATGATCATAAAATCAACCCTGTAAATCAGTAATTTGATAACCTTAGTTAATTCATTACATGAGATGCGATACATGAAACCCTATGCATGTTGCAGCCCTGGAATTGTCTCCAATCACTGTAAGTTAATCTTAGTATTTAATTCTTGCATTCTTTTATTTCTTTTGACACTCTTAAATAAATAATTAGACTAGTATAATTTAGTAAATAGTTAATTGACAAGTCTCTGTGGGTTCGATATTCCGGTTCTTAAAGAGCCACTTATTACTTCTGCGACCACGTACACTTGCGTGTGCAATTGGAAGCAACAAGTTTTTGGCGCCCAAAAACTTGTTGCTTCCAATTGCACACGCAAGTGTACGTGGTCGCAGAAGTAATAAGTGGTTCTTTAAGAACCGGAATATCGAACCCACAGAGACTTGTCAATTAACTATTTACTAAATTATCTAGTCTAATTATTTATTTAAGAGTATCAAAAGAAATAAAAGAATGCAAGAATTAAATACTAAGATTAACTTACAGTGATTGGGACAATTCCAGGGCTGCAGCAAGCATAGGGTTTCATGTATCGCATCTCATGTAATGAATTAACTAAGGTTATCAAATTACTGATTTACAGGGTTGATTTTATGATCATGATCTCTCGACCTCTAATCGTCTACTCCAACTAGCTGTCTAACTACATCGTTGAGCGGGGATAGGCAGTCCTAATTGGCGAGCATTTATATTTCATCCTGTTTCGTAACCAAGCGAGGTGTTCGTCCGGGCGTCACTCCTAAACACGAATCTAAACAAAGTTAGAACAAGCTCTTTGCATTCTTTGGTCTATCTACCTCTTTATCTCTCGAGTCCAAGAATAGACAATAGATTTATTTCTATGGTGATCAAGCATGAAATACTAAAACAAGAATACAAAAGTAATTTAAACGATAACCAACATTAATTCAAAACAATCGATGTTCAACAATTACCCATGGCCGCAGCCCCAGAACAAGGGTCTTTAGCTACTAATACCTAAGAAAAAAAAGAAGAAAAGAACCCTAAAAAGTATTGACAATTTTTCCTTACAAAGTGTCTTTCTTAAAAAGTGTTCCTCTCCCCCGTATCTCCAATAATTATTTCTATGGACTATTTATAGATGTAGAAAACTGTGAATAAAATAACTGAGTCCAAAACAAATTAGGAACCCAAAACCAAAACGGAATTGGATTCCTACGTCCGCGTGAAACCGCCTCACAATTTGAGGGGTCTTCAGTTTGCTGCCACGTGGCAATTCTGCCAATTTCGCCGTTCCAATTTGCAATATGCAATTTGCAATTTGCATGTCATATATATATTATATTATTATATTGAATTTAATCCATTAAGCTGTCTGCTTGATTTCCTTCTATAATCTTCTATCTTTAATTCGTTTTAGCTCCAAACTTCTTCATCTTCCCACCAATTTAATCCTACAAATAAAATACACTATTTAGCACAATCCATAAAATCCATGCTCAAAAAGGACAAATATAAATAATAAATATGAGGCAATTAATGATAAGAAAATATATTTTTGGCCTCAGATCAACACCCCACACTTAAACTTTTGTTCGTCCTCGAGCAAACATTAAAGCTCATCTCAAAAATCATACTAGAAAGCCATCACTTTGGTTGATATAAACAATTAGGCCATATTGAAATTTGAAAACATCAAGTACAATTCCCGCTCATTATGCAAGACATCCAAATAAACAACAAACCTCTAACCTCCTAACCTCAAGGAAGGACTCTGAACTCATCAAATTTAAGCTTGCTCACCTACTCTCATCAAAGAAAGTTAATAACATCACCTATCTATCATGAAACAAGTGCCCTCACAAGAAGAAATAGTCCACACACTCAATTCAAAAGATTGAATATAAATTAAGGACTTCACATTAAAGATCAAATCTCACACTCACAAAGAAAATTCCCATGTATGCTCAAAGAACCATATGCTTGCCCATTATGTACATCTCCACTAATTAAGCATGCTTGAATAGAATCAAATAGGACTTTAACGGGTTGTAATGTAGGCTAAGGGACAGGTAGAAAAATTATATAATAGTGACTCACTCTTCCCTAAGAACTTTGCATTTTTAGACTTCATCACCCATTATTTTCTTCTCTTTATTTTCAGTCCTCTCTTCAACAATTATTTCACAAGTAATTCTCATCATCTCAAGAATGCTTCAATCATATTTTATTTTTTCACAATAATATATTTCTTTGTTTTATTTTCTCAAAGATTTTTTTTCTTCTCCCCTTTTTTTTTTCTTTTTCATGTCACATTCTTTCAAAGAGGGCTTTTTTCATCACTTTGTAGCTATCATTGATTACCTTTTTTCACTCAACCATCCCTTGTTTTTCTTTCAGATATAACAATTTTAATCAGTCTATGCTACAGTGCTCAAGGAAGCAAGGTGCAAAAATTAGGGATTCAACAAAATAGTTAAGGGCAAAATATGGCTACCAACAAAAGGCTACAGGCTCAAAAGGGCGAACTAGTGATATAATATCTGAAAAGGCTAAAATTTACAAGACAAATCAAAGAAAGCCAATTATCATCTCCTAAACTGAGTAACACTTTTTGTTTCGCTTCAATAACATGCAGGGCAAGTTCTAGACTAAGATGCAAAACATGGAATAAACAAATTCTCACCACACATGGCACAAGTATCAATCGAGATGGATCAATTCCACTTCTAAGAGAGACAGGATCATAACAAACTACAAAATAAAATAAGTTATAAACAAAGTCACAACCATGAGCCTAAGTGTCAAAGAGTCTGCAATTTCATTAGCAATCAAGCATTCACAAGAAAGTATTATTCAAAATTAGGCCTAAATAGCAAGTATCACACAACTCAAAAGTTCTTTTCTCTAAAAAAATAAAATAAAAAGTAAAAATTTTACTCCCTATCGGTTCAAAGGGACTATCCTCAAGAAAAGTACCGAAAACAAAAGCCGAGGAACCCACCTAAAAATACAAAAAGACTCGATAAAGCAGTAAAAACTAGGAATTCATTCCTCCACCCCATACTTAAAAAGATGCTATGTCCCCAAAGCATCAAATGAAATTTTAAAACAAGGGTTAGGAAAACTCCCTGAGGCCTCTAGGCCTAGCTAGTAGCATGTTCTCTTAATTTTCATCAAAGGTCGTCACCCCACCCTTAAGCTCAAATGTGCTCCTTAGCTCCAAATTCTTGGGTACTCAGACTTCCCCTAATCTGCAAAAACAAGACCAAAAGAAAAGAAGAAAAAAAAATGACACTATAAAAAAATTAAAATAAGAAGCTACACTACCAATTGGGTTGCCTCCCAATAAGCGCCTAATTTAATGTCGTGGCACGACACAAGTAAATTCACTACTTTTCTTTCCACTTTGAACTGATGAATTGTACCCCTAACTTCGCATCAATTTTTCTGCTCCTCTCTAGGGGCGGTGGTATAAAGATAACAGAACCAAGTAATAAATGTCGCATCTTGCACTTCTTGGCCCTTAAGTGAGGAATGTCGTTTTGTCTATGTGGATTAGAAAACTTTAGGCTGTCGGGACCTTGTTCCTCATCTATAGTCAAGTGTTTTGAATGAGATCCAAGGTGCCTCAACTCCAAAGCAACATTATTTACAACATTCTCACTTTTGTACTCTTTCTCAACATTGACATTAAGGAATAAGGTATAGTTGAATGGTTGAAATTCCTCTTTTTGCTCCACTATCTCCTTCACATACTTGGCGTACTTGGGAATTCCCTGCAAAATATCAACCAAAGGGAGATTAATGTGAACTTGTTTAAGGAGAGATAAAAACTTACCGAAGCATGAGTCCTCGTTCTGCTTTTTGGACTTTTGAGGAAACGAAGGGGGTGGTTTTAATTGAGGAACAATCCTCTCAACATTCGCATCTTGAACCACTTCTTCGGGTTTCTTTTCTTCTCTCACCGCCTCAGAACTTCTCTTCTTTGGAGCTAATTCTTCCAGTTGTAATCCACTCCTTGTGCTCACCGCATTCGGTTGCCTTGGGTTAGGATCCGTGTCACCCGGAAGATCTCCAGGAGGACGCACATTGACTGCATTAGCCAATTGTGCGAACTGCCTTTCCAGATTTTTCAGCGCTAATTGGGTGTTTCTCAACTCTTCTCCTAACTTGTTGTTGATTTCTGTACTTAGCTTTTGGAACAACTCCTCCTTAGTCATGCCCCCTTGCTTCGCACCTTGATTATTTGGCTGTTGAAATTGTTGTCCATTACCTTGTGGTCTGTATTGGTTCTGCCCTTGAGCCTGATTTTGGTGTTGATTCTGATTTCCACCCCATGAGAAGTTGGGGTGGTTCCTCCAACTTGAGTTATGCGTGTTCCCATAATTCTGCGTACCTCCACCTCTTTGGGCATTCCCCACTTCATCACCCATGTCAACATCACAGATAACAGAAGAATCATAATAGGGGGGAGGGGGATAAGAGTTAGGACAACCATTCCAATGACCAAATTGATCACCACATATATGACAAAT
This sequence comes from Solanum appendiculatum, assembly GCA_018342035.1. NCBI lineage: Eukaryota > Viridiplantae > Streptophyta > Magnoliopsida > Solanales > Solanaceae > Solanum > Solanum appendiculatum. The sequence goes on from JAGDQO010001494.1 coordinate 136,867, forward strand.
AGGACATTCGATATCCAAATGGGGTCCATTACAATAATTACAAGGATACTTCTCACCCAACCACGATTTATCCCAATCAGTCATATCAATAAGAGTACCAAATTATTCAAAGGGAAAAAAATTATTGTTCGGAAAAAAAACTAATTAATAAAACAAAAAAAAAGAAAATTTTAAATAAATAAAAATAAGAAGTATAACCTAGAAGAATAGTTAATTTCTAAGTCCCCGGCAGCGGCGCCAAAAACTTGTTGCTTCCAATTGCACACGCAAGTGTACGTGGTCGCAGAAATAATAAGTGGCTCTTTAAGAACCGGAATATCGAACCCACAGAGACTTGTCAATTAACTATTTACTAAATTATACTAGTCTAATTATTTATTTAAGAGTGTCAAAAGAAATAAAAGAATGCAAGAATTAATTACTAAGATTAACTTACAGTGATTGGGACAATTCCAGGGCTGCAACATGCATAGGGTTTCATGTATCGCATCTCATGTAATGAATTAACTAAGGTTATCAAATTACTGATTTACAGGGTTGATTTTATGATCATGATCTCTCGACCTCTAATCGTCTACTCCAACTAGCTGTCTAACTACATCGTTGAGCGGGGATAGGCAGTCCTAATTGGCGAGCATTTATATGTCATCCTGTTTCGTAACCAAGCGAGGTGTTCGTCCGGGCGTCACTCCTGAACACGAATCTAAACAAAGTTAGAACAAGCTCTTTGCATTCTCTGGTCTATCTACCTCTTTATCTCTCGAGTCCAAGAATAGACAATAGATTTATTTCTATGGTGATCAAGCATGAAATACTAAAACAAGAATACAAAAGTAATTTAAACGATAACCAACATTAATTCAAAACAATCGATGTTCAACAATTACCCATGGCCGCAGCCCCAGAACAAGGGTCTTTAGCTACTAATACCTAAGAAAAAGAAGAAGAAAAGAACCCTTAAAAGTATTGACAGTTGTCACATCCCTTCAAGTGACATATTAAGTTCAAGATTGAGTTGTCATCTCCCTCCAAATGACAAGTTACGTTCAAATTTGGGTCATCCGCCTTTCAAAGAGATACGTTTGGGTTGTCGCATCCCTTCAAGTGACATATTAAGTTCAAGATTGGGTTGTCATCTCCCTTCAAATGACATGTTCAAATTGGGTCGTCCGGCTTTCAAAGAGACACGTTGGAGTGTCACCTATCCTCAAGTGATAAGTTAAATTCAATTTGGGGTCGTCTCCCTTTCAAAAGACACGTTGGGTTGTCACCTCGTTCAAAGTGACATGTTATATTCAAGTTGGGTCGTCTGCCTTTCAAGAGACAAGTTAAGCCGTCACCTCGTTCAAAGTGACATGTTATTCACATTGTCCTCCTATCAAAGAGGTACACTACCTTCATTGTGCAATTTTGAAGTAGCATCGAAGGTATGTGAATGTTTTCAGTTTACAATCAATCCTACATTTTGATTATTATTTTCAGCCCCATTGACGGATGTAGAGTATTGTTCAAAATCTCTACTAACGTCTCATATTGTTTTGTTCAAAGTTTATCAAACCAAATTTGGGTTCGTCAACTTTGTTTGACAAGGATCTCTTTCATTGATCCTAATCAAAAAAAGGGGCAAGTAATATAAAATAACATGCAAAATGAATATGCCAAAAATAACAACACAATAAAACACCAATAATAACCACATGTTGACAAAGTAACTACTACACTTACTGAAAATATTTTTAAAATAAGGGGTATATTTGGACCGAAAGTATAACAGAAGGGATATATTTAACCCAAAAATATAACAAAGAGTATATTTAAACTATTTCTCATAGTATAGGGGTATATTTGACCCTTTTCTGTTTAAAATTTAAGCGACTTAAGCCAATTCAAAGTTGGTCAAATCAGCTTCTTTTTTTTAGTGTTTAGTAAATTTAAAAAGTGCTTAAAATAAATTAAAATTTATTTTTAAAAATTCAAAAGTTAAAAGTCGATTCCCTTATCTTTTTTTTGGGGGGGGGGGGGGGGCTTAAAGCCATTTATGTTTGACCAACAAATTTAGAGCCTGTTTGGATAGGCTTAAAAAAGTAGCTTTTAAGTAAAATAAATAAATAAAAAGTCAAACATATATGACTTTTAAATCAAAAAATAAAAAGTAGGGAGGACCTACTTTTGATTTTTTAACTTTTTCTAAGTCATTTTAAACTTATTTTAAGTTATTCTTAACCTTGTCAAACACTTCTAAAAATTAAAAATGGCTTTAAAGTATGTTTGAACAACTTTATGCTTTAAAGTCAATCTAAACAGACTCTTACACTCTGTTTGGATCATTGTTACCTATTGTATTGTATTTTTTTCATAGATACAATGTTTGTTTTGATTGTTACTTAAAATGTATTGTATTGTATTGTTAAATTCCGTTGTTACGTAACAATGAAAACCCCAATTTTATGGAACAACCGATTTGGTGTGTTCCCATTGTTACTTAATTTCTTTTTTCAATTATATCCTTACTTAATATTTCATAATAATATTTTACCTTTTACCATATATTATTTAACCCCACGCAGACCTCCTACCCAGCAACTACTACGTTGCTTTGTCTCTTTCAAGGTTTGATTGTTTGTCCTTCCTCTTTCTTTTTCTTTTTTTAAGCAGACGTTCTTCCCCCTTTTTTAATATATATTTTTGTCTCTTTCAACATATTGTTTTCAACATTTTTCAAATTTTCTTAATTAATGCGGTACTTAATAATTTTTAGAATTAAATATATAAAATTTTAATTTTATCAACTTTTAACTAAATCAATCTAGATACAAACGTGATGATAATGTTTGATAATATAATTATAATTGATGATATAATTTTATGTTATTCTCATATGACATAAAAAAAAAATGCATGATAGTATTGTTATTTTATTAGTAATTATTGATAAATTTAGTATTTAGAATAATTAAGGACATTTTAGTAAATTTATAAATTACAATACAGTACGATATAGTCAAACCAAACAATAAAAAAGTTATTAAACAGCAGCGAACAATACAGTGTAGCCAAACATTGTATCTACCGTACAGTACAGTACAGTACAATATAGTACATTATGAAACAATGGGTAACAATGATGCAAACAGAGTGTTACTCTTCCAATATCTTTTTAATAATCCCCATATTATCTTCACCACAATAATATTCTAAGGGGTCGTTTGGTTTGAATACAAATTGTGTTAGGATAAGTCATGATGGGATTAGTTATCCCGGTATTATTTTTTATTGATTTTTTGGCTTGTTCTACTAAAAATAATAACTATTACATACTTCCTAAAAATGAGTGGTTTGATTACAAAAATACCCACTTATTTAGTTTTTAGTATATATATATATATATATATATATATATATGGTAGAGTTTTAGTTATTCATTCTTAAAAAGAAAACATCCACCTTATTTAGCTTAATTATTTTTTTGTATAATAAGACTTAACCCACCTTTATTTAGCTTAATTATTTTTTTTGTATGATAAGATTTAACCCCTGAAAAACTCACTTTCAGCTTTTGGGAAACAAACAGACAGAAAAAAGATAGAATTTAACCCCTGAAAAATAAAAGAACAGAAAGAAAAGTTTCCTTACCATGCTTGTAAAACTAGTAGCCCATTTTACTTCAATATCTCCATCTTTGAAGCGTCCAAACAAATCCAGCAAAATGTTGCCAATACTAAAACCAATATTGCTCTTTCGACAGAATTTCATAATTAAAGGGTTTGAAGGGTAGTTTTGTCATTTAATAAATTTATCTCATGACAAATTATGATGGAATTATTATACCATCCTTTGGGACGGTTAACTTATCCATGTACTATTTATTAATCTTGAAATAAGTTATCCTAAATTTCTCAACCAAACATTAAATTAAGTGCCACTAAAATTTATTTCAGGACTATTTGTATTTATCCTTCACACTAAACACCCCTAAAAGTCTCTCTCTTCTCATTTTTTCACAGTTGCTCCTCTTTCTTTTCTTGTCGTTTTGTTTTCTCTCTCTTTCTTTTCTTTTTTTCAATATTATGTTCTCCTTCTTTTACTTTTTTCTTATAAATAATTTGTGGTAAAAAATAAATATAGTCAGTACTATTTATAAAATAATTGAAAAAACATATGAAGTTTTTCATGTGCTTTATCAAAATTATATATTTTAAAAACTAAAAGTAACTTGCACATATAAATCAATTTATATTGAGGTTGGATTAAAGTATAAACTAGCTTAAATTTAATTTATTTTAGAAATACAAATATATAATAATTAGCTTTTTATAAAGTTAACGGTTTTAAGAATATTTTAGATATTTTGACCAAAAAAAGTGTTTAACAACACTTTTGTACCAAACACATCAACAATTTTTTTTCACTTTAAACATTTTTATCCAATCACGTAACTTTTTATTTTTAAAATAAGTTTCAACACTTTAAAAAGTATTTTTGAAATACTTCTTAAAAGCCACTTTTTTCAGTCAATCCATACAAACTCTTAATGATATATTTGGTCGGTCTCAGGTGGATTAGATCAAGTCCATGAAAGAATGAAGGATTATATCAACCTACAACATAAAATGATGCTCCCTCTAATTCGTCTAATTTAAATGTCTTACTTTTTCATTTTGGTCTGTAACATAAAAAAGTCATTTTTTATATTTAGTAAGTTTGTCAATTTCAATATTTTAGATGACAAGTTTTAAGATCAAAGATTTAAAGAACTATCTATATCTTTAGTTTAAGACCACAAAATTCAAAAGTCTTCTTTTATATGTGAAGTCTAGTCAAATTAAGATGCTTAAGTTGAAACAGATGTGGTAAGTTAATAAGAAATGACCTAAACACATTGAACAATTGATGTAATTTATTAGCTATGATTTGGGGTGTACGTAGATCGGGTTGGCGTGGGTTTTTCAAATACATTACATGCATACACATGTACCAAAATTTAACTTTCTAAATATTAGACTTCAAATTATTATGTTAACACTTATAATTAGTTATTTATAACAAAAACAATATATTAATTTTGAAAGACCATAAAACTAAACAAGCAATTAACTAAAACAATGAAGAAAAAAAAAAAAACTAACCTAACCTAACCTTCATGCATACCAAAGAAGAAGAAAAAAGACATAACTTCATAAATTAAAGAAGTATTAAACTAAATAGAATAAGTAATATTCTTTACAAACAATAAACAATAAAATCTAAATTATTGTAACAATCTATAACAATTTTTATATAATTCTCAAATATTATATATAAAATTAAAAGTAAGCTAAAGCAAAATGGATGAGCTATAAAACCATAATAAAGATAGAAAATGAAAAATCTATTTCAACTGCAACATAGTTGCTTACACAATATAAAGATTAAAACTTAGAGCTTATACAAATCTGCAAGGAGAACAGAATCAGAAAATTCAGTACTTATTTTTGGTGGATCCTAGGTTGGTATCCCTGTTGTTACACACTAGTAAATCGAAAAGATGTCGAATACAGTCTGAGAGAAAAACAAATACCTGATAAAAGAACTACAAGAACAAACAACAGCAGCTTTGCCAGTCACTAAACTGGACAAAAAAGTTCTAAAAAACTCTACCTCTTGACATAGTCAAATGGTACTCCGCTTTGTTGTGGATGAACAAAACACATCAACTGTAGTGGACGGTGACAAGTATAATCGGATATACATCTTGATTAAATGCTGATACAGGAGCCTAAATTGCTTTCGAAAAATTGAAACCTCAAACCATAACACAAAATCCCTTTAAAAACTGCTCTCTCTCAATATGTATACTTTTTTCAGACAGGCCCCTTGTTAGCTCTATATGATCAGCTATAGCTATTAAGTGAAATATGTATTAACATTCACAGCCCACTTAATTTTCTTAAGGCACTTCTAAGAATCTTCAGATATCCAAAATAAAGAGATCTCCTATGCTGCGATTCCTGGAAAATTCATGAACAAAAAATTGAGCAGTCTCAGTATCTGGACAACTTTCCAAAGAGTAATATATAACATTGATTCAAGAAACCAGGTAAAACTCGGAGAAAGATAATGCACAAAAGGCAACATTCTGCATTTACTCGGTAGCAAGTTTGACTAAAGCAAAATAACATCATTTATACATGACAATTTTTTTAGTGAAGGAGCTTATCGTATACTAGAACACTGCAATTAACCAGGTTTGTCTACTCTCCACATTTGAATAAGGGCATCCTTTGCTATTAAACTGTTACAAGAGCCTACAACTTAAATCATCAGAGTTCTTTCTCCTGGGTCCAAAAGGTGTGATTGTTATTCTTTTAAAGCAAACACAGAGTAATGTTCCAAAAGATTTTCAGACGGACTGAACTAGAAACTCTTCGGGTATAAACAGTCCTTTTATATGTCCACTACAAATTCATCAGGCCGAAAGACCAGAGCTCAGCAAGCAATAATCCTCCTTCAACCACTGAATATTGACCTCCTGTAGATCTGCAGGACCCTAGGGAATGTAGGAAATAAAAATTTTGAACTATTTTTTCGGGGGGTAGCAGGGGGCGAGGAGGAGAAGCCCCACACATTCAGCCTCTCTTTAGGCACTCTAGCTCACCGGAGCCACTAATCTTTATTTTCCTTTCCTTTTTAGCATGGAAATGATTTCAATTACAAAAGACACAAAATTTAGCTAAGAAAAGTCACAATCATAAGGCCATACGGCTCAAGCAGCTATGGCAGTGAATGGACAAAGGGAGGAAGAGCCTAATTCATCTCCCATCTAACCACCATTCCTATTCCCCTCAGTACTATCTCACGCTAAATCAAGGAACCTTTTTCTCATTGTTGCATATATAGAGATGTATATGGAACTTGGCCATATTAACTCGAAAACAAAGTTGTGCTGCAAAGCCATGATTACTAATGTAATATGAAAATTTTAACATCCAACACTGGATGACATTAAAACAATAGGACAGCTCTTTTGAAGGTTGTCAAACCTTATAAGGTGCATGATTAGCTCATGCATTAACTATCAGGAGGAAAAATATTTTACCCTATTCTCCATTCAAAACCCATACTACCACACCATTAGGGCAGACTTACACAGATCCTTAGTTCCTTCACCCTTATTCCTGTAACAGCAAGACTTTACTATCTTATGAAAGCTCATGAAAACCATTTCTGGTTTGCTGAAGTGATTAAACTAATGTTTATGTAACTTGAAGAAACTTTTTAGTAAAAGTTATGGCTACGAGCTTCACCATTATAATCTTGAATTTAAGAACAATTTCCAAGAACTTAACTGGTAAAGCCTATTTATTTCTGTCTTTTAATAAAAGAGAGAAGGAAGTTTCACTTTTAGGCACATATTGCAGACTTTGAAAGAAAAAAAATCAAATGCAAGATTGCCCAAGGACCTTAGGAAAAGCTGCATGCCCACAGTTCTACAAATATTTCAACTACAATTGCTTGAACAGTGTGTCCTATTTTGCCTAGGAGAAAAAGGCAAGTAAAGGTATCCTCAAGTTTTTTTCTAATAAGGTTTTCAAGTTTCATATAAGGCATAATAAGGGTGTTTCAACCACTTTTGTTATTTCGAAAAAGAGAAGTTACAATAATTTATAGAATGTCAACTCAAATTTAAACTTAAGCACAAATACTAACTAAAATGAGATCAAATCTTCAAGCGCCATTTTGCAAATATCTTTTAATGATCTTTCAAGTTAAGAGTCTACAAATCACAAAAGTAAGGTATCCTCTTGCAGATGAAAAACCAAGTTCCTATAAAAAGAAACATACTAAATCCAAAAGGGGAAAAGCCGGTTATTATCTACTTGACCAATATTGGTAATATGATAGATATGTGTCAAGAACCAAGAAAACTTCTTCAAAAGGAAAAGTAGACTACCAAGAAATGCACAATATGAAGCCTAGTTTAGAAGTAACAGAAGAAAAATATCAAAATTATACAGCGTATGCAATTGGAAGAGTATTCATACCTCTATTCGATTGTCTATTTGCAATACTATAATTTCCAATATAATTCTCAGAGTCTTTAGCTGAATCATCTGCTGGATTTTCAAGTCCATATCCAAATGTACTAGAGCCATCCATATCAGAAGACACAGCTTGCCATGTTGAATCACCATACATTGAGCCACTGCGATATACATCTCCATAAGACCCCTCATAAGCACCACCTGATGCAGTAAATGAAGTCGGGACACCAGCAGCTGCATTGCTTCTTGCAAGTCCTCCAGATCCGAGCCCATAACTGTTTCCCCCACTCCTGAACCCAACATTCCGACCAACATATCCAGAAGCACTACCAACTGGAGCAGAAACAGCCGACGAGCCCCAATTGGCACCATTATTCCCAAAGACCCCATAACCACCAGTTCCGGATCCCAAAAATGAACTGGAGCTACCGGGACCTGGAGAACTGTTTAAACCACCATTTCCCCATACATTCCTGGTTGGTGAGCTAAGCAAAGAAGCACCTCTATTGCTTCCTGTGCTATATCCAATGGGCGTAGTGTATCTGCTTGAGTTGCCAGTGAAATATGGGTTCAGAACCCGCCCATAACCAAGATTGTTGCTAAAATTGGAAGCTCCTGCAAAGGTGGGGCTCAAAGCTGGGTCCAAATTGACACCCATTCCATAAGTAGGAGAAGAAAACTGAGAGAAAGTTGTACGTCCGCTGGCAACTGGACTAAATCTACCATCCATCCTGACCCCATATCCTCCAACTGAACCTAAACTATACCCTTGAGCATAGTTGTTGAGAAAGTTATTTACTCTACCAAGTCCATAGTTGTATCCAGTGAAAGGGCTCCTGTTAGGCCCTGGAGACAGGTCTTTAGGAACAGCGCGCTTCACCTCAATCATTTTACCATTTAGATTGTGAAAGTTCTTATGCAATGCCCTATCCACTGCATCCTCTGAATCATATGTTATAAATCCAAAGCCTCTTGGCCTCTGAGTGTTGTGGTCATACATCACTACAACATCTGTAATTGTACCAAACTGATCAAAGTATGTTTTGAAGTCGCTCTCAGTAACAGTAGATGCTAAACCTCCTACAAAAATCTTTTTTGTGCGTCCAGGACCTGGAGATCCTTGAATGCTGCTGTTGTTTCTATTTATTATTTGTTGGTCATCCCTAGGAACAGCCTTCTTTGCCTCAACCTGAAAATTGAATGCCAATGAAGAACTTGGAGATACAAAAATGATTATTCATCTATCCTAATCAGCATAATCCAGCACAGATTAATCTTCAACTGAAACTTTTCGAAAACATTTCAGGCATTTTCCCATCAGTTATATGTAGTAAATTGTGAACAGAAAACTTGCTGAATTGAAGCAAAAAATTCACATAGGCAATACCAACTAGTTGAGTTTCATGATGATACATTATGAACCTCTAGCCTTAGCGAACTCCGAATTATTGAATATTAGTGAAATCGATAGTGAGAATTCATATAACCAACCCAACTAAACACGTAATTGTGGCTGTTGTATTTAAATCAGACATGAAAAACCGAAAAAAGAGAAAAAAAACTGACCGCCCTCCCATCGATGACATGCTTCTCATTAACCACTCTTTCAGCAACAGCAGGATTAGCAAAGACAACAAAACCAAAACCACGAGCACGACCAGTATTGCGATCTCTCATGATCACAGCTTCAACCACTTCCCCATACGAAGTGAAATATTCTTTAAGACGTTCCTCATCTGTGTCCCAAGATATCCCACCTATAAATAGCTTACCGAGATCTGTCTCCATCATTTCTACAATCCAGATCACAATTAATACAAAAATCAATAACAAGTAAAAATAACAAATACCCATCATCAATACAAACCATACAGATCCAGATTTGGATAAGAAAAGAAATCATCAAACCTTTTTACGAAGAAAATCAGGCAGACCCCAGTTTGCAAAATACTGATTAAACAGCAAAATGAAAGTGTTGGATTCAATCTAACAACATCAGATCTTTATACCATCAATCAAAACTCAACCCACAATCTCTGAAAATCCACAATTCAGATCAGAAAATCATAAAAACTAAAAAAAGAAGCGTATGAATGAAGCATAAAGATGAAATGAAAATGCAACATTTGCGAATAATGAAAAAGATTAAAGGGAAATGGGTACAAACCAGAGATCTATAAGAAAATGAAAACAGACGTTGTGGTCATCATCCTCTAATCTTTTCATTGATCTTTGGTTATTCCAAAGCTTTTCTTCTTTTTTTTCTGTTTTTTTATTATATAGTTTTATAATATGGAAATGGAAATGGCAATGTCGAACAAATCATTTGGGTTAGAAAAAACTATATATCCAAGAAAGAGGGAAAGGAGGGATTGTGCGTGTATGTGTGAGGCAGCAAAGAATATTTAGAGTGCACAACATGGTACACGAAGACTACCCTTTTGGTTAAACCAAAGGTCTACAATATCTATCTCATTTTTTTGTTAGTACTCTAGTTTTGTTTCAATTTTTATGTCTCGTTTTGTTTTGATACGGTGTTTAAAAAAGTAAGTCGTCTTAAAATAAATCTCCACTGTCTTTTTATTTTTTGTATATGGATTTGTTGCACTTCAGTTGAGGTCTTTTGAAAACAGTTTCTCTACCTCTACGAGATAGTGGTAAGGTTTGCATACATTATATCCTCTTCAGACTCCGTTTGCGGGATTTCACGCGATATATTATTGTGCTCTTGAATTAAATGGATGTTTGGCTAAAATCATTGTGAAATTTTAAAAAAAAAAGTTGTTTTCAAAGTGAAAATTGGAGTTGTTTTTTGACTTTTTGTGAGTAATTAGGAGTGAAAAAAGAAGAAGTAAGAACACTTTTATATTGTTTTCGAATTCTTGAAAATTCTGAAATTCCACTTCTAGATGAATTTTGACTTTTTATCGTTAAACATGTTTTTCGAAATACAACTCTGAAAAAAGTGAAGAAAAATTATGATTAGAAGTCTATTAAACATATGTAAGGTATAAAAATGTTCTTTAATTTTGTCATCTTAAATATGGTACGTGAAAAGTTAAAATAGAGTTTTCTTAAAAGAAAAAACTACATAATTAGATATACCTCACTAGCATATATAGTTATATGTTATTGTTACATATACTTTCAAAATATTACTTATCCTACCACTAATTAACAGTTTCCTACCATATTGAGGAAGATACACTTAGATACATGTATTTTTGCTACCAGATACATTAAAATAAGGCAAGAGGTGAGCGAGATGGGAAGGGAGGCAAGTGTATCTCATATACATGCGAATCACACTATATGCACACTAGATACATATATCTGGTGTGATACACATTTATTTGGGATACTAGATACATAAGGGTGACAAGCGAGATGAGAGAGAGGCAAGACACGAGCAAGATTTGTCATGTATCTCAGATACATGCGAATTCACTTGGATACAATGTATCTAGAACAAATTACACTTAATTTTGACCCATGTATCTCGAGATACATGTATCTAAACGTGTTTGGATACACCAAAATATGATAAGATACTTAATATTACAAATTAGAGTGTATCTGAGCAAGTAACTTCTAAACTAGTGGAATTTAGGTAAGTTCTCCTTTTTAAAAATAGATAAAATAAAGAAATTGAAACGAATGAAGTATTACAATAATGGAAATGAATTGTGAAAATTACTACTAATGTAAATAAACTTGTCATCAAGAAAGAGGAAGAGTACAAGTAACACATATTTTTGCTAACTAAAATCCGAAATTCTCTCGCATTGAAACTAATTATTTTGTTCGTACACTATTTTCATATTAATATGATGAGGGAAAAAAAAAACTTGTCCTACCAACTTTTGTCTATACGAATGGCATTAGTTGCCTCAAATAATATTTACTTGATTGGCATGTGGCTATGTACTTCCTTTCTTTGGCAAATAACCTAAAATGGAAAAATTACTTCAATAGGTACCTTTTAATAAATATTTACTGATTTTAGCGATATTTTTTATCTATTACTATTTATAGCAATATATAGCAATACTATGATAAATCTGTAATATGTATTAAAAGTGAATTATGTATGCAATATATATGTATTATAACTATTTTAAAATATATTATGCTTGTTTGATAAGAAATTGATACACTGTATTATAAGTGTATTAAAATGTGTGATAAATGTATTATTCATCAATAAAACTTGTATTATATGTGTTTTATAAATTGTTCTCTGTAATATGTATTAAAACTGTATTATAAATGTATTAAAAGTGTTTAAGTGAAAAAAAATATTATTGCTATAAATGGTAAATATTTTCTTAATATAGTATATTTATCTAAGTTACCCAATAAAAAATTCAATGGCTCGGTTTAGAAGTATGTAAAATTAATTTCATTTCTTCTTGGATGTATTTTAATGGATTAAAAAAAAGAAGTATGTAAAATTAATTTAATCGATTAATTGAATTGGAAAAAATTATTAATTTATTGATTTTGGATTATTGGGTTATAAATAATTTTGTAAAAATATTAATATCATAGAAAATCAAATTCCAAGCCAAAGCAAGCAAAAATAAATGAAAAATCTCAAAGATACTGTGACACCAATACACAAGAGCATCTAAGATTTTAATACAAGGTCTGAAAGTCTACAAATATGTAGAATGAAAGATTGTACAATAAAACAAAGAAATCCAGAATCAATTATGCAGACCACAACTCACCTTGAACTTTAGTCCACGACTCTAGTACTATGATGACTTAATTGTCACTAGTCCATCGTACCGAAAATGAATACAAACAGTGTATAAAAAGGATGAGTAGGAGAAAATACGTATACTCAGTAGCATTGTCGATCGATCCTGATATGAAACGATGTAGAGAGTTGATCTTATATTACTCTTTCTCAACACTTATCATAAAATATCAACTAGAAATAGAGATGTGCATTCAGCTTATTGGTTTTATTTTGTATTATTCGATTTGGGTTTTTTAGTTTTTGATTTTGAAAAAGTATAACACAATCCGAGAATATGAGTGTATAAATACTTCTTATAATTTTGTATGATTTCGATGCTTAGATTCAGGAAAAAGGACGAAATCAATTTTTTTTATATAATAATGTATAATATTATATGTTATTATATATGAGTGTATAAATACCTCTTATGATTTTTTATAATATTATATGAAATATGGAGTATATAATATTGTATATCAAGTTATTAAATATTTTTGTAAAAATAATGTATGAAAATTGTGTATGTTATTGTATACTGAATGTCTATTATTGTATACCGAATTGAATTTTGAGCTAATGCTTTGTAAAGTAAGTTGGACTATGTTTTTTTAATGTAAGTTAGATAATTGTACTTTTCTAAATTTTATTCTAAAATATTTGATAGAGATAAAATATTGATTAGGATATTTTAAATATATGTAAAAGAGAAAGATATTTGGTATTCTTTTATGGTGTTTTTATTAAGGATAAAAAAAAAATTCTTCTTAATTTAAGATAAATTGATAATTTGTTATAGCATTAAAATAGAGATACTAATGATCTCTTATGATTCTTTAAAAACTACAATCTAGGTAACAAATAAATAAATTATTTTTGTAATATTGAAAAAGTACTATTACCTATGTAATTAAGTCTTGAGAATTGTTTTACTATACAATTTTTCCTTTTACTATTTCATTTTAAATTAAGGAAAAACTACATAATATGGCAAACACCAATAGACATTTAAAATAAATAGCTATAGTTTATTTTTTTAATATTATATGGATATAACTACACAATAAATAGCAAAGTTAATTATATACAATTAATCAGGAAAGTTATTAAATATTAAATAGGAAAGTTATTATTACACACATAATTAATCTCATCAATATTCCTTTATTACAGATTTTCTATATTCTTCCCCCAAATTCCTTCCAATTTAAGATCCTTTTGCATGACTCTAGGAGAAATTTTTGTGTGATTTGAATTCATCATGTATCTTCTAATTGATTTTTTTTCTCATTTTATAAAGATTATATTTGTATACATCTATATTTTCATTTATTTTTATAGGGTTTCGATTGAAGAATTATTTGTTTCTCCATTACAATGGCTATAATTGTAAAAACAAAATAGTACAAGAAGAACATGAGCAAAAAGAGATTGAGATTTGTGTGATTGTCAATTTTATATATAGTAGAATATGTATATACATAGATACTTGTATTGTAAGATTAACACAAGTTGAAATGGTGATTTGTGAATACAAGTATATCTGGATACGTAAGTAATCTATCCAATTTGAAAGGTTGATTAGGCAACACAAATATAGTTTGATACATTAATACTATATTTTTATAAACAAATACCTGAGGTAACATCAAGTCTCAAGTATTACAGGAAAAATTTGACAAAAAAGAGATTGACGTTTGTTGGCCTTTTCAATTTTCTATACAACCGAATACTTACACACTTTGATGCCTACACATTCTATTATTTTTCATTTTTATTGTTTCTGGGTTGTCCAATGTATCCATCTTTTGTTTAACAACAATATATTCATATGTATACTATGTTGGTGTATTCATTTTTTGTTTAACAACAGTGTATCCATTTCTCTAATTATCGTGTTCATATGCTAAATTGTTATACTTTACCTTGCTTGATATATTAATACATTGAATTTTTATAAATACTTTAAGTATTATAAATAGAGATATCAATTTGAATTCAAAGTATTCATATGCTAATGGTACAATAAATACACCTTCTTTATTTAGTTCATTGTAATTAAAACTGTATTAGTATATAAATAGAAAAATAAAAAATATATATAAAAATACAGCTAGAAAAAGATATAAACTGTAGTCATTTTTTGTAAATAACATACTTATAGCTATTGAACTTTAATAACCCTATAAATATAGTTTGTAAGGAAAAATTACATGGAATGGCAAACTTTACTAGGTTATTAGTCATTAAGGGTACAGTTTAATTTATTTACATTTTATAAATACAGTTTTAATTTTTTTGCCACTAATAATGGGACTCAATGACGAGTTTGTATACCGAGGAGCAATAAATCTCTCATGAATTTGTATACCGAGGTGCAATAAATCTTTCATTGTTCTATGTATATGCAATAAATCTAATTTTCATCTCTTATCTTCACATTCCCCTTTTCTATCCTAAAATCACTCCTACACTCCTAATTTGAAATCCGAAATTCCTCATCTCCCTCCTAATTGATTTTCCAAATCTGTAGGTAACCGCCTAAATCTTTTCTAAACCTCTTTGTTTTTTCATTTTTTTCATTTTTAATTGTATTATGCTTCTTATTTTTTGGCTAATTTTTTCTCTAAAGTCTATCATCAGTCATTAGATTATCAACCTTTTCAAAAGCAAAATGAAAGATGGAACTTTATCTAAGAGTATTACGAGAGGTACGCCATTGCATGTCAAAGTTGTTCATAATCGACCATCGTTTTCAATCGGTTTTACTCAATATTTTGGAGTCAATTCAAGGTCTATGGCAAAATATAAACAAGTTCTAGAGGAAGAATCCATTGAAGAATTGAGATCCAAGAAAAAAATGACTCAATTTTACTTCAGGAAGTCATCAACAATGTCAAGGCAAGCGGCATTAAAATTGTTGAAGGAGGAAGTAAGAGGAAAGCCAAAGACTATACAAATTGATTAGCTATATACAAAATTGCATAAAGGATATATATATATATATATATATATATATATATATATATATATATATTCTGCTTAAAACACAGTTGTATATATATATTTGTATATTTTGTTAGTTATATACAAGATTGCTTGAAGTATATGTATATTTTCTGCTTAAATCATTTTTGTTTATAGATATTTGTATATTTTGTTAGTTATATACAAGATTGCTTGAAGTCTATGTATATTTTCTGCTTTAATCACAATTGTATATTCGTATTTGTATATTTTATTAGTTATATACAAATTGCTTGAAGTATATGTATATAGCGATCTGTATATTAAGTTAGTATATACAAATTGCTTGAAGAATATGTACATAGCGATTTTTATATTAAGTTAGTATATGCAAAATTGCTTGAGGTATTTGTATATTAGAATAGAATTTTAATATACAATTCCTCTAATCTTGTATAAATAAAAATAATTTTTTGCGAACCATGGGAATAAACAAAACAAAAAATAATTCGTTTTTCAAAATTTCAATTATATACTATACAAATCGTTTGTATACTTTCTTGCCGTTCAAAACATGAAATTTTCTTGAAAGAAACGCTTACATGGCATTGAATAGACAAGAATATTGATTAATCGTATGCTTCAGTCGTTTGAGGAAAAAACCAATTGTTATGGTGTTTCTATTGCTATAGAACTCTTTTTTGAAAAAATATTTGATTTTGAACGATTAGCTTGAATCATGGGATTATGTAAATTTTTTGTTACCATATTTAGCGTTCATGTATCCATTTATTTTAAAAATAAAATATTGTATAAATTATAAACAAACAAAAACGTTATATACAAAATTAATGCTTTCTTCAACTTTATACTCAATTTTCAATGCTTTCTTATTCACGTCAACTATTTAATTTACACGATTCCCTTGAATCATGGGATTGTGTATTGCCAGCTACCGCATTTAACTCTCATTAACCTATTAATTGATAAAATAAAAGTTGTACTGCACACATGTATACAACCTTTTTCATATACAATTATTTACTATTATTTCTAGCATTTATACAGAATATAAACAAATTTATACAAATACATACATATATTTGTGTGTATATATATATATATATATATATACACAAATGTTCCCCACTTACATATAAAATTCATACATACAATTCACATACAAATTTATACGATTAAAACTCGTAAAACTTTTACACAACTTTTATCAAATATACAATATACAACTTTTATCAAATATACAATATACAACTTTTATCAAATATACAATATACAAACTTTTATCAAATCCACAACAGTTATACAAACGGGGAATTTGTTAAATTCACTATTAGCCTTTTTAAGCATTACATACACCCTAACACCCATGTCATTGTGTATAATCATTGGTGTATTGCTTTCTTCAACTTTATACTCAATCTTCATTACTTTCTTACTCACGTCAACTCCAATCTGTGTCGCAATTGTTGTATAAAACTCAAGAAATGATGCTTGTTCTTTAAATACGATCCCCTCTATAGTATAATCGACATAACAATTTGTATCGTCCCACTTTCCAGAATGCATAACCAAAATAGCCAAAGAAGCCATCTTCTGTTCAGATTATACTAATATACAAAACAAAATCAGTTAACATGATTATACAAATAACATAATATACAAATTTGCAGATTTGTATACAACCATTCTATATACGATTAATTACAATTTTTTCTAGCATTTATACACAATATAAACAAAATTATACAAATAATATTGAATTGTGCAATATACAAACCTTTTTTGACTGATATAAATGCTACACAAAATGTATATACACACACATTCCTCATTCACAAACGTTCCCCCTGTATATATACAATTCATACTACAGTTCACATACATATTTATATACAAACGTTCCCAATATACAATATACAATTCACATACTGGTTTTTACACAGTTAAAACTCAAAAAAAATGTACACAATTTTCATCAACTGCACAATATACAAGCTTTTTGTTGACGAATATAAAGTCTACACTTAAAACAAAATGTAGACAATTAAATAAGACCAATCTTTTTGTCGAATCATACACAATTGAAATATACAAATAGTGCATTTTAGGTTTATATACAAACGTTCCCCATATACATATAAAATTCATATACAAATATATACACTTAAATCTCAAAAAACTTGTACCCAAATATAGACAAATTGTTTGACTAATATACAAATATACAAATCGTATATTTGATTTCATCGAACTACAATTTACTTTATAATATACTATTTTTAACTTTTTGTAAATACATTAACACACTTTTTTTCAAACATTGATTGTTACCACTTAAAAAAGAAAAAGAGGAAAAATCATGGATTTTAAACGAACTAAAACCTTACATGCACTTCAATATACAATAGTTTTGCTTAATCATATGTTTTAGTAGTTTGTGGGAGCAAAAATCTGATTTTTCGTATAGAGTTTCTATGAAAATAGAACTCTTTTTTTTGGAACAAGAAGTATTTAATGGAGTTTCTATGGAAATAGAACTCTTTTTTTTTAAACAAGAAGTATTTAATTGACACGATTCCCCTGAATTATGGGATTGTGTATCATCAGTTACCGCATTTACCGCTCATTAATTGATAAATAAAATTTGTATATTTCAGTTCAAGAAACACGCTATATACAAAAAAAAAATTTACTAGAAAATTAAAATATACCCATAGAATATAATTATATAAACTATACCCATATAGTGTTATTTCATTAAATGCATTTGCTATATATGTAAGTTGCCCTTTGTGTAAGTTGCTCTTAAATTAAGGCCTTTTAATTTAGTTACAACTTAGCTCATGGTCCAATAAGGTTTAATTAGGCTATACTGGATCAATATGTTTTGATAACTTCATTTAAAAGATATATAATCAAATTTTAATTTTATAAAAAAACACAATTTAATAAAAACTGTACAAAAGGGACAAGTTAAAGACAATAATTTTCAAATCTCGCTATCTTTTTCGAGGGCTTTTAATTCTCATTTCATGATAATTTTATAAGCACAAAGCCATAAACTAACTCCACACCTTACTACCTCTACCATTCTTAAATCATACTATAAGCCAAACTTCTCGATCACTATCTCAACATCGCCTTTAAAAAAGTATTACTATCTTCCACTCGATTTTTATACATAAGATGTACACTAAAACCTCACTAAATTAATATAGTTGGGATCGTTTGTAGAGGTAATATTTAATCGATAAATTAATAATTATTAATTTATAGAGTATTTTGAGATTCAACCTTATTATGCTAGGATAATAAGAGCTTTCAAGATGTATTATCGGAACAAATTTTATCGTAGGATATTAGACGGCTATGAAATGGGACATGAAACCGATCCAGGAAAGATTAATGTTTTGGATGCTATCAATTTTGCAATTTTGGCTTGGATGACAAATTTTCAGAAAGAGACAATAACAAATTATTTTTTGACACTGCAAAATTTATTTAGAGGATGAAATCTCAGAGAATTTGAATGAACCCACTTGTGAAAACGTCATTCATGAACTTGAGGTCATGATTAATGATCTCGATTATCGTAATAAAATGGATGTCAATAACCTATTGAATTATCCAAGTGAAAATGATATATATTCAAAAGTTCAAAGCTTAGAAGAAATTGTGGATACCATAAAAAACAATGTTGATGATGATGTTGTAGATGATACAATACAATTGGAACCAGTTACGCGTAAGGAAACACTTATCGTAGCTAGAACTCTTCACAATTTTATGGTGCAGTTCGAAAAGACAACAATGAACTTTTAGATGTAATAGGAAAAGTTAAAGATGAATTTCAATTAGATTTAAAATTTAACAAAAAAACAAAACACAATAGAATCACATTTCACTAAATTATCTTAGATAAATTTGTACTTTTAAAGAATTATTAATTTATAATATTAATGTGACCATATATTTATTTAGGGGTCTTCTGAAAATATATTATCTTATTATCTTATCGAAATAAATGATTTTTTCCATTGACCCAAGTCGGGATCAGAGAAAAATATTATCTTAGAGAGGTTATTAATTTACCGAGTATTAATTTAGTGAGATTTTACTGTACGTGGATTTTTATTAGTATCTTTTAAATTCAAGTAATGTTTATTTTGAAAAAGCTTTCTTTACAACTGCTCTTATTTTTTCGATTTTGAATATTTTTCAATTTTCGATCAAGCTAAGTATGTCAAACCAAGTAAAATTTATGGTAACGGAATATATATGGAACAAAGCGGAACTGTTTGAAAATGAAAAAAATTGTCATGCAAAACAAAGCCAGGTGGTTCAAAAAATTTATGAGTGTGGCTCTGCTCTATTGTCATCCCTTCTTGTTTGGCCTAACCCCATCCCCTGTCCCTTGTATGCCCCCACACCCTCACCCCACCCTACCCCACACCCCTATCCTGTTTCTTCCCTTTTGACTCTGTCTCCTCCTACCTCCAAAAACTCTTCTGATTCCGTCAATGGAAGAGTCTCAGTCTCACTCCCACTCTCACCTTCACCAATACAACAACTCATCTCCACTCCCTTCCATCAATGAATCTTCCGAGCAAGTCAAATTTGCAAACTCCGATGCTGCCTTCTCCCATACCGTCTCCTCCGCCGTTGGATCCAACACCGGTGCTAAGTACAAGCTTATGTCACCTGCTAAGCTCCCGATCTCTCGTTCCTCCGCATGTATCACAATCCCTCCTGGTCTCAGTCCTTCATCCTTTCTCGAATCTCCCGTTCTTCTTTCTAACATCAAAGTTAGTTCTACTTCTCAGTCCTCCGCATTTTCACTTTCAGATTTGGGATCCGAAGCCCTAATTAAATGTTTTTTGTTTCGATTGTTAAGAAAATGAAATTGGATATCTTAACTAATATTTTGATTGCTAATTTGAAAGTAATATAGTTGTGCTGTGATGTCTTCAAATTGTTTTCCTTATTTGATACTCTGGAGTGGAGGACCGGAGGAATTTATTGATGTGATTGCTGCTTTCTTAAAGTACATTTTGAACTGTTTTAATTAGATGTTTGGTTGTTTTCATTTATTTGCAATTTGTTCTTTTGATTCCTTTTCCCCACCTGATTTCTATTTTGGGGACTACGTGTATATATAGATGGATTTTGTGCAATTTGCGACCGTTGGTTTTGATGCTTACATTAGGTACGTTGATATGATTATTCTTCTAGATTTTTGTAGAGTTATATTCTGTCGTCCTCTGCATATTTAGCCGTCAGTGTGTTTCTTCACATGTTGCATCTTCCTTTTGGCAAGGTGCTCAACTTACCACTAAGTTGTTCCATGGAGAAAAAGATACTGGTGTTATGAATGTGGACATAATAATGGGGCATCAGAGAGTTATATACTCTTTTGTTATTCTAACCAGTATGATTATTATAAGCATGTGTGCCTCATGTGTCACTAAGTCTTATATTGAAAGGTTCCAACTTCAGTGGCCGGTGATGAACCACCTATGAAACTACTATAAGTGGCATCTGTTTTTTCTTGAAAGCATCTTCACCCACCACTGAGATGGAATGATAATTGATAAAGAAACATAGCGAAAAGGAAAAAAAAGGTTTCTTCCCCTATAAAGAAGCAGGAAGCTGAGGGAAAAGAGGAAATTTGTATGACTTTGGTTATCCTATGTTCAGATGCTACTTATATTTTGGAAAGGAGATTGTGATCACTGAATGGTATTTCACTTATAACCTGCAGGCTGAGCCGTCTCCGACCACAGGTTCCTTCTCCAAGTTTCAACTAATGCAAGGCTCTAGTGGTAGTGGGAGTGCTGCTTTTTCATTTATGAGAAGCTGTTCCAGTGGAAATGCATATGGTGAAACGACCGGCGAATTTGAGTTTAAATTTGCTATTGCATCTAGTTCTACATCAGGATCACTGGATAAGGAAGCTGCGGTGGTAATGCCCTTCACTGTTATCCTTGACATTATTGGAAATAAATCACCTAGGTTTTATTCAAAGCTTATATGCTGGAATTAGATTAGAAACAAGGAAATACAACAAGAGCACTATTGAATATTATTATTTACTCTTCCCCCTTTAAAACATCTCAATGGGCCAATCCATTCCTTAAATTGAACTGTGCTTGATTCAGAAATTTGCTTTAAAATCTGACTTTGGTGTTCTTGAAATTCTCTCTCTCTCTCACACCCACTCACTCACTCACTTGCCACATCTCATTCATGAAAGGATTGAGACACAACTCTTACCAATAAAAAAGGATAAAAACACAATTCTTTGCACTTGATGCCTGTTGTATGCTTGTAATTATAACATGAAATGCCAGTCAAAGAAATTCTGTTGATCCTCTTGTATATGAATTACAAACATACAGAAGCTATCTGCAAGTGAGAGAGTACAAAATTCTTGCATATGAATGTTATCACATAACTTTTTTTTAAAAAAAAAAAAAACTGGTAACTGGACCTATTTTTTATTACATAACTTCTTTGTGACCAAAGTTGTGGGAACAGGGTGGGTTTTTGTGTTAATTCTTTCTTTAACAGGAATTTTGTGTTAATTCTTTTCATTCTTTGCACCTTTTGTTTTGTTTGTTTGTTTTTAGTTTTTGTAACAAGGTATTTACATCTCTTTTGTTAATAGTTCAAGACCCTTAAATGAATTAATTTTGAAGATTGACTCTATAAAAAAAGAAAAGAATGGAGTGGAGCTGTTAAAAGTACAATCAAAAGGTGTTAACTCATTGCCAGGAAAATGATGATTGGTTTGCATCGTGTATTTGGTTTCCATATATATCGCCAATTTGTTCATCTTGGTTTTATTTGTTTTCTTCTACAGTTGAGTGAGTGGATGTGTGGTTCTGATGAATTGCTCATCTCACTTGAATGATACTTTGGGGTTTGGAAGCATTTCCTTACTTTCTACATTTTAGGGATTTAATGACAGAGGATCCAACAACAATAGGACGGCCCTGCAGATTTAGTTTTTTATTTTCTTTTAGTACCTAAAGAAGCAACATGTGAGCTTCATTATTATTTTAACCGAATCAAATTGAGTTAGTTCCTAATACATTGTTTAAATGAAGATTTCTGCAGGTTTCAACCGACAGCAAAGTGAACCTCTGATTCAAGTTCAAGATCGATATCTTTCTCAATCATTGGCACCTTCAGTTCTTGTTGAAAGCGAGATGCCTAGTTCAAAAGAGCTGAGTCTACCTGCACCTGTTAGTTTAGAAGCCTCGTCAACTAGTACTTCTGCTGCTGCAACTGATAATGAGGAAATAAATCAGAGAGGTCAATCAAATCCCAGCTCCCAAGGGTCACATGCTGATAATAAAGATGTACCGTCGGTAACAGCTGAGAGATCATCAGAAGATGGGTATAACTGGAGAAAGTATGGCCAGAAACTTGTTAAAGGAAGTGAATTCCCAAGGAGCTACTACAAATGTACATACCCAAACTGTGAAGTTAAAAAGATATTTGAGCGTTCTCCTGATGGACAAATAACAGAGATTGTGTATAAAGGTTCCCATGACCATCCTAAACCCCAACCCAGCCGTAGGTTTACTCCTGGTGTGCTTACGTCCATCCAAGAAGACAAAGGTGAGAGAGATGCATGCCTCACTGGTCAAGAAGGTAAACTGAATTGCTCTTTAAGGGTTGTTTCCCACTCAACTAATGCATGACATGGTAGTCTTTATTGAAGCTTCTTTGATCTCATATGGAGTTATTCCTCTCTCTGGTTTATCTTTTCTTGAAGACAAATTCAACACTAATGCCCAGACTAGTAACACTGAGCCCAGTGGTACTCCACTATCACCTCGACATGCAGATGATGATGGTCTTGAAGGTACAGTGTCTCAGTTGCACAGCGCTAATGATCAGATGGACGAGGATGATCCATTTGCAAAAAGAAGGTAAAAACTAAGGGTCCTAAATTTGTTACTGTGTAGTAGTCCGATTTAACAATTGAGTTTTTAAGCAGGAAAATGGATGGCGGCATGGATATTACACCAGTTGTTAAGCCTATTCGTGAACCACGTGTTGTTGTACAAACTGTGAGTGAAGTTGATATATTGGATGATGGATACAGGTGGCGGAAATACGGTCAAAAGGTGGTCCGTGGTAATCCTAATCCCAGGTATGTAAAGCATTGTGTGGCATCTAATGCTAAGTGTTATGGTCCAAAGTAAATCAATACTTTTAGGGCGAGTTTCCCATAATGTTCTAAGCCATCTTTCTAGTCGACTCGATAGATTCCCCTCTCAATAACAGTGTTACTTAGCAAAGTTAAGAAATAGATAGTCAACTATTGTTTTGGGTGAGATAAGATGTAGTGGTGATGTCTTATTAAGCTGTGAACTGAAACTTATTTACAATCCCGTACAACTATTACTGGAAAAATTGGGAAGTCATGTGTTGTAGCAGAAAGCTTTGGGTCTGTAACATAGTCAGCTTAGAATGTAAGCATTTTCAATTAATTAGACTCTCTAAATGAGGTCTTAGATGAATCTGTACCGACTGTTGATAATGATTTGAGATCATTTATATATCACTTCTCATTGTTTGGTAGCCATGTGCATAAATCAAATAAAATTTATTATGTGATATGAACTTATTTAGCTCTCCAACCCTCCCTCACCCCCATCTATCAGTCTCTCTTCTGAACCCTTTTTCCACCTAATTTTTTTGTTTGATATTTTATTTTATATTATTTACACTCAATTTTTTTTCCATTAGATTTTTCTTGGTTCTGAATCCACTCCTATTTTTATCTTTAACAATAGAATAGGGTCTGGGGAGGACAGAGTGTATGCAGCCCTTACCCCTACCTTAGTTAGAGTGGCATATCGTAGCATTAATAATACGTATAAAAATTGGTAGTGTTTATATTATATTAATTGCAGCAGTGCCATTATTGAACGTATTACTTTGACAACTTTTTTTGGCTAAAATGTGATTGAGAGGTTAATTACCACTTGATACCCTGTTGGTTAAGTTAGAGCATTTGAAGCTGCCGTTAGAGAAACAGTCACTTTAGTAATCATTTATATCCACTCTGTGTTTTTCTATGCTCATTTAATTGTTGGTACTCTGGAGAGCTCCTTAATAGCATAATGGCCTAAATTATTTGGAGGTCCTAGATTCAACTCTCATATCCTTGAAATGCTGAAGTAAAGCAAGGTTTGATATGCACCTACATGACTCTGTGTGAACCTTGTGCCTCTAGAACATAGAAAGTTGGACCACTCAGTATTTCATTTATATGCCAAAGGCGTGATTGTAAGGCCCTTGTTTCAGCAGCAGACCATAGAGTTCTATAAACACCTTATCAAATAAACATTTCAGAATGAGCTGAATGTACTTCTAGTGAGACATCTAAGTAATAGAGGGTGAATGGTTTCCAGGCTTGATTGATTATCTACAGGTAAATGTTCAATTAGGAATCTAGTACGAGTGAATATAACCTTACATGTGTTAAAAATATCAAGGTAGTTTGTGACTAGATACATACACGCCTAGATTCATTTTGTATTAAATAAAGAAAATCATATAGAATATATTCTATAGGATACCTCAGGATATTCTCTATTTTTAATTATAGAATATTTACTTATTTTATTATCATAGGGATTGATAACCTACTATATTATGTATTAAGTCAATTGAAAATTTTCCATTTTTACAATATGAATATCTGATCTCCTAAATTTTCTTTCTGAAACTCAAAATACCTCTAATTAGTATCATGGGTGGAAATTGCTAAACTGAAGACCGAGCAGGCAGAGAGATCATGCTTCTAACAATTCATCAAATCTCTGATAAACTTCTTAATATCTTTGCATGGAGGACCTGGTGATGTTTCATTAACTTGGCGTACTTTAAACAGGAAGGTGAAATAACTTAGATTTGTTGACCTCTCTTTCAATTTTGTAGTCTCTGGAAGAGGGTGATTATAAGCTATCATTTTAGGTATAGAAAATAGTTAGTTTACCTCTAAAACTGTAAAGTGTACATCCAAAATACAATGAACTGTTTCTTCACTCTAGGCGTGAGTTTCTTATGTTTATGGTATTCGTGTGAATGTGATGTAGGAGTTATTACAAATGCACCAATGCTGGATGCCCTGTCAGGAAACATGTGGAGAGGGCTTCCCATGATCCCAAAGCTGTAATTACTACATATGAGGGGAAACACAATCACGATGTACCAGCAGCCAGGACTAATAACCATGAAATGGCAGGTTCGGCGCCTGTAACTGGGGGTTCAAGGGTCAGGACGGAGGAGAATGGCTCAGTTAGCTTGGATCTAGGTGTTGGTATAGGATATGGTATGGAGAATAGGCGCAATGGACAACTTCACGCACTGCCTGCAGAAACTGTACATAGCCAAGTTCAGGTTTCAAGTTCTAGTATGATGGTAGTACAGCCAGCTACAGTTGCGGCATGCTACAACATTGTAAATGATGGAATGAGCCGGTTTGGAACTATAGAAAATCGTGTTCAGGGCACTGGCTTTGAGACTCTGCCCTTGCAATCATCTGCTCAATGTCCTCAAAACTATGGAAGGATACTTTTGGGCCCGTGAATGTTTCTTCCTTCAGGCATAAACTTAAAAATAAGAAGCCTCCATTCGTTTTCTTTTTCAGCTTCTTGGTGGATTACAGAGGGCTACATCTCTTGTTGGCGTATACACTTCGCTTCAGAATTGAGAACCCAACATATTGTACGATACAGTTTCACCAAATGTTCATTATGTAATTAGCTTTAATATTGCTCTTATACCGAGACAGTATGCTACAAAATATAACGACTATGGATGTTCTGAGTAGATGTGAACGTCAATATATTTCGCTCAACAGTAGGCCTAGCTGTGAAGAACTGGGAAGTATGGGCTCCTTTAGGAAGTTATAGGATACTTGAATATGTTGTATTTTCTGTAATATGGTAGTAGACCCGTGTGAAATGTTTTTTTCTCACTATAGGTTCTGTAGAATAGACTCTTGTGAAATGTATTTTCCAACTATAGGTTGTGTACAACAGATCCTTGTGATTCGATCCTTTCCTGGATCCTACGCATAGCAGAAGCTTTAGTACACAGGCTGCCTTCTTTACTTAGGTAAAGAAAAGATCTGGATCTGATGAAAATGCATTTTTGTATCTTTCCAATTTGATGCTCTTGTATCCTTTTCTAAGGTGGGATTACAATGTATCCTTTTCCTACTAGTTTTTACTATTAGTGGTTAGAAAATATGACTTTATGGTCTTCAAATTGACAAAGTCATCCATACAATAAAATTAAAGTACAAAAATTATTCAAAATACACATGCCAAGAACCAAGAATAAAATATATCGAAATAACATTAATTTAAATATCGAAAATAGAAAATATACCATGTGTCTATCTTTCGACTGACAAAGTATTGGATTGAGCTCAAGTCTTATTCAAATAAAAGTGTTCGAATAAAATTTAGATTGTATGATTTTTCAAGATTTGGACCATATTCCCACTACTCTCTAAAATTTCGGCAATTACTATCACAAGTTTTAATTGAAGGAGAATATATATATACATACATACATAAAAAATAATAAAAAAATTACCTCAGAAATATATGATGTAATATTTTATGGACGGGATTCGAATAAACACCCACCCGACCAGCCGCTGACCACTCATTTCAAAGAAATGAGATAATGTATGAAGGGATTCAAGTAGAGAGTCATGACCATCTCACACTTTAAAATCAAGTGAAGATGTATATACCCCAACAAAATCTGCATTGTCCTGCAGGAGTTTTTAAATTGTACCTACTTTTTTGGAAACTGAAAATTAAGGCATAATAATTCCAATGTGAGCTTTTAATACACAAGTACAAAATTCTTAAATTCATTCAGTGTCTCTTTTCTCCATTAGGCAAACTTCCACATATATTCCACTACCCTTTATTTAGATAATAATAACAATCTTCAACTTCTCCATACACTACTTGGTTCATGTTTTTAAGCTCCATGAAATAAAATACTATCACTAAGTTAACCATGCAAAAAAACACTTAGTCAGTCGTGAAGTCAGGAATTTTGTTAAGAGTAATAATATTTGATTGACTTCTATATACATAGTATAATTTTTTGGTATCGACGTACCCAATGCATGCTATGTGGATGTCTATCAATTGTGGTGGTAAGTTGAGAGATGTTATAAGACAGAAAGAGAAACAAGTCATCAAGTGCAAATGCTGCAGAAGTTATGAGAAGAGAACACATTGTTATCATAAGGTGAATGCTCCCATAGAAAAACAAGAATTCAATTCCATATCTCAACACAAGGAACCCCTATGGAGATGGTTTTGTGGTAAAGTTTCTATACTTATTTTGTTTGCCCTTCCATTTCTTGGAACCACAACTATTTTAATTGATGCATACTAGCTCCCACGATAACTCTGTCAACCAAGATTTATAGTTTGTTTGGGCAATTATTCTTGAAAATCGAGTGTTTATTTTTTATTATTTTAAGGCAAGATAAATCAAACCCTCTTGAACATGACAAGTTTTATTCAGAGTACACCTAATTATTCTCCTGAACTTGATAATTTGATAGTTTCAATCCTCCTAGACGATGATAGGGCAAAAAACGTGAATGCACTCACATGTGAGAGGGAAGAAAAATTTAAAAATCTAGCTTTTAAATAAGATATATTTCAACTATTAGTTGTCACATATTAATATAACGATTTATTTTTGTTCTAATTGTATTATTTTTTTATTTTTTTAATGTACATTGCGTATATTATTCCAATTACTTTTCTTTAGATAAAATAATTATTTATTTCAGCTGTATATTTCTTTTCTTTTCTTTTTTAATCCAAATTTACATTTATCCAAATAAAAAGAAGATTTATTAACAAAAGTAATGAAGTTCAAATGGTATATTTTTATAAAAAGAAAAAAATGTATATATTCTTGCAATGAGTATTTGTTGAAAATACTTTTTTTAAATGCAATGATTATTTGTTTTAAACGTGTATTTCTTCTTTTTCTGGCAAATATGTAAAAAGAACTTGATAGGAATATCATTATCTTAAGTCAAATAAAAAAATTGTAACCAAAATATCTATTTCATTTTCTTTTTACAGATTTGGCTTGAAAAGGAATATATATATATATATATTATTCTAGAAAAGTCACATGGATAATTTATATATATATATATTATTCTAGAAAAGTCACATGGATAATATATATATATATATATTATTCTAGAAAAGTCACATGGATAAGAAAATTCATCCAAAGTGACACACTTCTATAGGTTGTCAGCATCTAGAGGGTTGAGGGAGGTCATTAGGTCAATGTAAAATTTAGGTATGCATTCAATAAAACTTGTCAAGGTCAATTCTTTTTTTAAAAATAATCTATTCTACCTTTTTAAAAGAGTTTATTTTATAGAGTTAAAATGTTTAGCTAAGCTTTTAGGGAAAAAAATAAGTATGTTTGAGCATAAGTTATTTTTCAAAAGTTATATTAGTTTTTCCCCAGAATTATTTTTGCAACCCTAGAGAAACACACAATATTGCTCTAATAATATAAAAGTAGTTTTTAAATTTTTTTTATTCAAACACAAATTACTCTAGCACTTTTTGAAAAGTACTTTCAAAATATTTTTCTATACTTTTTAAATATTTTAATTTTAATTTTAAAATACCGAGAAGAATTGCAACTTATTGCATTACTATCGCGTTATCTCCTTATTTCAAGCTTGCTACTACTTCTGATGTAATTTTGTGGTTAAACAGAACTAGAAATTGGACATCCATCTAGGAACATTATCGAGAAGATTTTTCGAGCAGCCTCATCAAATACATCAAAACAACGTCAAACAATAAAGAAAGTTCTAAGGGTGAACAACACGAGATATTTTCGAAAAATTCGAAAAATACAGAGAAACTGTGAAGAAAAGGTCATTTGGACAGTACAAAAACCACTCAAGAAGCACAGTTGATGGAAATTAATTATTGCAATTTCATGTCACAACAATGACATGTTGCAATAAACAGAGGGAAATCAATCATGATGAACTCTGTAAAGATCCAAGTTGTTGTGTTTGCACAAGTAAACACTTAAACTTTTATAAAGATGAACAAATAGACACATGTGTCATACATGACATCTTACATGACAATTTTGATCATGTGTTAATTATGCCATATATGACTCATGTATTTACTTGTTCAATTTTATACAAGTTCAAGTATTTATTTGTGCACACCCAAAATTGGATGATATAAATATGAAATGAAGTCAAGTTAGAGGATGTGTTTATATATTATGTCTTTCCTCTATATATACTCCTCTCTCCTAATGGGAAAGTGTATATATATCCTCAATTAATTTTTTAGAAACTTATAATCTAAAACGAGGTGTGTTTAAAATTAAATTATTAATAAATATAGAAATATGTCATATCGACTAAAAGAAAAAGTAAATCCAAAGTAAAACGAATATGTTTGGTGTATACATGAAGACCCATATCAAAATCTTCTATTTTACAAGTGGTATACATATGTACTAGATGTATATATAGGGTGAATCATTAAACTTGGCATGAAGCTTCCACAAATGTACCATATATTAACCAGTGAAGAATCTTCTCCAAGACTGCCAAGGCAGAAATCCCCCTGTTTAACAACAAACAAACAAAAAATGAAAACGTGCTCTTGAAGACCTGCTACTAGATTACAATACGCATAATATATAAATGTGTTCTTCAATTTGACTTTAGCTGGCATTTATGCTGTTCAATTTTGGATATGCACAAGTAAGCACTTAAATTTGTATAAAATTGAACAAATAGACACATTCGTCTTAAGTGGCATCCTACATAGCAATTTTGTGTCCTACGTGGCGTCTTACGTGTATTATGCCACGTAGGACGTGAGTGTCTACTTGTTTAATTTTATACAAGTTTAAGTGTCTACTTGTGCACACTTAAAGTTGAAGGACATAAATACCAGCGAAAACCAAATTAAAGGCATATTTATGTATTATGCTGTTGAGATATTCAATTTGAAATCATGGGTAGGACTAGGATAGTACCACAATTAGGACATCGCTTATAAAACTTGTTCTTAGGAACAAGTCCTGAACCCCCACAAACTTCACATTTCCTCTGTTTCACCTGCCAAAACCAACAAGGCCAATCAGAGTTTTGTGTATGGGGTGCAAGCAATTAAGTAGAATTAGCATTAATGGTACTTAACAATTCTCTTGCTGAACTCCACTCCTGCAACCACAAATGGTGTCACACCCGCTGCATAAATGCTTCTCATTAATTTGTTAATCCCAAAAAATGAAAAAAGAAATAACAATCAATAACATATTCAGTGAAATCTCATAAAGTGGAGTCTTGAGAGGTAGAATATACGCATGTCTTATTAAGATGTTGTTTTCGAAAAACCCTCAACTCAAGTCAATTAAAGTAGTATTTAAAAGAAAAATGGTATAAAAGAATGACGAAATGATCTAATGGACCTTTCTACTTGTGTCAGTTTGTATTCTGGACCTTTCAACTTAGCACTTTGTCAACTGAACCCTTTAACTCAACGAAACTCAACATTTTAAACCCTTCTGACCATTGACCAAGCTTATGTGGCAACTTGATTAATAAGTTGGAATAAATACGTGATTCCACACAAAAAAAGAGCGTGAACATAAAGAATTAGACTTAAAGTAATTAAAAGAAAAAGGGAAATAGAATAAAAAGAACAAAAGAAAGATTAAAAAAAATAATATTTCACTTCTTTCTCCTTTCCCCCACCCATCCCCATTTCTTTTCTTCTTCTACCATCACTATCACTTTCCCTGTTCTTCCCCACCCAGACCCTCATTTCTCTCTTTCTCCTTGATCCCGTTTCCGCTCCTTTTTAATTTCTTTTCTCCTTTTCTTTTCTTTTCTTTTTCTCTTTTCCCCAAATAAAAAACGAATTTGTGCAAAAAAAATAGAACATAATGACCAAAGGAAAATCAAAAAATCGGCGTGATACACATAGCTAACGGAACAAATGTGTGTAATGAGTATCTTGACCTCTTTTGTTGTCAAAATTGTTAGTAATTTTAGTGCTCCATCTTTAAATCTGATATTGTTCTTGATTTGTTTTTCTTTTCATTTTTCTAGGGTAAAGTGACAAGATCCGGTAGTTTTGACGGGTGAAAAGTAATTGTTGAATATCTTTATGAAATTAGATGAAGTGTGCTATGTAAGATTGTGTGCAAATATTAGGATATATTGAGGTATTTTAGTGGTGATTCATTGGCATCAATGGAGGAAAGGGTTTTAGAGAGGTTGGTCAAGTAACAATAAATGGAGTAATGGAGTGAAAAAGAAGAAAAAAATAATTTATTTTAAAAATTAAATAATAAATGATGTGTCATATAAAATTTGATATGGATGATGACATGCCATTTTTATTGGGCGTTTGAAATTCACACAATGTCAAAGGGGCTTAAAATGTTGAGTTTTATTGAGTTAAAAGGTTCAATTGACAAAATGGTAAGTTAAAAGGTCCAGAATACAAATTCATACTAATAGCAAAACAGTAAATTGAATATATACAAGGAACCGTGATAACAACAATGTGAATAGGTTACATGAATAGGTTGATTCACACAATGTTCTATGCTATTACCAAGCCAAATACAAAAATAGACTAGCAACAAGACAACCAGTAACTAGCGAATGATCTTCTATCCTTACTCGCAACCCTCCTATTCTCCCATATTAATATCAAAAAAAAAAAGGAAAGAAATTACTACATTTTAATTTTTGTGATGCATTTCAAATTTCAAGAATTAAACCTTTTTAAATTTGATTGTCAATTTAGACCTATAATATTTTTTCGAATGGTACCTAAATTGAGAAGATAGAATAGAGTATAAATAGTAGTACCCAAAGAGCCAGCAACAATTTGCCAAGTGATTTCCACTTGAGTTGGGTCTGAAGAAATAATATCGGTGGCGGCGACGTTGATTGAGTTGCTTAATTGCTTGTTTCGTTTCATAAGAAGAGGAAGGTGAGTTTGCTTGTTTAAGGGAAAAGCCTCATGAGGATTGAATTTTGGTTGTGAGATGAATCTGTGAAGAGACCCCAACGGAGTAGCCATTGGAGAGTAAGGAGCACACAATTCTTCTTTTGGTTATAGGGGTAATGTAACAACCACAAAATTGTATTCTTGCTCTAATCTCTCCACGTTACCTCCCTTCCTTGCTCTCTTCTTATTTATTTATTTATTTTTTGTTGAGAAATTTTACAAAAAGAAAATAATTTTCAATTTTTTTAGACATTTTCTCTAGGAATATAATGTAAGTCGAGTTTTTTAATATAAAGGTGAAAAACAAATTTTATAAATGACATTTCAAGTTTATTATCTCCTCTCTATCGATCAATTCAATAGCCCCTAACTCCACCATTTGATCATCTCACACCCTGAACCCTCACTTACCATGTTATAATATTTTGTTAGATTATATATAAATATTTCTTTACAAACGCACCTTAATTCTACTACCGTTCTTTACCATTGTCTTTAAAAATAGGGTACATGGTAAGAGAGTAAAGTAGAAACGGAAGCGGGAAAAGTTAGTGTTACTGCGCACTAGATAGTTGCAAGGAGTAAAGAGAGTGGACCATTCTCCTCGTGTGCATTTTTGTGAAGATAAGATGGCCAGAATAGCACACTCTTCTCCTCACATTTGTCATGTACTTCCAAATCCCCTAATTTTAGGGTTTTAGAGTATATCTTTTGCTTCTTCTTTTCATGAACTGATATGGCAGCTATTTCTATAATCTGCAACTTCCCACTCCATTCTCACACTTCCATTTTCCTCAATATCGGTTTCCCTACTTCTGACTCAGCTAGAAGAATCCGTAACAGGAAGAGCTGCTTCTTCAAGTTTAGCAGAATTTGCGTTGTTTCTTCTCATACCAATCCGAAGATTCTCAAGCCTAATCGAAGGTCTAGGTATGGCCAGCCGATATCGCCTTATGACTCTGAGTCCGATGCAGAAGATGATGATAGTTTTGAAGATGAAGATGACGACGACGACGACATTTTGACTTCTGATGTGAGTTATTTACATTTGCAATATTCGCTGCCATTAATTTACTCAACTTCAATAGTACTAGCCACATAAAGATACTCTGTAATATTTTTATTGTCTATGTTAGTTCATTGTACTAAATTAACTGCCCAATAAGGTAACACGTTTAATTTATCATATTCGATCCTATAATGTGGGTGAGTTCAACTAACTGCTGCAAAGTTAGTCAGGTAAATCTCTTGGAGAATTGGAATGTACCCGCACTATTTAGTATGAGGTAAAGCTAGCTTGTTGTTGAATGATGTTGTGTAAATATGAAAAGAAATTAAAATTGTTGAATTGAAAAGAACAAGTGTTGGTACCACAGGGCAGCACATACTTTTGTTAGGGAGTTTTTTCTTATTTCAAGAGATCGAGTAACACTTTTATGCTGTTGCAGAATAGAGTTGCCCTGTTATCTTCAATTTCACAATGAAATGATAAATGTTTGAGTCATGTATCCTTCAAATTGCTTGCTTGTTACAAGCTGAGAAAGTATGTCTTATATTGATCTTTTCACATTTGCACTCTGTTTAGACATTCTCTATTCCATGTTTTAATCACCCAGGATGAATCTCTAGATGTGAGAGTTTCTGCCCAGGATCAGCAACGCCTGAAGTTTCAGAATGCAACACACATCAGACGAGGTATATTTCCAGTTTTTTCATCTTAATGGTTGGGAAGGAACATAATTTACATGCTATTGTGTGTCATGCAGACAGTCATCACCAGTCAGAAGAAGGATCGAATGCAAAGTTGGGACACCGGAGGCAAACTCCTGAGATAACCCAAGGCAAGTCGAGCAATAAAAATGATGAAAGTTCACAAGAACAATAAAAAATAACAATGGAAGTTCCCAAGAGAAAATTATTGGGTATGCTAATGCTTCAAGTAAACTGACTAGTAAAACTTTCTTGCATGCAGATTGCAGAGAAAAGGTATTAAATGTTAGCATGTCAAGCTGTAAATTTTGCTTCAACCATTAGCTGCAAAATCATGTCTTGTGGCATTGTAGGAGGCAAGGGGAAGCTTAGCTAAGGACAGATTTAGTCATCTAGCAGAGGAACTGGATCTGGATGAGAGATGGCTTCCACTCCTTGATTACCTAAGTACCTTTGGATTTAAGGACTCTCACTTCATCCAGATGTATGAAAGGCACATGCCTTCCCTTCAAATAAATAAGAGTTCTGCACAAGAAAGGTTGGAGTTCTTGTTGAGTGTTGGTGTCAAACATAAAGACATCAGGAAGATAATATTGAGGCAGCCTCAACTTCTCGAGTATACTGTGGAAAACAATCTGAAATCCCATGTCACATTTTTAACTAGTTTGGGTATCCCAGACTCAAGAATAGGACAGATAATTACTGCAACTCCGTCTCTTTTTTCCTATAGTGTGGAAAATTCATTAAAACCCACAGTGACTTACTTGCTTGAGGAGGTTGGTATCGAGAAGAATGACCTGGCTAAAGTTGTGCAGTTAAGCCCTCAAATTCTGGTGCAGCGGATTAACACTTCATGGACAGCCCGCTTCAATTTTCTCACCAGAGAATTGGATGCACCCAGAGATAGTATTGTCAAAATGGTTAGGAAGCATCCCCAATTACTTCACTACAGCATAGAGGATGGATTGCTTCCCCGAATTAACTTTTTTAGGAGCATCGGAATGCGCAATTCGGAGATAGTGAAAGTGCTAACTAGCATTACACAGGTCAGCTTTATTGCCTTCTGCAGTTTATCCCTTCATCTGTGAGCGTGGTCGGTTGTCTCACCAAGTTAGAAAATGGTGCTCTCGGCAATTTCTCATAGAGATGGTTTTTTTTTTACATTTTATCTCCTATTTTGTATAACATTCTGCTCATACATAATAGATTTCCGAGCATAACAGACTTATTACTTAAAATTAGTACTATCAGAAAGGAAAAAAAAATTACATTTCAGAGAATTATAGCTGTGATAGCATGGAAGTCTTCAATGTTCTGGAAGATTTCTCGTTCTTTTTAAATTGATATATTTTCATGGACATATAATCACAATGTCTTTACATGCAGGTCTTCTCTCTATCACTTGAGGGGAATCTGAAACCTAAGTACAGCTACTTGGTTAATGAACTTGGTAATGAAGTGCGATCATTGACTAAATATCCTACGTACCTAAGCTTGTCTCTGGATCAGAGAATTAGGCCTCGCCATATGTTTTTGGTTTCTCTAAAGAGGGCTCCCAAGGGACCATTCCCATTAAGTTCACTGGTCCCAACTGATGAATCTTTTTGTCAGCAGTGGGCAAGGACTAGCGTGGACAAATATCTTGATTTTCGGCAGAGATTGCTTCTAAAGGAACTTGCCAGAAAATACGAAAGACGATAATATGTTTGAGGTCACTGGTTGCAGATCTTCTGCCCTGCATACTTATTATAAGGCTAATTTTGTGAATGAACTTTATAGCACTTAGGTAAAAGTTAAAGATCAATACACATATGCAGGTAAGCAAGCATCTCTATTTATGTTTTCCGAAAGCTGTTTTTATCTTTTCTTAACTTGATGCTGAATAATCTTCTTACTTTCAATCCTCATTATTCATCACAGGAACCAGGTCATTTTCTTCTTTATACAGTTAAAGACATACAATCTCAGCTGTTGAAGTTGGTAACATTGCACTACCTTAAAGGTTGTGAAGTCGAATCACACGAACATAACCATATATTCTCAAGGTGAAGCATGCATTTTAAAAAATACTTTTTGGGATTTTAATGGTAAGTGTAACTATATAATGGTACAGTGTATATTGTGAGATACTGCTCAAAATTTTGACATCATCCACTGGCTGTTGTAATCTGTGGCCATTTTACTACAGTTTTGTATCTTGCTGCAAATGTTTAAAAGGCAGCTTTGGAGACACTTTTGTTTAGTGAGAAAATCTCAGTTAAGGAATACTTTTTGGAGTCAGTTTATTGTCTAGTTCTCTATTACATTTGTAAATAATTATGTTTTGATCTGGTGCATAATTTGAGTGCAAAAACTTGTAAAATGAAATTAAGTAAAAAGCTTCTATCCTTTGGTGTTTCAAGTTATTATATTCATCGGAATTCATCTTTCTATTGGTTACAGAAATTCAACTTTTTTTCAATTCTTTTTTCCTGTGTATATTGGAGGTGGGCTCAGAATGTCCTATTTTTAGAGGGTATTTGAGGATAAATATGATGATGGCAAATCAAATGATAATTTATATAGATACTTCATGATGTAAAATGTATGATGTATGATAATGGAAAAGGGTCAAATATATGTTTATATTATCAGAAATAGTTTAATATACATACTTTCAAATCACATTTATATAACACAAATAAAATTTGGAGAGTTGATTAATTTTTTTTTATATCTTCTTTAAATATTATAAGTTCCTAATTATGGTAATTTATATTATTTTTTTACTTAATTTTTAATAATATATATTACTTCCTCTATTCCAATTTATGTGACATGGATAAAATTTTGAGAGTACTCACATTTTTTAGATGTTCTTTAAATATTTTAAATTGTTAATTATTTTGATTTTTAGTACCTTTATGTGATTTCAAATAATATATATTACTACGTTGTCCCAATTTATGTGACACTAACAGAATTTCAAGAGTCAATCAAACTTTTAATATGATTTTCCAATATTTTAAGTTATTAACTAATATAATTTATGTTACTTTTTATGTAATTTTTAAATATATAACAAATTAAAAAAATTAAATAGAGCGAATTGAATTTCTAAAAATATCCTCAATTACGTAGAAATTGAAATGTTAGTATACATTTCCGAAATTTCACTTGTAGAAGTCTAGGAAGCCTATGTGAATTAACTTATTTTAGTTGTTTTAAAATTAAAATAACTATTAAATAATTTTATAATACTTGAATAAAAGAAAAAAAAATGTTCACAAGTACTTATTTTAAGTCAAAATGTAAACAAAAAATTATTAGTAGTACTTATGACTTTTGATTTATAAATATTTTAATGAAATTTTATGACAGTTTTATGAAATTTAAATTTTTATAAGTGAAATTTGAAGAAAACGACAAAAAAATAAAACAGATGTGTATCGATTTTTGAAGTTAAGAAAACTTTACTCAAATATTATTTTTATCTTAAAATATCCTCAAATTTTAATTAATTTTGAAATCATGATTTATATTTTAAATATAACAATTTTAACTTTTATTATAAGTTGAACTTCATAAAAGCCAAAAAAAAAGAAGAACAGATGTCTATCTTTTTTAAGTTCAAAAAGATTTTATTCAAATATTACTTTTTTTCCTGAAAATATCCTTAAATTTTAATTAATTTTGATATTATGATTTATTTTATAATATAAAAACTCAAAATTATAAAAAAGAGTAAATGAGTGTCTATGAATTTTACCTATTTTTCACTTCAAATTTGACGGCATTTTAATCCTTTTGGATCTAAACTACAAAAAGTAGATAAGACCGATCATCAATTCGTTTCTGTTTACTTCCTTTTTCCAATCTTGTTCTTGTTCATCTTCATCTTCTTTATCATATTCCTGAAACTCCGAAGTGAGTTCTCATCAACGGATGATTGCTTTGATACAAATCCCAAAGGCAAGCTTTTTATTGGAATTATTGTTTTATGTTGTGTATGATTTTGATGCCTCTTTGCTTATTTTTCCTCTGTGAATGTAACTGTATCTAAAGTTTTTACCTTAATCGCTATAAAATGAAATTGATTGATACCCTTTTTAGTAAATATTAATTAGTGAAAAGGGTTTCTTTTAACTTTTAATCAGTACTTATTGACATGTGCATATTCATTCACTTGTCTTTTATTGTCTAAACTTAATTACCTGTAAAAATCCTTCCCCTAAGCAGGGATTGAGTACAAGGAAATTAGAAAGAGCCTGCTAATGTGTTTTATGGCACAGAGATGAACTATTTTGGCCCTAAATTGAGGGTGGGGTGCAACTTCGATTCCGTATTAGGTATTGCCGGTGTTCTTTGTATAATTGATTTATATAGATATGTATAGAATTCATAGGTCTTGAACAACTGATATTTTTGATCAAGGGAACTCCAAGTTTTCTTGATCAGAGATGCCTACACTAGTTGGAGCTCTACGGAAGTTAGAAAATCCATCAGGAAAATCTGGATCATGACCCCAGCTTGTATCTTTTGGGTTATTTGGAATGAAAGAAACAGGAGATTTTTCGATGGAGTTTCAACTCCATTTTGTAAGCTTAAGGCTAGTTGTTTGGTTAACCTTTTTAGCTGGGCCAACTTCTCCCCTGTAAATAACTTAGATCACTACCTGGATTTTGTCAGCTCCTTACTATAAGTTTCTTGTTCTTACTGAGCTGACAGATCCCCCTTTTGTATCTTTGCATCTACTGGATGCCTTAATGAAATCTCACTTACTTCATCAAAAAAAAAAAGTTTTCTTTTTTAAGAGGCTAGTTAACAGGTTGTATAAAGTAATGTTCTTGTACATTGGAGAAGTTATCAACCCTGTTTTCCATCTTCGGGGAAAATTTGAAATTTTCGGACATGTTACAGAATCATTTCACAATAGTCAAGACTGTTGTTCTCAAATCACGTCAGAGATAAGACAACAAATATGAGTGATTTCTTTTCATTCACGTCAGAGATGAGACAACAAATATGAATGATTTCTTTTTATTTACCTAAGTCTTGTGGGTAGAGTTACTTAGGAGCTTGTGTAAGTCAGAGATAGAAGGTAGCTGGTGGAATAGTCGAGGGGGGAGCAAGTTAACCCGAACTATACTGCAACAACTAACCACAACAAACCAGTGTATCCACAAGTGAGGTCTGGGGAAGGTGGTATGTACGCAGCCTTACCCCTACCTTGTGACGGTAGAGAGACTGTTTTTTAATAGACCATCGGCTCAAGTAAAGCATATAAAAGTCAAGTATGAAAAGTAAATACAATAATGAATAAGTCATGCAGAAAATAAGGGAGAAGAGAATAATAGCAACAATAAAATAATACGATAATTGAGGCAAAGTAAACCATGGGTAATAATAATATTGTAGAAAAATTTAGGAGAGTAATAATAACAATACTGAAAGTGAAGCTTGACAACGCTCGACTACCTACTAACCTTCTACCCTAATTATCAACCTCCAAATCCTCCTATCTAAGATCATGTCCTAAGTAAGTTGCAGGTGTGTCTTACCTCTTGCCTATACTTTTTCGACCACCTCTACCTCTTCTCATACCCATCACACGCAACCTCTTACACCTCCCCGGGGCATTTGTGCATCTCCTCTTCACATGCCTAAAGCATCTCAAATTTGCCTACCTCATCTTGTCCACTAGGAGGCCACTTCCATCTTGTCCCGAATATCTTTGTTCCTAATCATATTTCTCTCTGTATGCCCACATATCCATCTCAACATTCTCATTTCTGCTACTTTCATCTTCTGGACATGCGAGTTTTTGACCGGCCAACGCTCCACCACATACACCAACGTAGTTGGTCTAACAACTACTTTATGTAAAACTTACCTTTGAGTCTTGGTGGAACATTTTTATCACACAATACATCGTATGTGAGCCTCCATTTCATCTATTTCAAAAAAAAATAATATGTGAGCCTCCATTTCATCCACCTCGCGGCAATATGATGAGTAACATCATCGTCAATCTTCCTATTTCTTGGACGATTGACCCAAGATGCTTGAAACTTGTGCATCAATCTTCACTTCCACATCTACCACGTGACACTGAACTTGCACTTCAGGTATTTTGTGTTAGTCCTGCTCAACCTGAACCCTTTATACTTCAAGGTCTATCTTCAAACCTCTAGCCTATCGTTAACTTTGCCGCTTGTCTAGTCAATCAATACTATGTCAACTGCAAATAGCAAACACCTTGGCACCTCCCCTTGGCCTGAACTATACTGTTTAAAAGAATACATTTGTTCTAATTAGGTTATTAGTATACGATATGATAAAGCAGCCATGTCGAGGCTTGGAAACTTTTACTTTGACATTTTTCATAGCCATGACAAGGCTATTAGTATATCATTCTCTAGGCACCTAAGGGTGTGGCCTAGTGGTCAATGAAGTAGGGATGGCAATGGGGCGGGTCTGGACCTTTGCGGGGCAGGGAGAGTTGCTTTTTTAAATAAAGATTTTTTTGCGGGTGCGGGTCAACTTCTGTTTCTGTGGTAAGTTCATGTTTAATTTACCATGAATCTTTAATTCAACCGTTTAAATCTGATGCTTATGCAGATTGTGTTTAATTCATAAACACCACTGTTTATTATTTTTTTTAAAAAAACTAAAAATGTGAGCTTTGCATTTATTAATTAGTTATGATCTAGTTGTATCTATAAAAGAAAAAGAAAACAAATGAGAAGTATACAGAGGCTAACTTCGTCATAGCATTTCTAAAAAAAACTTAGATTATAGAATTTGGGTCTGTTTGAGTATACACTATTTATGAGTTGTGAAACTTTAATCTAAACTGTAAAAATAATTGTTAAAAGGAAAGTAGAGAAAACAATTATGTTGGGAAGGATTTAGATAACATGCATGGATAGTATTTAACAGTTCTTTTAAATAAAAAGTAGTAAATTATGCAGGGCGGGTTCATGCGGCGCGGGATGGAACGGGTTAAAGTCTTTGCGGGTTTGCCCCGCAACCGCATTGCACCACCCCATTTTCCATCCCTACAATGAAGTGGGTGAGAACCATGAGGTCTCAGGTCGAAATCCCAGCAATCTATCCTAGCCTTGGTGGATAGAATTACATGATACCTATTGCGGGTGGGAGGTGACATGTATCTCGTGGAATATCAAGCTGTCCCAGACACCATGGTTATAAAAAAAAAAGGGTATACCATTCACTAGTATATTGTACAAGAGAGACAACATGCATTATTGTAACTTTTGGATATCAACAGTGGTTTTGTGCTCTCAATGAACCTCACTTCATTGGTCTTCCATATGAGTCTGTCTTGATAACCTGATTGAGGTCGCAATCTTTTATATGGTGAAATTTGTTTGCAATACTTTTACTTTATGGCCTTCTTTTTATGTAACTAGAGTAGTGTTTGAATATGATTTTTGCGAGCTGTTCTCAAACTTGTATTGATTATACTCTGCTGCGCCTGCTTTATGGTGCTATATATGTGGTAAAGTAGGTTCATGAAAACAATTATGTCTATTAAATGTAGCGTTCTGTGAGCCCATTTTTACAACATAATTTTCAACAAATAGTGATGTATGTTTGGAAGTTAACTTTCCTTCCTCTGATGTTTGCAGAGCTTAGTGTACAGAGTGACCATAAAAGAGATCCTAGTTTGTAATGGACCAGTCTGGTAGAAAAACTGAAAAACTTGGCATAAATTGGGAACGAGCATTTGATCTTTATCTAAATGCAGTTGCATGTGACAATGAGCTTTTATGGGTCCAGGCTACAACTAAGCTTGCCAAATTGTCGAAACATGCGCCTGAGGATCTCTTAGCACGCACGATCCCTGTCCTTGTAGAGCTTCTCAGAAGGATCCCTTCCACTGGTCTGAGTCCTTCAATTCAGGAAGCCGCTGCTCACTGCTTGAAATGTGTTGCTTGTCGAGGGGAAGGTAGATTGGCTGTACTTATTGGTGAATCAGGTGCCATCCCTTCTCTTTTGAGTTTATTATTGCATGCTGATGGGAGTTTGCGAAGGGTTTTATTGAAATGCCTTAGAAATAGTGTCACGTTTGCTGCTCATAACCGTGAGATTGTATTTAGACATGGTGGGCTGGAAATCATTCTTAATTTGTTGAATACATGCTCGGATGATCTAAAGCGATACTTGCTAGAAATTCTCAGTGCATTGGCTCTTTTGAGAGAAGCTAGGAGAACCATTTTGATTTCCAGGGGTGTTAGTTTTCTTGTTGAAGCTGCTAGACGTGGCAGCATGGTATCTAGATGTAGAGCTGCTCAGGCAATTGGGATGCTTGGATTGGTCAAGAGAGCAAGGCGCACGCTTGTTGACT
Source organism: Solanum appendiculatum (assembly GCA_018342035.1). NCBI lineage: Eukaryota > Viridiplantae > Streptophyta > Magnoliopsida > Solanales > Solanaceae > Solanum > Solanum appendiculatum. The sequence goes on from JAGDQO010001494.1 coordinate 179,797, forward strand.
CGGGCACATTTTCTGTGCTTTTAGAACTACTTCAGGTTGGGGATACTTCAACTAAAGTCGTAGCTGCTAATGCACTTGGTGTGATCTCATCTCATGTTGATTACATTAGACCCCTTGCTAATGCTGGAGCGATTCCTCTTTACGCTGACCTTCTGCAAGGAACTGATCCCATGGGTAAGGAGATTGCAGAGGATGTATTTTGCATTCTAGCGGTGGTAGAAGAGAATGGTGTAGCAATTGTTGAACACTTGGTTAGAATCCTAAGAGGAGATAGTGCTGAAGCTAAAGCTGCGGCTGCTGATGTATTGTGGGATCTCGCAGGTTACAAGCATTTGCCATCAGTTGTGCGAAATTCAGGTGCAATTCCTATTCTAGTTCAGCTGTTGGAAGACCAAAACATTGATGTCCGGGAGAAGGTTTCTGGAGCTATCGCTCAGTTGAGTTACAATGAAGCAGATAGAGCTGCTCTTGCAAATTCTGGAGCTATTCCGCGATTAGTAGATATGTTGCAGGACGAGTCAGAGGAAATGAGAGATAATGCTGCAGAAGCTCTGGTCAATTTCTCAGACGATCCATCACTAGGCGATAGAATATCAGATGTGTTAAATAGTCCTTCGTTCCAGAATATGCAAGAAAGACTGACGCAAATTCGTGCTTCAGATGCTTATTTGGCTGCATCTCTTAGACATATGAACACTGAGCAATTAACTATGGACCCTGCTGCTCTTATCTGACTCCTCATACTGTCTCGAATGTTAGAATCATCTTCTCTGAAACTTTTTTGAATGATTCAAGCTAAGGTGAATATATAGTATTGATCTTGAAGTTAAAAATATCACACAATGATGAATCATCATGAAATTTAAAGACGGTATTGTTGATAATGAACATAACTAATTATGGTTGTTTCTTCTACATAACAAATATTGTATATGCTTTAAAAACATTTCATCGTCACAACTATTTTGAATGCAGCTCAATTCTCTGACTTCTTCTTCACTTGATTTCATTGACAAGCTCCAGGCTGGCGTGGCCGACCTTCTTCCTCAATAAGCTGGTAATGCCTGCTGCATCTACTGCCTCTCCTATTATAACCACTTTATCTTTATTCTCCCCTTCTAATGCCACCGAGTTGACTCCTACATAAAGCAAAGAGCATGAGCAAAATGAAGGTGAGAAATCAATCAATAGTAACAGGGCTAATGTTATATGAAATTTCCAGTACCAGTTGACATTGCAGCAATCATCAAAGCTTTTGATTGACATTTCTTGCATTTATGCTGTACTCTTATGACAATTTTTTGCTGCAGTATTGCATGAAAACTGTCTCAGCTTAACTAAATTGCATAGCTGTTGAAAAAAAGAACAAAAAACATGAACTTGTATAGTTGTAGTAGTAGTCTTACCTTCATTGCTTGGGAGTAGAAACAGAACTAAGCTAGTTTCTCAAAGAAGTGGACACAATGGACAAGTAATGACAAAGAAGCTATATCATATGAGTAGTATATATAGAAGCACACTTTAGGTACTCTGCCTTTGCAATACTTTGGAGAGAGAGAATGTAAGAAATGCTCCATCTGATCACTTTTACTTGTTTAGTATTTCAAAATATAGATTGTCACTTTTAAAATATCAAGAGAAAACTTTTTTTTAATTTAAGATTATACATCAATTAATATGGATTTTGTGGTAAACTATGCATTTAAATCATTGTTTCTTAAGATGCGTGCAAAATCTAAAGCGAACAAGTAAAAGCGAATGGAGGAAGTATTTCTAAATAAAATAAAATAAATGAAACTGAAATTTGCCTATGAAGGTTTGGGCATGTTCAGCTTTGCGTGTATTGATTTCACTTTGCAAGGACAGACTGTCTGGTGGACTTTGCATTATTAATGGCATAATAAACCTCTCTTCTGGTCTTTGGTTCATCCTAAGTAGTTTATGATTAAAAAATTAGAGTAGACAAAATAAATGAAGAGAGATAACATATATTGTTTTATGATTTAAACTTTTTATTTTGATTTTAACACTCTGTTTGAATGGTTGTTATATATTATTTCATAATGTATGAGATTGTATTGTACTATATTATTTTAATGAATATAATATTTGGATTGATTGTATCATTTTCTATCGTTACAGAATGTCACACTCAACAATTTAAAGGATAAGTGAAAAGAATGCTACGAAATTTACAAACTAATTACAATTTTATTTTATTTATTTATAAAAGTTCCAAATAGATGATTGCAACTAAAATGCGTGGAATCCCCTTAATTCCTTCTTCGCCAATTTCTAGAGAGAAAAAGAACATAGAAAAATGATACAAAATGTTAACCTAAAGTGTTCACTAGACATTGCTGGTGGGAGGTGACGGATATGAAAGCTGACTCGAACATCACGATCATATGTTATATATCAAACAAGGTAAAGTATAACAATTTAGCATATTATATGATCGTGATGTTCGAGTCAGCTTTCATATCCGTCACCTCCCACCAGCAATGTCTAGTGAACACTTTAGGTTAACATTTTGAACAAGGTAAAGTATAACAATTTAGCATATGAACACGACAATTTGAAAAATGAATACACTGTTGTTAAACAAAAAATGAATACACCAATATAGTATACATATGAATACTATACATATGAATACATTGTTGTTAAACAAAAGATGGATACATTGGACAACCCAGAAACAAGAAAAATAGAAAATAACAGAATGTGTAGGTATCAAAGTGTGTAAGTATTCGGCTATATAAAAAATTGAAAAGGCCAACAAACATCAATCTCTTTTTGGTCAAATTTTTCCTGTAATACTTGAGTCTTGGTGTAAACTCAGGTATTTGCTTAACAAAAAATAGTATTAATGTATCCAACTATATTTGTATTGCCTAATCAACCTTTCAAATTGAATAGATTACTTATGTCTCCAGATATACTTGTATTCACGAATCACCATTTCAACTTGTGTTCATATTACAATACAAGTATTCTACTATATACAAATTTGACAATCACACAAACCTCAATCTCTTTTTGCTCATGTTCTTCTTGTACTACTTATTTTTTATAACTATAGCCATTGTAATGGAGAAACAAATAATTCTTCAATTGAAACCTTATAAAAATAGATGAAAATATAGATATATACAAATATAATCTTCATAAAAACAAGGAAAAAATTCAATTAGAAGATACATGATGAATTCAAATCACAAAAATTGCTCCTAGAGTCATGCAAAAGGATCTTAAATTGGAAGGAATTTGGGGGGAAAATATAGAAAATATGTGATAAAGGGAATTGATGAAAGAGAAAGTATTAATGTGATTAATTATGTGTATAGTAATAACTTTTCTATTTAATATTTAATAACTTTCTTGATTAATTGTATATAATTAACTTTGTTATTTATTGTGTAGTTATATTCATATAATATAAAAAAAAATAAACTATAGCTATTTATTTTAAATGTCTATTGATGTTTGCCATATTCTGTAGTTTTTCCTAATATAATTAATATTATATATTCCTTATTAGTATATAATAAATATAATAAAAGTATAAATATGATAATTCTTAACGGATTAACGTTTTACCCAATAAGAAAATTGAGTAATCCGCCCCAACACCAATAAGCTGTTAATTATAAAATATTAATCCGTTCACCAACCGTATATCCGATAACCCAATACCAATAAGTCAATAAGTCAATTTTACAGTTGACTTATCGATTACGGTTCGATTTTGAACACCCCTAGTGTTACTGACTAGACCTTAACATACACGACATGAAAACGAGTTATTTTAATTTTTATATGTGTAACCACCACCTCCCCCTTTCACCATCCAAAAATAATTATAAAATTAGGAATCTCGTTAGTAGTGTATAAAATTTCTTAAATTTAATTTTGATTGGAAAGGACACATGGAACATTTACGTCTAATCATGTGAGGAGATTTCTTGTTTAAGGATACATTTTACTACTCCATTCGTCTAACCATAGGTGTTCACTATATTAAAAATAGTTATTCAACAATACTTGTTTAATTTTAAAAATCAAGAGATAAATTACCTTTTATGTCTATTTTACCCTTATTATTTAATACTATTTATCATCTAACATATTTCTCAAAGCATTAAATTTAAAAAAGTCAAAAGATAATATAGTAATATTACCCCTATTATTTATTGTGTCTTAAGTTTATTCTTTAAAGCGTGGAAATTTCTTGTACATGCATGTGCTAACATGTGTCCACCAAAAACTAAAAATAAACAACAAATATATTATATAAATTTAAAAAAGTGTGGAAAATAAAATTAGAAAATAAAGTAAACCATTTGACGTATTCATACTTGAAACTCATACGTAGGTACCACATCACCCATCATATGTGAGGTTGTGAATAGCGGGAAGTAGAACTTTGTGAAATTTAAAAATTATTTCGCTTTATTTGAAAATTTTAAAATTTAATCAATAAAATATTTCGGAGAGTTAAAAATAAGTATAGATTCAGAGATTTCTGAATAGGGAAACCTTTCGAACTACTACTGAATCAATGAATAGGCAAGAGATAAACTGACGAACTGAAACATCTTAGTAGCCAGAGAAAAAGAAAGCAAAAGTGATTCTCAATTTCCCATAGTAGGGAGCAAGCGAAATAGAAGTTTCACGGGGTTGTGCGAGAGCAATACAAATTAGAGTTGGAGTTGTGTTTGATCTCAATATTTGAATTATTTTTTTTTAAAATTTGGATGTACCATTTTATAAATATGATTTAGATCCTAATTTATAAAAACTACTCTCATTCGGATTTACTTGTCAAATATTTCCTAATTTAATTTGAGATCATTGTCCTGTCTCAAAGTTCAAAATCCACAAACTTCATATTTTGACTCCGTCTCTGATTCTGGTGAAGGGATGCTCTATTTTTTCTCTCCAAAATTTCTTACCTATACAGTCCAAAAACTTTAAAATGATTATGACTTACACCATCACCATGTAACATTTCTAATGTGACAATCAAATACAAGAAGAATATTAACAGACTACAATATTTGATTTTAAAGTTGTAGAGCTTGATCTTAAATCTGAACTATCTGTCATGAACACTTGACGAATAATAATAATCAGCATGAACAATTAATTCAAGTTCGCATTGAACTTGATGCAAGGGCTTGATAATTTGGCCATGAAGTAATTATATCATCAGCCACGAAAACTTCGATGTTCATCATCCCTGGAAACACTTGTTCACAAATGAGGCTAGGCCAAAAGCTAAATTCAGTCTCTGGTTCTATCTGCACGGCGACCTGAATACTACTGATAGGCTAGAATCTGGAGTGATGTGTAGCAATGCAGGGAACTAGTGAGCATTTATTCTTGACTTGTACTTATGCTAGGAGACTGCTAACAGAAGGGAATCTACTTCAGCTCAGATACTAAAGATGGTCAACATGGAATATCTTCATAACATTTGGACTGAAGGGAACTCAAGAGTCTTTGAGCAGAAACAGAGAGATCCAAATAGCCTGGCCAGGGAAACAGCATGCACTGGAAAATGTTATAGCTTCAAAGAAACTTTTTGAGTTGTGTTCCAAAAGCTATCATTTTGATCATGTTGTTTCATTTTTTTTAGATAGCTGAATAAGTATTGATGTTTAGATGATTCTGAAATTTGAACAGTAAGCTGGGTTGTAGCTTAACTGTGGTGCTTAACATCCTTACTTGGTGACTAATGCAAGTGATTAGTTACCAAAAGAAGAAAGTCAGAATCAATCTCTTCCTGTAATGCTATTCTGTTGGGCACTAAGAAGGATATCTTAAGATTAACTGAAACTCAAAGCATGTAACCGTAAATAAGTACACCTCACATGGCTCATGAGTAATGTTGTGGCACTCTGCGATAAATTAAATGATTTAAGAGTTGGCTATGACTTAACTGACAGAAGGAACAGACTGAACTTTTTGGTTAATTTAAGAGTTCTCCATATCATTTCCCCTCAAAAGGAGAAAGGTCCTCAGGTCCTGTCGAGAACCTGCACACATTCATTAAAAAAAAAAGATTATCCAAGAAAACCAACTTTGAAATGTAGTATTCTTCTTTCTATTCGTCAAAGCTACCAAAATGCACATACTACCTCTGTACACATACTAAAAGTTAATTCATCCTAACAAAACCAGCATAGTGAGGCATGTTCTTTTCAAATGCCATTCCTTTAGTAGGCACATTGAGGATTTCAACTTCCAAATTTGATTCAAAATCAGCACATCCATTACTCTGGACTTGTTCACTTAGAGAGTCACTCAACTTAGACTTGTTCACTTAGAAAGTCATTCAACTTTGTTTTATAACTCAAAAGTCACTCAACTATTAGTATTTCACTTAGAAAGTCACTCAACTATTGATATTTCACTTATAAAGTCACTCAACTATTTATATTTCACTTAGAAAATCACCCAATCAATTTAAATGATTTTTTCATTAAATTTTGTTGAAATCTAATTTTATTTAAAACTATGTTCTAAAGAAAGTCACTCAATTATTAATATTTTACGTAGAAAGTTCACCCAACTAATTTAAATGACTTTTAAATTAATTTTGTTGAAATACAATTTTTGTTTAAAACTTATTTTTTTAAAATAATAAGTTATTCATTTTAATTATTTTATTAAATTTTGTTGAAATATATTTTTTGTTTAAACTATTTTTTTTTAAATAATAAGATTGCTACTGTGCATTTTTTTGGATTACTTCTCGATTCCGACTTTTTAAAAAAAAATCATTTTTCAGCCTATTTAATTTTAGTTAGACAATTGCTAAAACGGAAAAGAGAATATTTTTTTAGTCAATTGCTACTGTTTGTTTTTTCAAAAAAATTATAGTAATTAAATGATTGGAGCGGGTTAATAAGATAATTAAAATAGATATTTTATTATTTCTTTAAAACATAGTTTAAAATAAAATTAGATTTCAATAAAATTTAATGAAAAAATTATTTAAATTGATTGAGTGATTTTCTAAGTAAAATATCAATAGTGGAGTGACTTTCTAAGTGAAATACCAATAGTTGAGTGACTTTTGAGTTGTAAAACAAAGTTGAGTGACTTTCTAAGTGAACAAGTCTAAGTTGAGTGACTTTCTAAGTGAACTATTCAAAGTTGAGCGATCATATGAGATATTATCTCCATTTCTCTGCCACAGAGTGCTAAATGTCATTGCTCTTTCTCTACAGAAGGAACCTACAATCTTTCAAGATGCTCAAGGGATATTTTGGAAGTTTGCTGCGGGGAGGAGGTGAACATCTTCTAAAGAGGATTTCCCAATCTACATCTGTCAAGACAAGCTCAACTCTACCAAAGATAACAAAAACATGTTGCTGATATATCGGTTCTTTCTTTCCAAATGCGAATAGCATATTTCTTGATAAAAAGAAATTGACATGAAGAAAATTGAGAGGAAAGTATGAGAATAAACAAGCTTCTGTTGGAGATTCACAAGTAAAATTACCACCTTAGCACAATTAGCAAAACGAAAAACTTTTCCAGTTTATCAAATTAGGTGAATTCCTGAATACTTGAAGATCAACTGATGGGCAACGCAAAATTGACATCAACAATCAGGAGTGACAATTTTGAGAAAAAATGTGAGTTCCCACAATTCATGTTCACCTCAAGTGCCAAGATTGGGTGCTGGTGTTGATACAGGAGGGCCGTGAGAATACCTCCATTCTCCACAGGCTGTGCACTGATCCAACTTCAGACTGTTATCCAGGGTACAAAATTTGCATGACCATATACTATTTCCGTCATCCACATCTTCGGGCTTTTGGGTTTGGCAAACTTTGCACACAGGAGCTAATGGCTGCACATAATGTTGGTAAAGAAAAAAGAGGAAGTCAACTCCAAGAAGTGGAAGAAGATTTTAGGAACTTATGAAACCAACAGAAAAGGTAAAAACTGAAGTGGAAAAATCACAATTACGAATTAGTTATATTCTGCTAATAAACAGTAGAAATAAGACATTATAAGAATTTCACAAACTTAGAACCATCAAACAACAGTAATTGAAAGAACAAGAAGTCACATCAAGCTTTTCCACTTAAATGCACGTTGGTTAGGATGTCAGATGAATACCAAAGGGTCTGGAAATGGGTCCAAGCACACACTAATCAGGTCACCAAACCAACTACATAGAAATACTTACTAGTTTGACACTTCGAAAATATTACATCAGCAGTGATATAATCATAATGCTACTACCAGGTATTCAGCATAAAAGGTCGCAGAGAGTAGAAGTCTCCTCACATACCAGAACTCACGCTTTCTTTGATTTTAAGTACTGTAGCTTTTAAATATGATCTTAACTGCAAACCTATGACTATTGTGCTAGGAGCTTGTGCAAGAAAGCTACAGTAAGAGCATAATCTATCAACACAATTTCCAGAAGTGCAAATTCATCTAGCACAATCAAGCCAATGCTTATTGAGAGAGAAAGTAAACTAAAAGAAAATTGCTCAGATTAAACTAAGAAGGGAAAAGCATACTGGGTTCAACAGCGTGCACATTAAACACTCCCACATCATTGATTCCTTTGGACTGTGTAAGTCATCATGGCCATGCATTGATGTAGAACTCGAAGCATTGACAGTTAAATCAATAAAAGACTCTGGATAATCTCTTGATGGCACAGTATGAGAGTTCCCTTCTGCCTGACCAACTCTGTGAGCCATTTCTTTATCATGGTTAGACAGGGGCTTAGATACTGGCTTAGTCACAGTATGGCCATGCAAGGACCTTGAGGACGATACAGAATTCGATTCTCGACTTCTTTTTCGAAATGTTACCTTGGAAGACAGTGCATCAAACCCATTAGAGAGCTTGGATTTATCAGAAGTATGCCCTAGTGGTAAAGGCTCAGGTAATGAATCAGAAGTTTCATCTAAGTCTAATAAGTCACACGATTCAGAACCACACCAAATATTATCCTGTAATCTCCTTTCTGCAGCCATTGCTGCAGCTTGAATTGGAGTAAGTGCAGACTTAATAGAATGGTCACCACCCAGGCGTCTAGGCCCAGATGGTAGCAAGGATTTAAGACGAGCTCGATTTTCAGCAGCAGCTGCAGCAGTTTGCCGGAGAAACGACATGGATGGCTGTGGGTGACGGCCTCCTAATTGCCTTCCATGGAGATCAAACCCTTCTCCTGTGCCACTTATCCCTTTAGCAATTAAATCTTCACATTCCTATCCAAAAAGAAGACCATAGATTTTCATGGCAGCAAAAACCATAAGTACACAAAAAGAACAAAGAAAACAGCATAAGTTTTGTGCTTTATGAGTCCAACATAAAACATGAATCTTTTTTCTTTGAAGCTGTACCTATTAATAAATGACAGAAAGCTTCAATCATCATGGCATCAATTTCCGGGGTTCAGGAGAAATGTCTGACATTGATGCTTCTTCTACATTATGCCACGTTGAACTAGACTTAGACATCTCAAATTTAATGATGTGTTTTTCATTTCTTTTGCAGTTATAATGTTCAATATTCTTTTGATGATATTACTAAATAAAGAATAAGTTAGTTTAATATATTATAGAACATCAATTCGTATTGTATCCATATGAGTAAAAAATATATTGTAAGTCTGTAATATATGCATTTCCAAAACTATATCTGCATATGCACCCATACTACATAGGGAAAGAGAAAACGCACAAGGATGAACATAGCCTAACAGACACCTTTTTCTGTTATAATAAGTTCTAGCTTCTGTGACATTTGAAAGTCTGGTTGATAATGATAACAACTCTTTGGTACCTATTGCTGGTGGGAGGTAACAGGTATCACATGGAACTAGTAACATGCATCAAGAGACAGCTATTACTACCAAGATCCACAAAGATTTTATGCTATGTGAAATGTAACAAAAAAGGGTCAGCATACTTCAGAATGTATTCAAATTGGGTTCTTGCTTAGGCAAAAAAGGGTAGATTTGACATGAAAATTTGAAGTCTAGACGTGCCATAATTTCTTTGCCTTTTCTTCATAGGCCTTGGATATTAAAATTTGGTTTTATTATCTGAAGAAAAATCAGAAAAATTTCTTAGGTGTTTCTAACTGCAATAACTCCAACAAGTAGATTACAATCTCAGGTAACTAAGTTGATGTTTACACAGCCTCATCAGGCTAAATTCAGTCCATAAAAAGCTAAGTCAGAGTTATCTAACTTAAACTAAACATACTATTAGCATTTACACAAAATAATGAATATTATGTACTCAGGCCACTTCGAAAAAAGCCAACAAAATATACACAAGGTTTTTAAGTAACATAAAATTATCAATTCTGAACCACAACTCATGCATAATCTTAGCACTAAACTGAAATCTTCACAACAAAGGCTAAGTGACTAATTTAACTTGTAATAGTAGTCCATCATTCTAAACTATAAGAAGATATCAACTCTATTTTCCATGAACTCAGACGAAAATTTAAAATGTTGTGCTTAAATAAATTCCAGACCCAACCATACTTATTATGCAATTTACCTTTCTAAGTTCATCCCATAGCTTATAGAAACTGGCATTGTGCGGACCATGAGCATTATGGCAAAGCTCATGAAGCATAGTATCCAGAACTTCATTGTAAGGGTAAAACTCCTCATCATTGTTCGGTCTTCGAAGCCTCAGCTTCACATGTATCCCACCTCCTACATTCAACCCCAAAAGCGCTGGTCTTTTTGGGCTGCAAACATTCACAATTTAGTTTTTAAAATAATTTTCTCAATCGAAAAATACAAGAGTAAAAAGTGATAAATAATTACCAAAATTCAGATAGAAGTTTAACTCTCCAGTTATGCTTACGCATAATGGGTTGAACCTGTTTAGCAATTTTCTCAAGAATCTTATTGGCTTCTTCATTTTTGGGTTTACGCTTCAGAGCTTTGAATTCCCACACCTTATTAAGATCGCCCAAATTCATTTTTCTAAAGCAAACCCTAGATTTTTCTGATAGAAAAGGCAAAACCTTTACGAAGAAGAAATCAAAAAATTGAAAGAAGTAGTTTTTGTTGAGAAATTGAAATCATAATTTTATGGAAAACGATGAGACGCCGCCGACGATTCGAAAATCGAATGTTTGCTCCGTTTTGATATTGGCGGGATTTTAAGATTTGAGGTGTTGGTTTGGGACGTGATGCATCTTCAATAAACACCTCAATAATATCATTTTGTTTGACACAAAGTTATGTGAATTTATAAAAAAATAGCTTAGTTAATAATTTGATTCAAAAATGTTATTTTTTTAAATAAATAAATTGTTTTTTGAGTGAGATATCAAAAACACATCAAAGTTGTCACTCATTAGCAAAATTATTGGGAGTGTGAGTTTTTATAGTTAAACTATCACTCATTAGCAGCGGTAATGTATATATATTCATTAAACCAAATTTTGACATATATATACAATGTAATTTTCCGACGAAGAGTTGTCGCTTGACACTCCTTGCTCGAGGATAGCTCCGCCCCTACTCTTTAGTTTGAGAAACACAACTCAGTGAGTAATACAATTTTTATTTTACTTTTAAAAATATTGCCACCTTGACAACCCAAATGGTTAAATCATTTCATCTTGACAAAAAATAAATAAATTATTAATCTTAGTTAAAAATTAATGTATCACTATACCAAAAAATTAATTTTTTGAAAAAAAAAATTTAAAACATTTTTCTTACTCTAGTCCACCCCCCCCCCCCCGACTATCCCCCCTCCCTCCACAATTTTTTGCTTTTTAAAAAATACCCCAATCACTCACTCATTCCCAAATAAAATTAGATACTATTTTTATTTTTTTTTTAAAATTCTACTCATCTCATCTAATCCTCCGCTTCCAATTTTTTTTTTCGTTTTGTTTTAGATATATACATGTCATGATCTAGATCGTCATGAGTGGCACCCACACCAAACAACTTGGTGGAAGAACCAAAATCTAACCCGAAACCAACATAACTCCATTCAAAAGAGACCATGTTCATCATAAATAAAGAAAATGTTTTAGTTAGCTAAATAATCGAGTCCCCATAAACTCGACCCAATAGCCAAACATCTAAATACGAAAAATAACCCCTAAGACCTGAAAGTCACCATACCAAAACTCTAAACAAATTCAACTGGGGATGCAACCCCAGAACTAAACATAAGTAAGTAAATAGTCCGAGTTCGAACAAATGGACACGAAAACATAGATGATTTTTTGGAAGCCTGAAAGACGAAGCTCACCCTTGGACTCGAAATCAAATATCTATCAAGTGAGGTCTCAGATCAGATGATGAAAGATTTGTTGCACTAAACAAGAAAGAAACAAGTGTAGTATTAGTACACGAACCATCGTGTACTTATAGGATCACTCGGCTAGTCCAATTTATATATATAAACAGTTCACCATCAAATAGTAACACAGAACAATACACCATATGGCAGAATTATTAGTCACACCTAGACTCTCAATCACATGACTTGAAACAACAATGCATAATCATAACCACGTGTCAACCACATGCAACAGCAATCACGAATACATAGACTCCAGTCACAATATTATGAAACAACAACACTTGGGTCAAACAATGCATAACTACATGTCCCACATGATTATAATGCAAATATCGATCTGTTCATGAGACCTCAAACACATATTTGGTCCTCTCACGAAATCCAAACCAAATTGTGGTATCATACTAGGTATGGTATTCGAGTCAACCAAGAATATCTTGTATCGGCGTGGTATCCGAGTCAGCCAAGAATATCTTGTATCGGTATGGTTCCCGAGCCAATTAAGAATCACAATCAAGCATGCATAATCACATAGCACAATAGGCATGCATAATTGCCACGACTCAAAGTACACTCTAGACATGACATGGCGTATAAGACCCTGAAAGGCCGTACATAAATCACTTGACATGCATACAACACAATATAATAGACAAAAGTAGAATTTACGTAGAAAGTCTCATATCATAAAGAGAAGTTTGAATCATAAGTGCGGAAATATACTAAGTCTTGACAAGCCTTTCTAAACATCAATAGAGTGGTTGGGATGTAACCCATACACCACATACAAAGTCTCAAAAGTAAATGACATCAACAAGTAAAGTCTTCATGGTCTTGCCCTCGAAGTATGAGGACTCACCAATCCAAAGCAATAGGTAGCAATTCGTATCTAGCCACGAGCGGGAGGAGAAAAAGAGTCTAATCCTACATTATTAAACAATGTAGACACAACTATGCATTAGTACATAGAATGTACTAAGTATGAAGGATATGCATAAAACGTGAAATATGATCATAAGGGGACATAAAGAAAAACATGATATACATGACCAAGCTAAGATATATTAAAAGCCTTTAAAGAAGATTTCATAAATCATGAACATGGTCCATGCATCTTAAAATATAATGAAAACTTCATAAAACCTGTGAAAGTAACTTAGTTCTTTTTGTGGGATAGTTACCATTAACTGACATAGATCATGTGAGTTATAACGTGGAATCCGGTGTCTTGCTCCGACACCGAAAAGAGATGTCCTACTTGTCAGGTAAGGATCATGAGCTTCTAACTTAGGTGGATCCACTAGCTATGTATTTTTAAGACAAAATCTACAGGGGCACGTAGTTAGGAACAAGGAAATTGCTACTAGAGACCCGGTCTCTACTAACAGGAGAGCCTCCATCTCAATGTCCTCTTGGTGCTAAGTAAAATCCCAATGGAATAGTCATATTCATAAGCATATCATCATACATGGAAAAGAACAATTAATTCACTAATCCAAGCTTATTCATCATAGAGTAGCTCCTTAAACCATGATTCATACAAGTGTGAGAAAATCTTTCACCAATCATATTTCTTAATATGTGAGAAAACCTTTTCACAATTTCATTGATGCTCATCTTAAAAGTAACCTTAGATCATAAACATCTTTCTCATAAAAAGATACATAACTTTCATAATTCATATTCATAACTTCATGGACTTTCTTCATAAATTAATAGTAAAAATCATGAATAATGCATGAGTCTTATAGAAATCAATTGGAAATCATGTAGTTTAATCAAAACATGCATAGGAAGATTGAAATTGAACAATTGAATCAACATTAATTAAGACCCATGAAGATCACATGAAACCTTAAGCAATTTAGGTGAAATTGAATTGGAAACTTAGAAATCCTTTTGGGACCCATTGGATGAATGATATCCAATGGTAAAATCCCATATATCTTGACAATCAAAGCCCAAAAGCAATGGAGGAAAAATGAGACTTGAGGCTTAAACCCTAGATTTCTTCCTTGAAGCTTGAGAGAATTTAGGAGGATGAACTAGGATGGGAATTGGGGATTTGAGAGAATGAAAGAGTTTGCGGAGAATTAGGAGTAGAAAGGTAGTTATAGGTCTTAAAATTAGGGTCAAAATGACATAGTATAGATATTAAATGCATAGGAAAATACTCAAATACCCTTAAGAATAACTGTCGGATGGCTTCTACGGTTTGGACCTACTTCCCGTATTGGTCAACCGTAGACCCAACTTCAAAAACCAAAAATTCCTTCACTTCCCATGAGACCAATCTACGACCCGTCGTTCATTCTACGATCCGTAGCCCAAATTCAAGTCCAAAGTTTCACTAGGTATGAACCACTTCTACGAATGCCATCTACGGCCCATCTAAATTCCTACGGCTCGTCCTAGCTACTCGTAGGTCAAACTTCAAAAACTTAAATTTTCTAAAAACTGAACTCAACTCTACAACTTTCCTTCTACGGTCCGTAGGACTTCCTACTATCTGTAGATAGGACTAGTTACTAGCTCAACAAATTTTCTGCGCTTTTCCTTTTGAAATTGACTTTTCAAATTTCAAGGTGTTATAATAATCACATGGTATAATGAACAAGACCACTTGAAATACCATAGTAACAACCAGAATTTCATTGTATGAGATTACCTATGTCGTGTCATTTCATATACCTTCATATCATGCATTACACAATATGATACTACAGACAACACACATGCATACATACATAAATTGGAAACATACAACCATCACCTACCTCGAATCAAGCCCCTTGAAAACTCTAATTAGCCCGAGCCTTCTCCTTGTGAAGTGTCTTGGCTTATTCTTGGTCTAAAATTAACAATACAAAAACAATCAATCACAAATGACATATTAATTTACCTGGATTACTAACAAATCCTAACCCTAACCAAAACGTGATCATATTCCCCAATTTAGGGCTCCTTCCCACCATGAAATTATACTCAAACATTTCCCCAATGTTAACCACCCAGTTTCTAAGGCTTAAGAAACAATTTACAAGATTGTGATGTTGAATTCTTACCTTTACTGGTGAATTTCGTGGGAAAACTGATGCAGGCTATCCAAAATCGTCCCTCTCTATTTTCAAGAATACAAATGGAGAAAATAGAGGTTTTGGACAGTTTTCTGCATAAAATCTCGATTCCCTCATTATAATGATGCCATTCTCACTATAGCGATGCCGTTATAGTGACAACTTACCTCGCTATAGAGGTCTGAACACTGCTATAGTAGGAGGCCGTACATTATAGCGAGATTGACGCAAGTTCAGCGGCTTAACATCCGAAAATAGGACCTTCTTACAATACAACACTTTTCCTTGACGTCCCGACTCATACCTTTCACGCCAAGTTCAATTTTGGGAGTTCTACTTACCCAAATTTAATTTTGAAAGGCCTTATGAATTTCTTAATGTCTTGACTACTAGTATACATCAATCAAATCTCAAACCAAGACCCCACCCTTTTTCGGATGGCCCTAGACCTCACCTAGCCCAAATTTCATCTAAGGCTAGCCTAGCCAAGAATTTTTAAGTTACTATTCGGAAAGTTTTCTTACTCAAATTCCTTCCCCCATGGACCTATTCATAACAACCAGGGTCGAATTGTTACAATAGATACTAATTTATCCATCACTCATTCCCGAGTGATCAAATAAGTAAAACTACGCTAAACTAGAGAAGAAGGTAGTACCTGAAATTTTGAACAAGTGAGGATACTTGTCTCACATGTCCCTTTCTATATCCCAAGTACCCTCCTCTACTGGACGATATTTTCACTGAACCTTTACTGATTTGATCTTCTTTATCCTCTACTTTCGGACATCCTGATCAAGAATCGCAACTGATTCTTCTTAATATCGCAAGTCCTTGTCCAATATAATTGAGTCTCATTTAATGATGTAGGATCCATCCCCATGGTATTTCTTCAACATTGACATATAAAATACTATATGAACCCCAGACAAGTTGGGTGACAGTGCTAACATGTAAGCCACTGGCCCCATTCTCTCAAGAACCTCAAATGGGCCAATGTAACGAGGGTTAAGCTTACCCTTTTTGCCAAACCTCATGACCCCTTTCATAGGTGACACCTTCAATATGGCATGTTAACCAACTTGAAAAATCATATCCTTTACCTTGTGATCCGCATACTCTTTCTTCCTACTTTGTACTGCCAACAACTTAGCATGAATTCCCCTCACCCTTTCCTAAGCCTCCCTAACCAAATCAACACCCAACGTCTTCATATCTCTAGCCTTAAACCAGCTTATGGGAGATTTATATCCTCTCCCATAAAGAGCCTCAAACGATGTCATATCGATGCTGGAGTGGTAACTATTGTTATATGAGAATTGTAAGGGTAGAAATTGATCTCAATTACCTCCAAAATCAATCACACACATCCGTAACATGTCTTCCAATACCTGAATAGTCCTCTCGGACTGCTAGTCTGTGGATGAAAAGATGTGCTGAAAGTTAATTTAGTGTACAACACCTCATGCAACTTACCCCAAAATTTAGAAGTAAATTAAGTATCACAGTCTGAAATGATAGAAAGGGGCACTCTATGCATATTTACTATCTTAGTGACATAAATCTTTGTCAACTGTTGAGAGTTGCAATCCACTCTGACTGGAATAAAGTGAACTGATTTAGTCAACCTATCAATAATAACCCAAATACAATCATATTTCCCAAAGGTCTTGGGTAGTCCCACCACGAAATCCATGGTTATCCCCTCTCACTTCCATTCAAGAATGAGCATCCTTTGAAGTAAACCTACTGACCTTTGTGCTCATACTTTACCGTTTGGAAATTCGGGCACTTGGAAACATATTTTGCAATGTCCTTCTTCATCCTCGACCACCAATAAAGTAGCCTTAGGTCTCTATACATCTTGATCACATCCGGATGAATAGAATAACGCAAATCATAAGCCTCCTCCAATACACTCCGAATTAAGTCATCAACCTGGGAACACAAGTCATCCCTCTAAACTTGAACACACCACCATCATCAATTGTGGCATCTTGGGTCTCCTATACTCCACCTTACATTTGAGCTTGGTCAATTCTTCATCCTCAAATTGTTTAGTGATGATTTTCTCTATGAAAGTGGGTCTAATCTCAATACTGGCTAGTACCCTACCCCTCTCAGAGATATCCAACTGCACAAACTACAACTCCAAAGCCTGAATTTCTCTAGCCAAGTGTCGCTTGGGCACCCCTAAGCAAGCCAAACTGTCCATGCTAACTGCCTTCCGACTCAATGCATTTGCCACAACATTAACCTTACCCAAATAGTACTAAATGGTCACATCGTAATCTTTGAGCAATTCCATCCATCTTCTATGTCTCAAGTTCAGATCTTTCTGAGTGAACACATGTTGAAGACTGCGATAATTAGTGAACACTTCACACTTAATTTCATACAAATAGTGTCGCTAGATTTTGAAAGCAAACACCACCGCCGCCAACTCCAAGACTGGTGGGATAGCTCCTCTCACGGACCTTTAGCTATTTGGAAGCATAAGCTATGACATTCTTCTCCTACATCAACACAGCACACAAATATGAATGTGAAGCATCACAATAAACAGTGAAATCCTTTTCTTCCAATGGTAATATACAATTACAAAGCTATTCTAAAAAAATACAACATTTATTGATCAAACTTTAATTCAATAAAAATGAAATTGAACATAAGTTGTAGTGTACTAGTCTTTAATATAATCCTCCCACGTAGTACATACAATCTTCTCAAGTTGAACTTGCATTTCTCGATCATTTGACTGAGAAGACGAACCAATATTATTACTTAGAGTCATTTGTTGGTCAATTTGATTGGTAAATAAATTTGATAAAATATAATGAATTTGGTGAATATAAATGGTAAAATATGAATTGATTTGAAGTAATAATAAATTTTATGTTGGTGAAAATAATCCTTACATGAGATATAAATAGTTTAAAAAGTAATGATATGAATTATAAATTTTATTTACATATAAAAAAATAATTAATAGATATAAATGTGGGATTGTTTTTACAAAATATAACATTGTGGGTCAATTTTTGTATCTAAAAAATTTCAAATCATGATTGAAATTCCTAAATCATTTTTTTTTTGGAGAATTTGGGATTTCATCTCAATATTTGAAATCAGCGTGAAATCGCATGTCCAAACACCGATTTTATCTCATGATTTTTTATCGCGACGTGAAATCGCATGTCCAAACACCTACTAAGTCCCTAAAATTTTGAGACCTCAAAAAGTTATAATAGTGAATTTTATGATTTTATTTTTCACTTAAAACAATATTGAAGATTATATAAGTAAAAAAAAATTAGGCACAAAAATTTATATAAGAAAAAGTTATGTATTTTTTATCAGAAATATTTGAGAACTTTAAATTAAACAACTCAAATTTTCATATTAATACATAAAATTTCCACCACAACATCCAAAGTAATGTATTGCAAACAAATGAGTAACATCTTATTAACTAGAATTAATTCTTATTTTTATAAATAATAATATTTTTGTTGAAAGTTAAAGTTTTTACGTATTTTAAGCATACTACATTAAGATAAGTAGTATGTAGCAATAAAAAAGATAATTTCATTTTTTTATTATTTTTGAAATTTATGGTTATTCCATCATATTACGATAATGCAAAATTGAAAATTTGTTATTTAATTTCCTTAAACCGATTGATTTGAAATACAAAACCTTATCATTTAACTTGTAATTATGATTTTTTGCTCTTGTCATACTGAGTTAAAAAAATTATTTTTACATGTCTAATTTATCTTGTCTTTTATTTCTTGAAACAACTGTCCATGAGTGTCATGTTCCTTCAGTGATGCAATTAGTGCAAAGTTGACAAAATGCCGTGTTAAATGTGCAATCGAGATCATACTAGGTAGGTACCTACGCAAGTGAGGTATCCGTCAGTTCTAGAATCAAATGTAGCAGCACGAATAGTTGATGATTGGACATCTGACAATTGAAGAAATACAACTCTCTAAACAAGAGTGGTGGGAACTATCTTTATACGATTTAACTTTCTTTTCAGTAAATATCATTTGTTACTGGTAAGTTAAAAATTCATTATTTTTTATTTCATAATATCAATCTAAAAATATAATAGATTTTGAATTCTTGTTTATCAGGAACTACCCAAAATTGATGTTATGAATTATAGTGGGCTTGTGGATGATATAACAATCTTAGATATTTTACTGGAGAAATCTGTAACACCTCAGATTCGTAAAGGAAAGAATTTCAGTTTTTCTGGAATTGCTGGTGCCAGTACCAACGGAGCCACCTACGGCCCGTGGACTTACCTACGGACCGTAGGTCAGGCCCGTGGTTGGCTAGTCCAGGTTCCTTAAAAATGTTAAGCCTCAGGATACGGCTTGCCAGGATGGACCGTCAATCCATGTACGAGCCGTAGGTAGGTCTCGTAGGTGAGACCCATACTTAGTTAAATTTTCAGGGCCAAGAGTTGGACCTACGGTGGCCATGTACGGCCCGTAGGTCGACCCACAGACCGTACATGAGGTCCGTCATTGCAAGGTCCAAGGTTGACGGTCTCTGAATCTATCTACGGTAGGACAGGACGGTCCATAGGTTGACTTAACACAT
The DNA here is from genome assembly GCA_018342035.1 of Solanum appendiculatum. NCBI lineage: Eukaryota > Viridiplantae > Streptophyta > Magnoliopsida > Solanales > Solanaceae > Solanum > Solanum appendiculatum. The sequence goes on from JAGDQO010001494.1 coordinate 199,832, forward strand.
TTTTAACACATTACACTCTATCTACAACCGCTTTATAACACATTTTTAACTCTGAAAGGTTATGACAAATATAGCATTAACTTTATTTTTAAAAAATAAATTAAAAGTTGATAGTTATTGTAGGGGCTCTAATGATATGGTTATATTGGAGAAACTTTTGCAATTGAAATCACTCTACTTAATCCAATTTCCCCCTTTTCCTTCGTTCTCCCCCAAAAAACAAATATCTTTGGCCATCTTCAACAATGGCCATCACCAATATTTTATCCACCACCATTACACTCAAACACTCGCCATTTCTTCTACTGAAACCTGCAACAAAACTCAGAAACCCTAAAAGGCCAACAATTCGAGCTCAATCTAAGAACGACGACTCTGCAGATGGTCCAGATCGTTTAATCTCTGCCATAACTTACTTCTACCCTTTCTTTGATGGTGTTCAGTACGGAAAATATGTAATCACACAGTTTTCTCCAATCCAAACTCTTATTCAACCTTTAGTACCGGCTATAAGGGTTTTTAAGAGCTTTCCATTTAATGGGTTATTGGTTTTCTTTACACTTTACTTTATTGTTGTTAGAAATCCTAATTTTAGTAGATATGTCAGGTTCAACACTATGCAAGCTATTGTTCTTGATGTGCTTCTCATTTTTCCTGATTTGTTGGAGAGGAGTTTCAATCCCACAGATGGGTTTGGGTTGGATTTGATGATGAGCTTTGATAGTACTGTGTTTTTGTTTCTTTTGGTTTCTTTGGTTTATGGTTCTTCGTCTTGCTTGTTGGGTCAGCTACCTCGATTGCCCATTGTTGCTGAAGCTGCTGATAGGCAAGTGCTGTGAACTCGTAAATTTACTTACTTATGAGGTTTCATCCTCTATGTACACTTAATTAAGTTTTGCTTTAGCTGACAATTAATAGCTATTTTGTTCCGAAGTAAATGTTTATGCTCTTTAGAACTTGGTTCATGCATATCATTTTGTTGTTTCTAAATGTGGATATGTAAATTCTTGTGATGGAATTAGAAATATTTATGGTTCTTTTATCAACTTAACTACTTTTTTTCTATCTATCTGCCTTAACAAACTCAAGATAGAGGTATTTCTTTTTTAAAAACCGTAATGTCCTGGCTAACTTGCATACACCTCAACTATTTCATGGAATATCTTAACTGGAATTGGTACCAAGTAACTCTATCCACTATTACTTAGGCAATGAGAAGAAATACCTAATTTTATTGCCTTTGCACGGATTCTAACTTTGGTCTTCTATAGTTTTCATTCCAGCTTAATGGACCTTCATTCCATGCCATTGAATGCCACAGGGGTGGTGATATTATCAACAAGTAGTATCATTTTTTAATATGTGGATTGTTCAATCCTCATTTGTAGGTAACATGTTAGTTTCATCATCTTTTTTTTGTTTTTTTGGATGAGGTAACATGTTACTTCATCGGTATGTTGATGCTTAAGGAAGAAATTCATGATCCTAGTGGCCATTTAGAGAGATACAAGTTGTATCATGATTTTCAATTAAGGGTCTTGTTTTGTCTTAGCTTGAAAAGGGCGAGCATTTGGAGGTATGCAAAAGTTTGACATCAAGTTTTGATGTTATTCTTTGAGATAATTCCATAGTGCCTTTCACCCCATCTTAGAACTTGAGCCAATTACAGAGACCTAGGTGATTTACTTAAAGGTATTGGCTAGTATATACCTTCTTTATGTAAAATGCTAATTTGCCTCTCTTGCCAGAGCCTTTTCCATTTCTCGTATAGTAATTTTAAAAGTTTACCCTTTAACAAAAGAAACAATAAGCTTAAACTAGGATGGAAGAAATAATTCTCTTAATAGCTGCAGGTTTTATGAATCTGAATCTTTTGCTTATTTAGGAAACCTTAGGTGATCCCTAGATGCTAAATGTTTTGGGATGTGAAAACTTTTTCGATGTTGATACTGTTAAGAAGTCCTACATCGGTAGAGGAATGGGAATTTGGTCCTCTTATATGAACTTGGACAAATCTCCCCTCATGAGCTAGCTTTTGGGTTGAGTTAGGCTCAGGTGCCATATCTTTACATGGTATCAGAGTCAGGCCCATCCCAATTTGTTGTTCACCGATGTTGGGCCTCCATTTGGAAGTGTTCACACTCTAGTTGGGGTTTGTGCGTGTGGGGGAGTGTTAAGAAGTCCCAAATCGGTAGAGGGATGGGAATTTGGTCTCCTTATAGGGACTTGGACAAACATTCCTCTCATGAATTAGCTTTTGGGGTTGAGTTAGACTCAGGTGCCATATCTTTACAGATACTCAAGCCCAAAGGGCAAAGATCCTAACTTGTAGGAGATCCTTTTGTCCCTTCAATTTCATACATGACACTGTTATTCTTTTTCTGATCGAATAGTTGGGTGGTTGGCTAGTGAATATTCTTCGCTATCATGAAATTATGACATAAATGATGATTAAGTCTTCTGAAATCTATTCTTAGGTGTTACATTGACATTAAGTATGTGGTTTTTATGACATTAAGAATGAGCTTGTTGCCCTTGGAGATGAGGACCAAGAGAAAGTCGAGCAACAAAGTGAACTCATGCTAGTAACTAGGACATATAGAACACCTCAATTTTTTTAATGTAAATGCTCATTTGCAATCTCATTTGCTTTAATGCAAGGATGCATATGGCTTACACTCTGTTGCTTTAGGTTCTTCACCTTCAGCTTCGTTTTTGGTGAAATACATGCTACTGTCAAACTCCTATGGAAGCCAAAGATAAAATTAACCTTTCAACATAAACATTAATATATATGGATTTGTATACAGATTATGATGAACTGGTGAAATCAAGATGTCTGACTGTCTGCCCTAAAAGGCTAGTGGTAAAATAGACTCCCAATTGAGCATTACTTGCTATGCGTACAGAACAGAATGTTGTGGACATTTAGGGATAAAAAAATCATGGATTTTTGTGTTAAGGACGTAATCCGATACTGTTCAAACCCAATTTCCTGCTTATAATCCTTTCAAAGTTATGTGGGTATCATTTGGTGCAAGTAGGCTAACATATGGAGTTTGCATAAATATGTTTACCTCATTTATAGCATTCAACATGGAAGGTTTTGCTTCCCTCAGCATAATTGGCAGAACATATATCATATATGCTGTTAGCATTTCTTTGGTGATTATTCTCATGTTTATGCCAACTATCTTTTGTCCTGGTTTGGCTTACTGCAGCTTCCTCCTTTTGTTCCATCTTACAGTATCAAATCTTATGTCAGTTCTATTTGTGAGCTTTAATAGAATGTTTGTGCTGTTTTCCGTTTTACTTTTAACTCTTTTTGTGAGCTTTTGTTGATATGAAGACGCAGTTATCCGTTTAGTGGAAGCTCTTTTCTCGGTTTTGGTATGTCTTTATTCATATTAGAGCATCATTCTTGATGTTATCACTGCGTTCAGAAGGAAGTATTTCTCAAGTAGCAGCCGCTGCTGGTTATGACGTTCCTCTACGCATGAGCTTCTTAAGTAATGAAATCATCCACATTTCTAATCTTATGCTAAGTCTGGTGCAGTCAACTGATATGAACTGCAACAGGTATGTTGGTACAGAACCTGAACTGTGTTGGTTAGCCTTGCTCATTCAAAGACTTGTCTATTTCTTCTTACATCATTAGACATAGCAACTTCCCTAGTGGATACATTGGATTATTGTGGAGCCAAAGTTAGTATGGGCCAGGCCTAATGCCCTAACAACAATTGAATACCAAACACATCCATGTCTAAAGTCCCAACTAGTATGCTCATACTGCAGCAGTTCACCCGCATCGCATTGCACATCATTGTGACTATGCGTCGTCTAGTTTGACTGACTATAGGAACTTGAATCAAGTCTTCTAATCTGCTAAAATTGAAGTCTATAGGGATGGCAAATGGTGCAAGGCAACTTACTTAAATCTGTGAAGATCCCAGCCCACCCCCCATGCCCAGCATAATTTTTTCCATTTTTATCTCAGGTTGATACTAAAAATAATGTTCATAAAATTCCGCTAAGTAGTATTAGAAATCCAAACTCTAACTAGCCGAATCACCCTGCTACTTCACTTTTCTGTATTTTATATAGGGGTGTCAATGGTACGGTTCGGTCGGTTATTTTTAAAAAATTGTACCATCTCAATTTTTCAGATATTTTACAATACATAACCAAAATTAGATTTTTAAAACCATCTCAATCATATCAGTTTCTCTACGGTATTGGTACGGTTCGGTTAATTTTTGGTTTTTTTTCTTTTAAAATATCACCTCAAAATATACTACTATTAAAAATTTTCTTTCGCAAATATGTTTTTGAAGAAGCACTTTAATCTTTCACCAAGAAGACAAGAATTTAAAACCGTATTGTTTGATCTTAAACATTTAATAGGAGTGTTTGCATAGGTTTTGTTGTATTATTTGATAAAGTATTTATTATAGTATCTTTTAATTTTTAAACCTAATTAAGTAGAGGATAATTAAAGAGCAAAGACTCAAAGCCGTCTAGTCACCAGAGGCCTAGGACCTAGGTTATATTTATATTTGAAAAATGTTATAAAATATACTTATATATTAAATTTAACATATTGTTAATATATAAAATATATTTACGTTATTCGCTTCGGTTCGGGAATTTTTCAATTTTTTTCATAAATTAAAAAGATCATTTCAATTGTTCGAGATGGTTATACACTTAAATAAAAGTCCACGGTTTTATTGAAAATATAACATAAATCGGTTCGGTTTGGTTAGGTTCGGTTAGGCCGGTTTTTCATATTTTTTTGACACCCCTAATTTTATGTCTATGTATTTAATATTGAACCCCCTCAACACAAGTAAAGGGCTTGTTTCTGCTGCTATGGGGGTTTAGAAACTAGTAGTCGCACGGGTTCGAATGTGGCTAGCAACATTTTTCTATGTTTTAGCTTGAAATTTAGTACAGGAAATCCACTGCCCATAAATGGGTCTATGAAGGATAAAATGTATTAGATCTTACCATTATCTTATGGAGAAAGAGATATTGTTTCTAAAAGACCCTAATATAACAAGTCACAATGAAACAGTACAAAGAGCCTGTTTGGATTGGCTTGAAAAAAAAATTAAACTGAAATGACTTTTAAGTCCATCTTGTGGAAAAAGAGATATTATTTCCAAAAGACCCTAATATAACAAGTCACAACGAGACATTGTTTCTAAAAGACCCTAATATAACAAGTCACAACGAAACAGTACAAAGAGCCTATTTGGATTGGCTGGGAAAAAAAAAACCTTAAATGACTTTTAAGTCAAAAAATAAAAAATAGGAGAGTCCTATTTTAAATTTTTAACTTATTTTAAAATATTTTAAATTTATTTTAAGATATTTTTAACTTTGTCAAACACTTTCAAAAGCTAAAAATAACTTTCTCTACCGGAAGAAGTAACTACTGCATATTGTGATAGATTATTATAAATAATACTCCAATAAATAATACTGAAAGTTTGGGTGCAGCTTTAGAAAGGATCTAGAAGCATGACACGCAAAACCTAGCACAAGCCACGGAGCTTTGGCTTCCGCTGTCGGTAGAGGCCTCAGTGGAATCACGTGGCATCATATTACTTGGGACATACATGCCAGCTACAACTTTTATTTTCTTCTCCTCTTATTTGGGCCTATATGACATGCTCATCTCATTCTCTTCCTACTTTTTTTAAAAAAAATTATCACTCGGTGTTCGGAGTCTGTATTAGAGTGACAATTAAATTACTGCAGTATTTATTTGAGGGTGGTGCTTCAAACATAATTTTTCCCATACTCAAGATTACAATTTGAAACCTCTTATTAAAAATGAAACAATTATATCATTGTACCAAAACCTGTGTCGGTTCATTGTTACTATTTTGTTCATTGGATACGTTTTTATATTCCCCACTTATTTAAACACACTCTTGATGAGACAGCAACAATACACAATAGAATCAAGGACTTAAATAAACAAAAGTACATCTTTCATAATAGTCATATTAAATATTACATTCCAAACAAGTGACACAAATATGTCTAAATAATTTTTTAAATAAAAGATTATATTAAGTTTTAAAAATATATAAAAATAAATATATTTTTATATTAATTTAGTTCAATGTTTTCTTGTTCAATTTCACACTAAACTAGTGCTAGTTCAAAGATAAAAATTTCACGACATCCTATTTGAACACTACCAATTAATTTATATATATTTTTATTTGATCTATACTAATTATTGGTACACCTTCCATTTCAGACAAAAACTTCTTATTTAATCTGGTGGGCATATTCATGACTTATTTTAAAGTATTTGGTCTCATTTTTTAACTCTTTCTACTTGAGTGAATAATACAGAGTGTTATAGCTAGGTCTTGTTGATATATATCACAAATTAAAGTAAATTATAGTTTAAAAATAAAATAAATAAATTATGAGGTGCGGATATCTCGCTCTCTTTAAAGAAATTCAAATTTGTTGCGATATAATTTACACCGATTCAACATTATAACTCTTGACTTGTTCCCTTCAAGATACAATAGTCCAAACAAAGTCGTGTGACTCAAACAACTCCACATTAGTTGAAAAGTCCAAAGTTTCACGAAAAGAACTTCCTTTAATATAAAATTACTCTCTTTATAGTAGTCAATTAGTTGAAGACTTAAAATATTTTTTTCTTTCTCTCAGCTCTCGCATTCACTACACTAGCCTCAATATAAACACAACATAATACTTCTCATCTTTTTCTTACCTTTTTCTATTCCAACACAAGGAAGAAAACATCCTTTATTTAGGTGTAGAATTTTTTTCCACAAATAAATGTCAAGAATGTGGATAGTCATTTGAGGATTCGTGGGCCAATTAGTAGGAGAATATAACTTAGTGGTTACATAAGTTACACCAAGAATAATTGATCACTTTCTTGTAAATTATGTCCACTAAAATAATACACTTTAATACTCTCTCTGTCCCAATTTATGTGACACATTTCATTTTTCGAGATTCAAACAGTAAAAGTTTGACCGAGAATTTGCTCATGGAATCTTCAATTTTTTAAAAATAAAATTTATATATTTGTAAACTACGTAAAAAGTACTATAAGTCACAATAATTGACAATTTAAAATATTTAAAAGATATATGAAAAATTTACGGTCAAAAATAGATTTGTTTGAATCCCGAAATTCGAAATGTGTCGTATAAATTAGAATAGATGGAGTATTAAAATGTCATTGCTCCAATACTCCACCTCTCATTTTACTATAAAAAATAAGAGAGTATTTCACCAATTTAATTGAATGGAGATTATTATGCATAATAAAGGTGTGCTCTATATTAAACTTTCACTTAGTAAAATAATAATTTTTACTCCAGAGTTAGTGATGGTCTCATATATGAACTATCACTGCCTAAGAAAAAAGTGAATCATATAAATTAAAAGAGAGCGAGTGTTATTTTTAATAGTGATGCCTAGTAAAGTGAAACGAAGGAAGTATACTTAGCTTAAAGGTGTGTGTTAAATTTAGAAACAAATCACTCTCCAATAATTTTCCCAAAAATTCATAAACCTGATTACCTGAACAACCAGATCAGCAATACGCCACCCTCGGTGTGGCTTTATCTGTAATTACAACTTCCATTCTGGTCGATATAATATCTACTCCCCTTCAGATCTCACTATTTCCATTGGCAAAAGGACTCACACTCTTTACACTTCAGTAAACATCACTCCACTGACCATCGCCCCTTTTTCTCTGCCGAAGAAAATGAAGCTCCAGTCAGCAGCAGCAGCAACTGCGCTTATTCTCGTTGCCGTCATTCTACCATGTTGTTCTTCCCTATCACAAAACAATCAGATCAGTAAAATCAAGCCCTCTGCCAAAGGCGAAGCTCCAGCTGCAGCAATCAGTATCATATCTCTAATGTCCGCTCACGGATGCAAAAGTTTCGCTGATACATTATCAGCCTCACCTGCGGAGAAGACATTCGAGGACAATGTGGAAGGAGGTGTTACGATATTTTGCCCAACCGACGATGCAATGAGGTCGTTTTCGCCTAAATTCAGAAATTTAACAGCTGATGGGAAACAATCCGTTCTCGAATATCACGGTGTTCCGGTTTATCAATCGATGTCGAGTTTGAGAACGAGTAATGGTTTGATGAACACTTTAGCTACAGATGGAGCTAATAACTACGATTTAGTTGTTCAAAATGACGGAGAAGATGTGACATTGAAGACTAAAATAGTGACTGCGAAAATCACTGGGACTGTATTTGAGAAAGAGCCAGTTGCGATTTTCTCGATTGATGAGGTTTTAGAGCCTACAGAATTGTTTAAATTAGCGCCAACTCCTGCACCAGCACCAGCACCTACACCTGAGGCCGATGCCGAGTCTCCGAAACCGGCCGGGAAGAAACACAAGTCGCCACCGGCGCCGGCTTCTCCGGCGGACTCTCCTGCTGGTAGTCGCAAAGGTAAAGTTGCCGCTTCGACGGCGGATAAGAACGGTGGGTTTAGATTCAATGGTGGAGCAATGGTGGCCCCTGTTTTCTTCATTTGGTTCGTCCATTTATTACTGTAATTTTATCTTTTCTGCTTTGCTTTCTTTCTTTTTTTTAGATTTGGTGTAATGTTTTAGATCTGAAATAAGTTTGGCCAATATAAAATGGCTTAGAATTGTAACTTTTGTAATTGTAGTAGGATTGTTTCTACCAAGTTTTTTGAGTGTTTTTTTTTTTTTTTCACTATATTGTTTTTTGATTATGTACGTCAGAATGAGATTTGATTTTATATTACATGGAAACTTTCTTGCTTGTGAATCATAACTTACCTTAGAATTTTTTATAATTTTTTAACTGCTATTCGGATCTTATGATCTTCTTCCATTAGTTAAATTCACTCTTAATAAATAGAAATGTAAAACGCATCAAAATATTATACATTTAAATAAGGTTTGCAAGTTGGTTATAGATCTATAGATTTGAACGTTGAATCATGTGTTTGGGGAATGCTTTTATTAGTCCATTAAATAATGGAGCGGGAGGAAGAAAAGGATTACCTGGTGGGGGATGTACAACATAAAAGCTTGTCATCGTCGCCCATACATTATGCAAATTTCTCCATTTATTATACTTCCTTTCGTCTGAATTAATATGACACATTTCGGATTGTGAGATTTAAATAAGTCTCTCTTTGATCGTAAATTTTTCATATATTTTAAAAATATTTTGAATTGTTAATTATTGTGACTTATAATATATTTTACGTAGTTTATAAATATATAAATTTCATTTTAAAAATTCCATGAGTCAATTCTCGATCAAACTTAAACTGTTGACTCTTAAAAAACGAAATGTGTCACATAAATTGAGACATAGGGAGTAGTACTTTTTTTATTGTATATATAATCCTCTGTTTCAAGTTAGTTGTCTTATTTTGCTTATCGAGATTTAATTTAATTAATATTTTTATAGCTAAATTAGACTGAATCAACTTAGTATATTTTTTTATAATTATAATTAATTTGATAAAAAAAATACTTTTTAAAATATTGATCGAGTTTCATATAATTTAACTCTCAAAAATCCAAACATTATAATAACTAATTTGAGATGATTGGCGTAACAACTTTAGTAATAGCTTGTAAGATGTTCTTGTACTTATCTTTCAAATTTAAATGAAAGCTGGCTAGCTAAAACATGACGCAGGCAAATTGAAAAAAAAAAAGAAGAAAAATTACATTCTTTATTGTATTTTGTATAGGAAAAGATACATAAATTCTTTTAGATACAACTTTATTTTGGAGTATAGGCAATTGAAATTAAAAAAAATTAAATAATAATTAGTACGTACTTATAACAAATTATTAGGTGAATAAAAGTAATTAATTAAATAAGAATTGATGTTTCATTAATTAATCCTGGTGAAGAGCATCCTTAAGAAAATAGAGGGAACTAATATGATCATCAATAATTGATGATGTTATTGTCATTGGAGTAAATCCTTGGTAATCTCCTTCTGCTTTTGCTAAGCATAAATCTCTAATATACTTTGAAAGACCATCTTTTTGAATTAAAGGTTGATTAGCATACTCTTCAAATGCCATCCACTGCAAACAAAAAAATAATTAATAATGTTACTACATGTAATAAAAAAAATTAAGACTTAAAAATGGTCAACAACATACCTAAAGTATTCATATCTAAATTATCAATGTGTGAGTTTCCTATCTGAACTATTAGTTGTTCACTTTTTCTACCTGAACAATGGTGATATTTCAGATAGAAAAAGTGAACAACTGAAAATTCAAAAAATATTCAGTGATAGTTAAGTATGAAACTCACGCATCAGATAGTTCAGATATAAAAGTAAAAAAATAGAGATTCTTCAGATATGTTTTTAACCCTTCACTTATATTTTTAAATTATCAATGAATTTTAACATGTAATAGGAGATTAATATATATACCTGAGCGGCCTCAATTTCTAAGTCTTGCTTTTGGATGTGAAATGATAATGGGCGCATCATGCAAAGGAAGAACAAGTCTGACTTGTTAAAAAATGACTTGGGTATTTGCCTGCATAAATAAATTTCCATGAAAAAAGAATTAATTAACAAGACTCAAAAAAATAAAAATCCATATATTGACCACATGATTCTAGGTATTGAAATTATTGTCAAGAATTCTTTGTATCACAATATTCAAATGACAATTAATTGTTCTAATTTTGATTTCTTCCAACACATTGTCAATGTCTCCTATTTAGCCAGCACAAGTTTTCATGATAATTACTCTCTCCGTTCATTTTTAGTTGTCATGTTACGTTTTTTAAAAGTCAATTTGATTAATTTTCAAAGTTGAATTAGATTACATTAATTCGATATTTTAAACAAAAATATTAGATATTCAAAAACTATACGAAAAGTACTATAAATTGCAACTTTCTGCACATCAATATGATGAAAATATACATCGTAAAATGTTATTTAAAATTCTTATCGTTTGACTCTAAAAAAGGAAACCATGATAACTAAAAATGGACAGAGAGAGTATTTTGAACCAACTACTTTCAGTAAGGACGACAAATATATAGTCCGAGGGAGTAAAATCTTTTTGTGTACAACGAAAGGTCACGACTCAATAATATTCTTTTTGACAAATTGAATCTTATTTTTTGACTTGTTAGTAATTAAATTTCAATATTTGATCATGACTCAATAATATTCTTTCTGACTTTTTCTTAAAATTTGAAAAATTAAATCTTCTATGGTCTTAGCCTTGACACATATTACCTTAATTTTCAAAATAGTCTTGTGGCAAAAGTTTCCTACCTGAATGCAAGCACTTCCACAAATTCTGTGTCAATCTGCAGTGAAGACAAGTAATTAAATTTAAGAGAAAAAATTAGTAACATAATTAACAACAAAAATGGGATATTTATAGTATATAGATTTACATAATTAAAATTCAGTAATTATATATATATATATGTGTGTGTATACTTACTCCAGTTTCTTCTTTTAGCTCCCTTATTGCACCTTCAAATATACTCTCACCCTGAAAATGATCAAGATTGAAAAACGTCTCAAGAAACGCTACGTGACAAATAGAAAAATGTAATCGAAAAATAGCTTCTATTAGATAAAAAAGAAAAATGTAATCGAAGAAGAAGAAGAAAAATATTTTTTTCACGCCTCAAAGCCATGTTATCGAGATACTGCTCGTTTAGGGAAATTAATTAAATAAAAAATAACTGTCTTTAGAATATAACAAAGCCACTTTGATACATGCAAATTTTCTTAACTACTTTACGAAGGAAGGCCTAATTTATAGAGTTAGAAAGTGATATCACTATTCTGAATATATATATATATATAGAGTCATCCTAATTTATGAACAAACATGTCTATTTAAGTTCAAGTTTTAAATAAAACCAGAAAATACTAAGATTTTTAATTAATATATTAAGCCTTCAAACTCATTTCACCTTCTACTATATGGGACAATCCCACTCATATATATATATTACTCTTTCTGTTTTAATTTGTTTTGGCTACTTTCTTTTTTACTAGTATGTTTAAAAAAGAATGATTCTTTTTTTTTTTTAACAATTCTTCAGTTTCAACTTTTCATATGACATGTTTAAAACCATAAAATTAAAAGATATTTTGGTACATTTGACATATTTTTAATTTAAGATCATAACATATGACATATCTTTAATTTAAGATAAAAAATATTTTTTATTTTTTCAAATTTTATATCAAATCGAAATAGGTTAAACAAATTAAAACGGAGAAAGTAAAAATTATCTAAAGCAAATATACCTCCTCAACAGTACCGGTAGGGATCTTCCATATACCACTTCCCTTTAATCTGCCAATATTCTCTTGCACAACAAGCAACTGAAAACAACAATTATTTTTTTAATTATAATAAACCAGAATATACTTTTCTCATGTAAATAGTCGTTTAATTATGCATGCAAATAGAAGTAACTGCCATCTATTCCATTTTATATGACTTTTTTTTTTCATAATATTTTCAAAATAAAATCACATTTGTATATTTAAAAAGTTTGACTGGACATGAAGTTCAAAAAAAAGTTTTTACTAAACTTTTTAAATTTATGGTGACTAGAAATTTTCATTAAAGGTAAAATAAGATAATATGATATTGATACGTAAAATAAAAGTATGTCACATAAATTAGAACAGATCGAGGAGATAATTTTGGAGCAAGTTACCTCTCTTTTGTGATTGAGGACAATAGCACCAATGCTGACTTTGTGTGAGGCATTTGCAGGTATGGTACTCTCGCTATCAGCAATCCAATGCACAAGCATTAGGTAATCTGGTTCTGCATGATGGTACCAAAACCCTTCCTGTTCACATTGAACAATTAATTTCAATTTTTGTTCAAAACAAGGTTGTTAAGTAGTAGTATTGTTGCACCCGTGTCGAATCATCCGATGTAAACACATTCGTTATATTATAACAAATAATCGCTAGTTATTCAGTGACAATAATATAATTGTATTTTAGTAGTATTGTTGCACCAGTGTCGAATCATCCGATGAAAACACATTCATTATATTATATCAAAATAATCGCTAGTTATTCAGTGACAATAATATAATTGTATTTAGCAGCAATAATAAATATCAGTATTTATAACCAACACTCTATATAAATGCAGCTAAAGACTTTAGCGACTAGATCTAAATGCAATGACATTAACTCAATTGCCGCTGAATGTCAGTTTTGTTGTAGTGATTATTTTGGAGGATCCATTAATCCGGCTCCTTAAGCAAACACCATGATCAAATAAAAGTTTTTTAAGTACATATATATATATATATATATATATATATATATATATACTGAAGAAATTAATTAATTACCTTAACTGCAATCTCAACCAAATTTGCAAGTTCAATAGGGATTTTAATCCAAATACCCTTCTTTCCCTGCAAAATAAAACAAACATAATTATTAAGTATTACTAATAACTAACTAAGACCAATAAAGAAAATTAATCAACAGATTATTACTCCACGTAACTAATACCTGCATCTTCCACACTCTTATGGAATGTTTAAGCATGTAATGGAAGACATTAGGTTCCATAGGACTCTCAACTTGTACAATAACACCTCCATGTTCATCGTTAATCGCCGGAAGCAACTCATGATCAACCTTATTATTAACACCATTAATTTGGAACAACATTTTCTCCATAAAGATATAATATTAGGTTAAATGAATTAGTAGAATGTGAGAAATGAATCAAGGTAATTAAGCTATGAATTAAAAGAATGTGTGATTAATGAAAGAATGTAGCTAGTGAATATATATAAAGTGATGCATGGGACAAGTAGTTTAAATAGGGTCCTTGAAGAAAGTAGTATGTAATTGGTTTGTTGGCGTGTGCGTAGTGCTATTTAGACCATAATTTTGTTGATTTCGTCTTCTAGGTTATATATATGTGATGATGGGGGCCACGTTACATGAGGTTGTCATGTTAATGGACTACATTTTTTTTTTGTACAACGATATGGTATTACCAGAGGCGGAGTCAGGATTAAGAGTTTGGGGATTCTAAATTTCTTTGTTAGGAGTTCACAAGTTAATATACATATATATTTATTTTATTTAATTTCTAGTACAAATATAGAATCTACGGAAAAGCTACTGGGTTCATCAGAACCCACGAACCCCCACCTAGCTCCGCCTCTGGGTATTACGAACCTACTAATTCATCACCAATGCATCCTTATACAATGGGAAATCACATTGTCTAAATAGGTGAAAAAATTATTAAAAAATTTAGAATGTGCATGGACTTAAAATTAAAGGTCTAAATAAAGTATGTTCAAAGGACTCATTTTTGGTATCAAACATCGATCGAATGATCGTTGGTATTACAATCAGATCAGAGGCGGAGCCAGGAGTTCGGGGTTCTAAATTTTAGGATAGAAGAGAAAAATATTGTAAAAGATGCTTCTTTTTTTAAAAAAAAAGAGAAACATTTATTGATATAGTAGGGTTCAAACCCACAACACTAGTATAGAAAGCATTTTCACGACTCCTTCCTTACCACTCCACTGTACCATCAATCAAACTTGTTAAGGGGTTCACAAGTTAATATACATATATTTTCAAACTTGCCTTAATATGAACCAAACCATATATTGTTACTTCTTCAAATTAAAAAGCTAAATCAAACCTTAAAAAATATGTCAATTTTTTTTATATTGATTAAATTGAATTTTCCATTTTTCTTTGAACTCAAGAAAGTTTAGACCCATTTTGATTTGTTTAAAATTAAAAACTCATTTCACCCAAAAACAATAGTAATAATTAATATGACATGAAGATTTGTAGGTGTTTGGCTGCTTATACTAAACACCCTAAACGACTTGAATATTTGAGTGTGGTCTTTCAATTTCTAGTCAAGAGTTATTATTCGTTGGTCGAAAAATATTATGATTACTAAGTCCAAATTAATAACAGATCCATAGACCAATAGAATAAATGTATATCAACTAGTAAAAATTGTCAAAGTAATTACTAATTACATATTCAAAGAAGAAAATTGAGTCTAAACTCCAAATTTTGCTTTGACTCTACGCGGGAAGACGTTCTTCTTAAGTTTAAACTGTAACAGTCTCTAATATAATACTAGTAATTGCATGAAAATTATTATTTAATAATATTCGTGTTAGTTATGATTTATGTTCACACTGTTATATACAGTATATCCATATACTTTTACTTGTTTATGATTGTTTTGTGCTTTTCATACTTTCATTTTTATATTTAAAACAAAAATGTTTTTTTTTAAAAACCTTTTTGGCAACTATTCAAGTTTAGTAGCTTAGTTGATTGGTTATCTGAACTCTCACTTTGTTGAATAAGTGCCCACATGGACATCATAAATATTACATTTGTTGAAAATATCCTACCTTTCGAGAATTCACTTATAGAATTACATTGAGTATATTATCGTTATTCAATTTACATAACAACTAAAAAAACTAAGGCCTCTAATTGAAGTTTGGCTTTAGGCCCCCAAACTTGTTGAGACAGCTCTCTATAGTTTTATATATGAATGTTTAATATTTTCAAACAATGTTTTTTATACTTGTCAATAGTTATGGAAAAATTGTAACAACGTGACAATTTATAGATTAAATTGATAATAAATAGCTCATATTTATTTAGGCCAAAAAAGATTTCTTTTATATTTATTTTGTTACTTAATAATCACGTTTTGTTTCTTCTGTTCAATTGATTTTCTTACCGTATTTTTTCAACTCCCCCCTCTTTCTTCTCTTTCTTTCCTTTTTTTTTTTTTTGTAATTTTCAATGGATTTGTGTTGATTGTTTATGCAAATCTACAATTTAAATATGAAAATATTTTTTGATAAATTGTATAGAAATTATTCAGTTTTTTTCGTCTATTACATGATACTTATGTTTAGATTTTGGTATATATACTACATGTTAAAGGTGAACAGTATTAAATAGAGGAAGGTGCAAATGAGGTGCGCACCTTATAATTAGTTTATTTATCTTCGTACGTTCAAATGAAATGCAATCATTTTAACACTTATATATAAGTCACTTGTGCAATGATCTACATCCATTATTCGTAGAAATTTTTATTTTATTCATTCATTATATTTATTTACTCAAAACTTTAGTTTAATAAGATTGTATATTATTTACAAAATCATATATTACATAATTTGATATACACGTGCAATACCCACAATATGAAGCTAGTCTATATTACTTTAAAAGCATGAACCCTTAAATTTAAAGTTAAATTACTAAAATACTTATAACGATCCGTCCAATCGTTATGGGGTAATTAGGGTCATAGTACCCTGGTTCCCCATAATGAAATTGGGCTAATATAAACTCAAAGATGGGGAGGTTTTAGAAACCAAAAGCTCATGTGTAATCATGATGAATTGTGATTGTTGTGTTGTGTTTCTTTAGGGAGTGACCTAGTGATCTAGACCTCTGTAGGAAATTATGAGACTACGAGTGAGTTCGTAGTTGGTATTTCTATGTGCTTCCACCCAATTATCCAATCATTTTTGTGACTTTATAGGCTATCTTTCAAATGTGCGACTAAATCATTGAATGATACATAGACAAATATTAAAAAATTCGAGGGTAGGATTTCTTGATTAAATCTTCATGATATATATTCTAAAAATCCACGATGAGCTTATATGAAGGATAAAAAGACAAAATCATATACTCCCACTATTATCTAAAAAAAACAAACAGTCTAAACTCTAAACACCATATAGGGATTACTATTCTAATCTAAAATCTTAATGACACGAGAGTAAACAGAAAAAAATTCTGGTTCATATACATCAATATTGATTAGAAGGGGAAAAAATCTGGTTCAGGAATACAGTTGGGAATATATATTTATGTAGCCAAAACTCACATTAGTCTCCACAGCAGATGAAGAGACACCCATAAACACAAGTGAGGCTCTGCAAACGGGCGAAGAAAAAGCCTCAGAACTCACCTTGGAGTCATTTGAGATGTTTAACATCTCAGATTCTCGTGGACGAGTGCAAACAGCGTGAGGCGTCTCTGCATCTCATCTTTCAGCAACTGGCCACCAAATGCCATATGAAATGATATTTCATCTTGTTGGGGTACGCTTATAACTTGTATGGTTGCTGTCACATATGATGATGGCCTTTGAGCTCTCAAACCTGAAGACTGGATTGCATATAAGGCTTTGAGTGACCAACCTGAAAATTATAGCTTAGGCATGTTGAAGACATAATTAAGTAAATAAAAGCATGCTTTCTCTAATAGCTTAAATTTTTAGATGAGTTGGTCACACAATTCAACATGATACTGGAGTAAGTAGAGGTCTTGGGTTCAAGTCTCTCTCTAACATCTCGAGTTTTATGAGTTGGTTATATAATTCAAGAATGCACTTATTTGACACAAGCATGCTTTACAGAAGAAGTAAGTCAAGCACGAGTTCATGAATATTAAACTGATGACCCACTCTACCTGAGAAATATGTGACGAGATGGTCTGGACTCTCATGCTGAAAGGAAAGGCATAAAAGCAACAACTTGGTTGTCTGTGGAAAAGAGCCCTCTGTCCTAAAGATGCTTTTTGACGACATACTAAAAATTTGTGAAAGATGCTCCTCATTCTCGATTTATTGAGACCTAACCAGACGAGCTGCAAAGGCTCCATCAAGTTCATGCTTCACAGGATTAGACATATAGAAACCTCGGGTAGTAATAAAATTCTCCGGTACATATTTGTTTACAGGATCAATGTGAAATTCCTGCAAGGAAAATGATGGTAACAGTCAGACCAATGTGCAGGAATAGAAAATGATGGTAACAGACCAATGTGCAGGAATAGAAACTAGACTAGAAGATAAATTTATCTCTAAACCAGAGAGAATACGTGGGACAATCAATCTAGACAGGAGATTATCAGCATAAGATGCCAAAATTATGAAAGAAAATATATATGGAAGCAAGATGCTAGAGTAGGGTTGACGCTAGCAGTTTCTTAGATATTTCGGACACGTCAGTTTCTTCACTTTCACTTTTTTCCTCTGAATATCGTCTGTCTTCCATTGGGTGAAAGTTATTTGACAAATATAAACATGCTTTCTACATAAAGAATATAGTCCCATTTACCACAGCCTCAACAGGAAGCAAGATCCTCACTCCTTAATGCCTGAAACGTGTTTTTAGCATAATATATGTGTAGCTGATTTTAATGAAAGAAGCAACTTTAGAGCTGAGAGACAGAGCAATTAACATGCTTCAATCAAGTTTCTTACTGGATGCCTTAAAAGAAAAGCTTCAATTCTTTCCTCATTCTCTTCAGGGTCAATGGAACATGTGCTGTATATTAGCACCCCACCTGGCTTCACCAACCTGCAGATGCAGAAAAAAAACATCAGGGGAAAGGAAACAAAGAACAGAGCCTCATATGTTAATGTGTAAAGATAGCAGCTCAATCATAATGCATAAAACCTAGAGGCATTTCAGACTGTAAGTACATGTAGCTGCCATAAAAAATTTAACTAGCCTTGACTTAATAAAGCGGGCAAATTGAGTTATAACTAACACCAACCCAGCTTATTCATCTCATTTTCCAACTCTCTTGTCCTCGGTAGGAGAAATCTTTATAAAGATATGCGCCTTGTTTTAATCCACTTCAGAACTTGCATTATCCTCACCAATCACCAACATAACTTGGAAAAAGCTACTCAATATATTTCTAAAAGATAAAATCCACTGGCAACAATAATTCAGGTCAAGGTTACACTTAGATTATGAATTAAGAACTATTGGTTTTACCTGGAAGCTGAATCGAGAAGCTCATCCTGTAAATGTTTAAGTTGCTCCATGTCTTCCAGTTTCCTATTCCAACGCAAATCTGCTCGCTTTCTCAAAACAAAGAGGAAATACACATTTCAAATGTCCCAGCTATACTATCACTTCTGGCTTAAAGAAGGACGAACCATAGATGCAACTAGCAAGAATAGTGAATGTGACAAAAGAAGAAAGAGGAATAAAGGACCAAAACTTATAGACCATGAAAGCTTATATCAAACTATAAAATTGTATACATCTTTGAATGGAAATACCTTTGAAAGAACACCAAGCCCTGAACAAGGTGCATCCAGTAAAACTTTATCCCATTCTACGACTTTATCCGTCTGTTAAAAGTTAAACCAGGGATTAGCAATTGGACAATAAATTACCATGTGTTTTTGTTAGAACTAGCAAGTTCTTACAGAAAAAGTTCGAAGATCAGCATGGATAGTACTGATAACATCAATAACTTGGTGCAACTTGGCTGTCTCTCTGAGTATCCGCAATCGACCTTCATTTATGTCAACAGCAAATAATTTACCTGAAAAACAAGTAAAGCACTAAAGTATAGTGTTAAAGAGTCAACAAACATAACTCTAATACGTAAGAAAAGGTTAATGACCAGAATGCTGGCCAAAAACTATGCCACAATAGCCACTGAAAATGCTAACAATATACCATGTTTTAACAAAGCATTGGACCAGTTATCAATAGTAAAAAACAGACTATCCAGTTGTAAAACAAAAAAATACAACCAGCCCTCTTGATTCCGAAACTTTCAAAAGAAAAAATTAGATATTACCAGGCATTGGACCTGTTATCTTTTAATTGAGTTACTTCAAGACAACAATATATAAATGCAGTTACTGATGGAAGCAGACTTGTTTGGGACTGACGTTAGTTGTTGTTGTAGTGATGGACAAGGGAATATGTTGTTTGTATACCAGACACCATGATTGTCTACTTTTCCAGGATAGGCATTTCTACCTTTGTTTTATTTCATTAGTGATTAAGCATGTGCTAAGCTCCTGTGAGAATAGATCTTTCCTTTAATTAGCTCCCAAAATATGTAAAAGGACAATATTTTTCCATGTAAATTTCTGCTGTAAAAGCTTTCAGCCGTCAGCTCTGACAAGCAAAGTTTGTATGAAGGTTACCTTGGCCATTCAAACGGGATGCCATGAACAAGGTTTTCCCTCCTGGAGCAGCACAACAATCAATAATGTTCTCACCAGGTTGTGGATCAACAATAGAGACTACTAATCCTGCAGTAAGTAGGGTTGTTATGGCAATGAACTCAAATCATTTTTCACTATCTATGATATTTTTACAGGTTTCAAACTCAAGTATCAACAAATGCCAACAAATGCATTATCTCAATGAGGCCATCACATTTATAAAATGATATACAAGTCAACGACCAACAAAATGCCAATCCATTTTTTCAGTAACTGGACACTAGTTGCCACTGTATAGAACTTGTAAAAGGAAGTGGAGACACCCCTCAAATTAAGCAAATAATAGAAAATTACTGACAAATGGAAAGCAAAGAGGGAATTTTCTTTTTCTTCGCGATAATATGTAATACGGTTAATTGATGTTTGAACATCCCTGTGAGGAATAGCTCAAATTTCTAGATTATGATCCTTGGAATATATAATGTGGATGCTCCAAGTTATCCAAAAGAAAGCTGAATCTCCTTCCTTAATCATGTTGTTTGGGAGAGCATATGAAAACAACTGTGTTTACAAAGCTTTGTTAAACTGGAATTAACCCACCCACGTCCACCTCCCTGCCCGTCGAAAGAATAGTTGTATGCAAAGGCAGGGTCAAGGGATAACTGAAAATGTAAGAAGGAATCTCTTGCAACATACTCAACTAAACATTTATTATAACTCCTCATACTCCACATTTTGAGTTCTATAAGGAGATTACCGGCACTTTCATCCTGGACTGCACAGAAGCCTTCTTTCAGTAACCCAGCCTGTATAACATTCTGAAAGAAGAAACTTTAAAAAGTCAACTGAGCTGCAAAACACATCAATTACGTATACGAAGCTAAATTTAAAACCAGTTCAAACTTTTAAAAGACAAAAAAATACATGAGAATACTTCCAATCAACATTATTTGGTGTCATCTACAACTCTACATTAAGTGATTTCGTCTCTCCATTTCTTCCAGCTGACTTTGTCCATAACAAGAATCAGTACCGTAGCAGAAACAGTTGAGACTAGCTTTTCTATTTCTTTGATCTGGTAAACCTCACCTGACAAACCCCTCCCACTCAAGAGTCAATGGTGGCCCTTTTCCCAATTTGCTCCTTTGGTGAATCGAACCCCCAACCTCTTTGTTAGAGTCTGAGGTGAAGGATCCTTTGCACTAGGCTATCCCTCACATGACAACAGTTGACACTACCTTTAAATCAAGTCTGTGTGGTAATTTTGAGAACTAAAAAGTAATGGGTGTGCATTCTGGTATCTTTCTTGATAAGTAACTAAATGCCAATCACTAATGAAGTGACATGTCAACATAGAAAAATCTATACCAATGTCATAAATATGGACATATAGTAAACACACTTTGAAGATCTTATCAAACTTTTGAAGTCATACCTGCATTCCAGTTTTTAGACGAACAAAATCATCCAAGTATAGAGAAGGCTCATGTGGGACCTGAAGTTCAAGAAATGCAACACAGTGAATCATAGTAATACACGAAACAAATGCAGAATATTGCAGAATAATTCAGAAAATTTAATATAATGGCCTCAATTAGTGTTTAGGACACTCATCCTATTTTGTCAAAAAGCAGAAGAAGACTCCATTATGATGGACTTCTATTCAAATCCTTAAATCTTAACTAGTGATGGATGATATCTATTTGCCCCTCTTTGGTCAACTAGACATTCAGAACATAGAGTTTGAATAAGGTACATTATCAGAGATAGAGAGAGAGAGAGAGTCTAGAAGTGATCCCCAGATTTTATTATCAGCAAAGAACGAAAGGCATCTAAATCTTACCTTCAACATTTTAAGCCTTGAGACGAGATCAGCCCCTGTCAAACCTTTCCCAGTATTTGCCCTAGTTTTGTTAAAACGATTTGAACACAGAACTGTCACACTATCATCCAGAGAAATGGTAAAAGAGGAAAGAAAAGTTTTTCAT
Organism: Solanum appendiculatum; assembly: GCA_018342035.1. NCBI lineage: Eukaryota > Viridiplantae > Streptophyta > Magnoliopsida > Solanales > Solanaceae > Solanum > Solanum appendiculatum. Next base: position 221,915 of record JAGDQO010001494.1, read on the forward strand.
CATATACCTTAGACTGAAACTGGGATAGCTGTTATTCCATGTCATAAGCTTAATAGCTTCATCCTGTCCAAAATACTTTGTCCATCTTCTTACCATCCACTAGAAAACATAGGAAAGCAATAAATAGAAGAAAAATTAAGAGATGTGAAAAGATAGTCATATGAATTTTAGTACTGTTTGTCTATGCTTTTAGCATACTATAATCTGTGACGTTTTAAAGCATAGAGAAAAAGATGCCAGATATGATTACCATATAATTGGAGTATGATGAAAATTCCCGAAGCGTGCAACAAAATGAGGGTCATTTTGACAAATTCTTACAAAGACAAGCTAGAACTTAAGCTAAATCCACAGGATTTAACCCAAGCATTATTTTATCTCCAATCAGAGTGATAAATCATAAGAGAATCTCACCGTACGGATTAAGAAAAATATAGCAATGAAAAAATTAAAATTTCCAAAACATAACTCTAGAAAATCTATTTGACACAACCATGGATGTATGGGACATGTTGCTATAATATCAGACCAGGATTCTCTAAGACAAAATATTTAGAGAAGAAACAGTTCAACCGTACAACTGGATGAGAGTAAAGAGTGGCAAGACCACGTGCTTGCTGACGATCATTACCATCCACTTTCACTGCTGGAAGGGAATCACTCACCTGCAGACATGAAAAGAATCAGGGAACCAGTAGATTCTTTATTGTCGGAGCCTATATGCTGAAGGAAACATAGAAGACACACCTTAAGGACTGCTAGTTTCCTGAGAATCCCATTAACCAAGTTACCGGCACCTGGTCTAAGAGCAACCTTTGCGAGCCTTACACTCTGCAGTTAGATTTAAACATCCAAAAAAAGTACACTTACATTACTTTGCATAAAAGAAATGTTCACCTCACTTATCAAATTAAACAAAAAAGAGATAGCTTATTTTCAAAGAGATACGAGGTGCACAAATGATGTTATGAATTTATCCTTTTTCATTCTAGGATGTTCAAATGGATGCTACTGAAATGTAAATTTTACTCATGAGTCATTTCCTAATGTAGCACCAAATATCCAATTTAAATAGAAAAAACAGGTGTAAGCTGCTGGCTGCATAGTAATTCGTCTCTAGCATAAGAGATAAGGAAAGACTACCAAATATCAAGCTTCTTTTTTTTCCAATGGTGAACCCCCATCCCCCACAAATCCCACCACCCCCAGCCCAGGGGTAATAGTGGTTTTTTTCCAATTTTCTCCTCTTGTAACTCGAACTTCCAACCTATTGATTGAAAGTGGAGTGCTCTTGCAACTAGACCAACCTCACCTGTCATCAAGCATTTTATCTTTCCTTTCGTTTTCCCTCACTTCATTCAAAAATACAGCAAGCAAAGGTTCTATTGAAAGCTCAAAGGCATTAACTAGTTATACCATCAGCTTCATTTCTAGGATCAACAGAATATAAAATCACATCCATCTTTCTTGACAGACTTCAAATCAGCTTTCATCGAATCTTAGTAAAAAGAGAACAGCCAGTATAGACCAAAGTAATAAGATAAACGTACCTCATCTACAACAGCATAAGGTGGCATGTCTAACTTGGTGATCTCATAGAAACCAATTCGAAGAATCTAACAACATTTTCAAAGCAAAAAATCAGTTGAGAGGGATTATAAATGACAGCAAAATTCAAAAGTTAAAAAGACAGAACGTAGAAGGCAAGGAAAGAGGAAACTTTCAGGTCCGACACATTCAATTTCCTAAGTGGTCCTATCAATTTCAAGCTCTGCAGTGCATGTCAGGGTCCATAGAGATGAAGTGCTTAGTTAAAGAACGTTGAAAAGTCAGCACCAATTAATAGGATAGACTGCCAAATAGCATTAGCATTTCAGCCTCTGAGATATTATTTTTTTAGCATTGAGCATACACCTCATGGTGGATTTTCCTCGGATATTATTTTAGTTTTTAAAACTTATCCCTGTCTATTTCAAAATAGAAAATAAATGCACTAGTAATGTATACTCTATTTGGAGTGATAACCACGTTGACTATGACTACCAACGCACACCAAGCAAATCATTCTTGTGCAATGACATTCTAACTCTCGCAATTACAACCTCATCAGCCAACATGTAAACCAACCATTGTTAAGACTAAAAAGGCATATAGTATATCGCAGATTGCATTATACCAGCATCACTCATTTACATTAATTTTGGTTCTAGATGGTTGATACAACTCAAAAATTTCTTAAAAGGCATATTTGCCAATGTAATATTCACAAAGAAACTCCGCCGTGCTACTCTTTTTCTTTTTTTCCTTTTAATAATACATCAATGCTATTTTAAGGCTAACAATTAAATCATCAAATTTGAGTTCTCCTTTATGTTTGGTACTTAAATATTAACTTCAAATAGATACTATTTAAGTTCTTCAATACTCGAACCATGACAACAAAAAATATATTTCACTTGATGCTCTAAACATAAAGAATCCAAAAAGTCTGGCAAATATACCTGTACTAGAAGAGGTTCCATGCTTCTGAATGTACGCTCATCATGGCATAACAAAAGAATCAAGTGATCAAGATATCTTCTCCAGCGAATGGTACCTCCAACAACCTCCGTGACCTACAATACAAACATTTCAAGAAATCCATATGGACAAGTGCTTTGATATTGTGATGAAAATGAGAAAAACAGAAGTGAATTTAAAGGACAATCAATGACATGGTAGTAGTGAAGAAAAGGCAAAGAAAAAAACCAGTCTTAAATCTCTGTCGTCTAAGTCACGAGTGCGAAACCCAAGAGTTCTTTCAACATATCCCATTTCATTATCACCTGAACCCTTCCCTTGCTCATTCAGAAGATCAGCAAATGCACCACCCAGCTCTATACGCATCAATCTAACCGCAGACACTGTTAAATACACACACGCGAGACGAAGATAAAGAACAAATTAACAAACAACTAAACCATACAATAGTAAAAAAGGCCGTTATTAAATGCAAAACAAAATCGACTTTACAATTCCATAAACTCATTAAAAGGTTGAAACTAGAGTGGATTACCAGCTCTATGGGGAGAAACTTCCAAATTCAACTTCTGGGTTTTCCTTAGAGGACTGCTAGAATCTTGACACGAAGCAGAAACTTGAAGTTAGTCTTGAGGATTAAATACTAACAGTAAAAATCAGGCATTAAGCCTAATTTAAATAACCAGTCATAGTGTAAATTGGGCAAATGGTAGCATCTGTAGACATTTTTGCCAATGAATTGTTAGTGATAGAAGTGTAGATTTTACCTGCACGGCGAACAGAAGTTGCAGAATTTTGGCTGATTTTCTTTGCAAATTTCACTTGTTTGCCGGAATGGGATTCAGAAGAAGAACAAGTTGCAGAGAGCTTCGGAAAATGGAGTATCCGACCTGAAAGCAATGAGGGCATATGGTCGGAGAAGAAGGAACACGCCGGCGAATTCAATGTTTCCTTCATTGCATCAGAAATTGAACCAACTGTCTGCACACTTTACTCAACTATTTGTACCCAAAATTTCCATATCTCTTCTTGATAAGGGATATTGATTATAATTAAGGGCCATTGGTACAATGAATTAGGAAACACAATTATGATATATAATTTGGTATAATTTTATTCAATGTTTGGTTGTAATTTTAAATTATGTATAACATGTAAATTACGAACTATTTTATTAAGCTTACATATGATCATTCGGTAATATTCGCATTTTCGATACATACACTACATTGTCAAGAACATTTTATCTTAAGGTAAAGCATTCCTCCAAAATCTTAAAGTGCTATATTTTTTTAATTTTCATTTTTGTTATACAAATATTATGAGTCATCGAGGGATTTTAAGTATAAGAAATCTCCATGGAAATAGTTAGTCAGAAGTTATGAAAATTTCTAAATTTCAAGAAGTTAAAAGAATAACATCAGACGTTAAAGAAGAGATCAAAAAGCCTCAAACAACAACACTCCCAAGTAAATTGGAACATCACGTCCATACAAGAACATAATTAACTAAATTCAAATGAAGGACCTTCGACTCCTTTCTTATGAACCTCCATCAATCTCTTTTTATTATAGTATGCCGTATCATATATATGTTAGAAATGACCCTATAATTGTTAGTATCATAAAAGTTTTTCCTCACTGTCTCAGAATAGTCATTTCTATTGCTTAGGTTTCATATCACCGGCCCCAACTTGTTTGGAATTGAACCATAGTTATTGTAATGGTTATAATATGTAGTTACAAAGAATTAATGCAATGATCAACCAAGTAGTAAGTGACATCTGGAATGGAACTGTTCACAACTGGATATTCTAAACTAAAATTTTGATACATAACATATTAAAATCTCACAACATAATTTTGTGAGCACTTGAACTCACAAATATCTACAAATAATAATAAAGACGACCTTACTTTCCTAAAAATCAAGAAGAAAAAGGCATGTTGCTTAGTAAAATTTTCAAAAAGATAGTCTGCCGAGCTGTATTCAAGTTTACAGTTCACAAATTTAATTGAAAGAAGTAAAAAAAAAGAGTTATCACTATAGCAAAAATAATCTTTAACGACAATTAATAGCTTAATTGCCGCTAAATATGTATTTTCATAGGCAATTAGTACTCTCTATAAATGTTTCTAAAGTTTATATCGACATTGAATCTAATGACAATTAATTAATGTCGGTAAAAGCTCTAGCACTCTTCGTTAATTTTCATATTTATTGTCGATAAAAATTATTTTTATTATAGTGTATTTTGGGCATATGTTAGTTTTAAAAAAATTTGATCTCTTACTATGTCCAAAAAGAAGAGAGAAAGAAATATGACAAATTAGTCAACTTGCAATAAAAGAAGTGGACTAATTGTCTCTATACTAATATTCTAGGAAGAGTGCAATGGCATACATAATGTTTGTACCTAAGATAAAACAATCAAAATAATATACTGACTATGGCAAGCAAGGGAGCAATCTGTTTGGTTCTTTTAACAAACTTCATCATTGGTTCTGTATTAGTTATCACATATTTGTTGTTGTGTACTATCAAATATAGCACAACCCACAAGCAATTTTTACAAAAAGTATATGAAGAAACCTGTAGAAAGGAACAAAGAGAAGATCAATTTTCAATCATCCTTGTTGGAATTTTTAACAGAGTTAAAAAAAAATCACCAAAATAGCAAAAAGAAATTGCAATAGTTACATGAATCACTATCACTTACAGTAAACGATTAAGCTTCATGAAATAGGTGGAAGAAAAATTTGAGGAGTGAAACACACTTTATAAGAAGGTTAATTAATGTATTTTAATTCGATTCTCCTATAGCGGAAAAAACCAACAAATAATAGTGGCAGAAATAGAAGTTTTGTTTACTGAAGAATCAAATGTAATGAATTCAACCATTCAAGCAGTGTTATGAGTTGTTGACTGAGAGGTGCAAGAGTAGTAATGTCGCATTGCAATTGAAATCAATTTTGTTTGTTTATTCTTTCTTGTTTTGGTGCCTTGGAATTAAGTGTTGGGTTTTAACATGTGTGAATGAAAAATAAAGAATTGTGACTTTTGTGAAAAGTTGCGACTTTTATGAAGAATTGTGACTTTTCTGCAAGGTTATGACTTTTATGTAAAGTTGTGACTTTTCCGTACGGTTGTAACTTTTATGAAAAATTGTGACTTTTCCGTAAGGTAGTGACTTTTAAAAGGTGTGAATGAAAAATGAAGAATTGTGACTTTTGTGAAGAATTGTGACTTTTTGTGAAAAGTTGTGACTTTTATGAAGAGTTGTGACTTTTCTAAAGAATTGTGACTTTTATAAAAATTTGTGACTTTTCCGTAAGGTTGTGACTTTTATAAAAAGTTGTGACTTTTATGAAAAACTGTGACTTTTCCGTAAGGTTGTGACTTTTATGAAAAATTGTGACTTTTTCGTAAGGTTGTGACTTTTAAAAAGGTGTGAATGAAAAATGAAGAGTTGTGACTTTTGTGAAGAATTGTGACTTTTCCGTAAGGTTGTGACTTTTAAGAAGGACAGTTTTGGAAATAAACAAATAAAAAGAGAATCCTTGCTTCTGGTGGCGCCACGTCACCGGATTGAGGGTTCTCTTTTATATATATATATATATATATATATATATATATATATGATATGATATGATATGATTTAATACATGGTGTTTTATACCATCAACAATATGGAATAACTAATTCGCGGTATAAGTTATATATAGATAAAAGTAGTAGAGGGACATGAGAAATCAACAAAGTTTAAGCATTCAAGTGGTGTATAATCGTAAACTAATTATATTTTTTAGTGAAACAAATAAATATTTTAAGTGATTTCTTCCATATTTAATTTTAGTGCAATGAATCAAAGAGATAACAAGAAATAATTATTGTATTACTAATTTATGTGTAACTAACTCTTACCTTATAATTTTAAGATAATTTGTCTTCAAACCAAATAGCTTTAAGTAATTGTTGAGAGTAGTTATTAATTTGTAATGAGATAAATAAATAATAAGACTATCATATAAAGATGGTGTAAAAAGATTAATAATTAACGATATGTCAGTTAATACCATTATAAGCACATTTACTCTACATTTGTCTATCACATTCATGCAAATCTTCACATTGAGGAAGTTGCAAGAATAGCAAACCTCTAGTATTTTTGACTATTATCAATTAATAATTAATTACGATTTAAGTATTCAAAAAATTAGTTTTTTTTAATAGTTATGCAAGAAGGTATATTATAGAATAACTAAATCAATACAAATATCTTATTCAAGAGACACTAATATCTCAGATGGTCACTCAACCATTTTTTTCTCAGAAAGTCACTCAACTTTGATTTTTAACTCAAAAGTCATTCAACTATGAGTTTTTTTCTCAGAAAGTCACTCAACTTTGACTTTTAACTCAAAAGTCACTAACCTATGAGTGTTTCACTTATAAAGTCACTCAACTACGAGTGTTTTACTTACAAAGTCACCCAATCTATTTAATTGATTTTTTTCATTAAAACTTACAAACATGGAATTTTTATTTCTAGCTAAAATTATAAAAAAAATAAAAAGATATTCAGTTAAACCATTTAATAACCTGATCCGTTAAAAATATATTATTTTTATTATTTAATTATTTTTTCAACTAAAATTTACTAACATGAAATTTTTATTTCTAACTAATTTTTTAAAAAAATAAAAGAATATTCATTTAAACCATTTAATTTATTTAACTCTAGCACTCTAAACTTAACATCCCGTGAAGACCAAAAATTCAATTAACTTAACGGTAGGAGAAACATTAGTAACAAATTCAAGTCAGTTTAGTTTTTTATCACTTTTTTTGTTCCTTCATTATGTATCGTTATCAGAAGTTCTACGTCTTTCTATCCTAATATTCTAAAATTTTGAATTTACTAAAAAAGTAATTTTGTAACTTCTATATTTTATGAACAATGCATGGAGATCATCACTGTATTCAACACAATTGGAGAAAAAGGGTAAAATAAAAGGTAACATATTATATTTTTAGCGGATTGAGTTATTAAATGGTTTAAATGAATATCTTTTCATTTTTTTAAATTTTAGTAAGAAATAAAAATTTTATGTTTGTAAATTTTAATGAAAAAAATAATTAAATAGATTGGGTGATTTTGTAAGTAAAATATATTATAGTTGAGTGACCTTATAAGTGAAACACTCATAGTTGAGTGACTTTAGAGTTAAAAATCAAAGTTGAGTGGCTTACTGAGAAAAAAGCCCATAGTTGAGTGGCTTTTAAGTTAAAAACCAAAATTAAGTGACTTTCTGAGAAAAGAATCAATAGTTGAGTGACCATCTGAGATATTAACCTAAAGAATTATTTCCAATAATCTTTGTATCTATTTATAATCTCTATCATTTTCTTTACTCTTCCTTTATTATCTGGTCAATGAAATTTCTTTACAACATAAAACAACACTTGCTACAATCAACTAGCACAAATCAAACTTTTACTCCAATAAGAGTGTACTGAAGTGGTAAGTACTTTTTTATTTTTAATCAATTTGAATTTACTCGGGCTTCAATGTGAGTACTTGACACCGGATAAAATTTTTTTAAAAAACAAGAAATAAATTTTTTATGCTAATTTTACTGTGAGAATTTTGTAGTTGCACAAATTTTACTCGCGTAGAGTGTTAAGTTGTGTTCTGTCTAGACTCGAAACAAATAGGCATAATACACAAATATGTTGTTTAACTTGATCCAACTGACATCTAGACCCTTCAACTTTAGGTGTGCACATGTAGACATTTAAATTTGTATAAAATTAAACAAATAGACACACACTTACTATGTGGCATAATACACATATGACGCTATATATGACATAAAATTGTAATGTAGAATGTCACGTAGGACGAATGTGTTTTATACAAGTTTAAGTGCCTACTTATATACCCTCAAATTGAAGGACATAACAGCCGAAGCCAAGTTAAAGAGCATACTCCCTCCGTCCAACAATAATTGTCCACTATACTAAAAATAGTTGTCCAATTTAAAAAATCAAGAGATAATTTACGTTTTCTATCTATTTTGCCCTTACTATTTATCATCTAACATATTTCTCAAAGCATTAAATTTAATAAAGTCAAAGAATAATATAGTAATATTAATCCTATTACTTATTATTTCTGAAGGGTTGTGCCAAATCAATAATGAACCTCGGACATGGAGAGTATTTATTCATTATGCCAAACAAATACTCCAAATTCATCCGTTGGCATTACCATTCAGTATGTAACCAAACACACACACACAAAAAAAAGAATTAACCATAGCTGCAATGCGCCAGGAGTTCAGTGCCGGAACGGCCAGAGCTTTCTCTCAAATGGGGTTCTCTAAGCGCCCCCAAAAAGTCTGCAGACGAAATTGTTATCCTATCAGCTCCAAGCCAACAAGTACTCTTCCTCCCTCTTCTCTTTCTTACTTTCCTTTTTCATTTATACTAAAAAAATTTCACTCTGTCAGGTTTAGGCAAATAACTAGAAATCATCCAGTTTCATCTATGTGTTTTTGAATTTTTTATTTTTTTATTTTTTTTTATGTGTGAACAGGTGAAGAAATGGAGAAGAGCATTTACTCTGTTCTTACCCTGGACCGCTGGGGTTCACTCAATCATATGGAGTATAAAATGGCTTCACTGAGGCCAGTTCATGGGAAATTGGCTTTAAAATTCTTGAATTGGTTTATTAAGCAACCTGGTTTGGAGTTCAGTCATATTATTCATATGTATGGTATCACGACCCATATACTCATTAGAGCTAGAATGCATGACTATGTTAAGTCAGTTTTGGGGCATTTAGTTGACATGGGTGTTGGGTCAAGTTCTGTTTTTGGTGCTCTTATGGATACATATCGTCTTTGCAGTTCAAACCCTTCTGTTTTTGATCTCTTAATTAGGGTTTATGTGAGAAAAGGTGAACTTAAAGATGCCCTTCAGGTATTTAATTTGATGAGTTCTCGAGCATTTGAACCGTCGGTTTACACTTGTAATATGGTTCTAGCAGCAATGGGGAAGCAGCAAAATGCTGAGTCCGTATGGTTGTTTTTCAAAGAAATGCTTGCTAAATGTATTTGTCCCAATGTTGGTACATTTAATATACTTTTACAAGTTCTTTGTGCCAAAGGGAAGGTCGAGAGAGCAAATTGTTTGCTTGCAAAGATGGTAGAGAGTGGTTATAACCCTGATGTGGTTACTTATAATACTTTGCTTAATTGGTATTGCAAGAAGGGAAGGTATAAAGCAGCTTTAGAACTGATTGATTGCATGAATTCTAAGGGTCTTGAAGCTGATGTTTGTACATACAACATGTTTATAGATGACTTATGCAGGAAGAATAGGAGTGCTAAGGGCTATTTAGTATTGAGGAAGATGAGGAAGAGATTGATTGTTCCAAATCATATTACCTATAATACTCTTATTAACGGGTTTGTGAAAGAGGGGAAGATTGACGCTGCAATGAAGATTTTTCATGAGATGTTGAAGCTCAATCTTTCACCAAATTGTATCACTTTCAATGCTTTGATTGATGGGCAATGTCGAGCAGGCAATCTTAAAGAGGCTCAAGAAATACTGACTGAAATGGAAACAAGAGGTCTACGTCCCAATGAAGTTAGTTATGGGGCTCTCTTGAATGGTTTCTGCAAGCATGGCATATTGGCTTCTGCTAGAGATATCCTCAAGAAGATGAAGCTGAGCGGATTATCTCTCAATCAGCATGCATATACAATGTTATTAGAAGGGATATGCAAAACGGGGTCGCTAGGAGAAGTTGTACCGTTACTTGAGGATATGTTTGAGAGTGGTATATGTCTTGATGTTGTTGCATACTCGGTACTTTTAAATGGATTTTGTAAAGTTGGAATGCTAAATACAGCAATGGAAATATTATGTAGGATGTACAAGTTTGGAGTTTTCCCAAATGATGTAGTATACTCTACTTTGATCTACAACTTTTGCAAGCAACAAGATGTCCTAAAAGCAATGAGAGTCTATGCAATGATGCACAAAACAGGCCACAGTCCTGACGCTTTCATATGCAACTCTCTGATATCTTCTCTTTGTACAGGTGGAAGAGTAAGAGAGGCAGAGGATTTCATGCGTCACATGCATTATATTGGTCTTGTTCCCAATTCTGCTGCTTTTACTTCTGTTATTGATTGCTATGGAAATGTAGGTGAAGGGTTAAAAGCATTATCCTGGTTTGACGAAATGATTAACTTGGGTAGACAGCCTAGCTTTTACACCTATGCAAGCTTACTAAAGGGAATATGTAGAGGAGGAAACCTTACAGAGGCGCTTGGATTATTTGATAGGCTCCGTGGAATTTACTGTGCGACAGATGTTGTTGTCTACAACTCATTGCTGGCTGAGATCTGTAAGTTAGGCCACTTCCACATGGCATTAATCCTTATCAACGAGATGGTTCAGATTAATGTGCTCCCTGATAGTCATACCTACACCAGTCTCCTAGCTGGCTTGTGTCGGAAGGATAAGTTGGTCACTGCAATTCTTATGTTGGAAAGAGCATTGAGTAGAGGAGACCCCTCTTCAAACCGGGTCATGTATACATGTATTATTGATGGACTTTTCAAGAGTGGCTTGCCTAAGGTTGCCAGTTACTTCTTTGACGAGATGACATGGAAAGGTCTTACCCCAGATACCGTGGCACTGAATGTGGTGATGGATGGTTACTCAAAACATGGACAAATTGATAAGGTGAGCAGTTTCTTTTCTACAATGAGAGAGAGAAGTGAAATGCCTTCCTTGGCTACATATAATATTCTATTACGAGGCTATTCGAGACAGAAGAACATATCTGAGTGCTCTAAGTTATATCAGTCACTTAGAGAAAAAGGTTTCACTCCAGATAAATTAACATGCCATTATGTGACTCTTGGACTATGTGAGTCGAGTCTGCTGGATATTGGGGTTAAATTTATGATAAAGATGATCTTGGGGGGAATAGTGGCAGATAAATTCACATTCAACATGATTATCAATAAATATTGTGAAAGGGGTGAGATGAAGAAGGCCCTTGATCTTCTTTCTTTAATGACTACCTTAGGTGTTTCTCCTGATGGAGACACTTACAATTCGATATTTAAGGGACTGAAAAGAACACTGGACTTCCAAAATTCACATCGTCTCTTGCATAAAATGATCGAAGAGGGTTTTGTTCCAGTTGACAGACAATACTGCAATTTAATCACTAGTATGTGTAAAGTTGGAGATGTAAAAGGAGCATTCAAACTAAAAGATGAAATGGAGTTATTAGGTGTTAGCTCTCGTACTATAGCTGAGGGTGCAATTATAAGGGGGCTTGTGCGTCGTGGGAAGATGGAGGAAGCAATGCTGGTATTTGAATGTATGCTACGGGTGCATCTACTTCCAACTGTTGCCACATTCACAACTGTTATGCATGGACTTTGCAAAAGTTCTAAGTTTTGTGAGGCCTTAAAATTGAAAACTACAATGGAGCTTCATGGTGCAAAGCCAGATGTTATTGCTTACAATGTCCTCATAACAGGCCTTTGTGCTGGCGGTTATATTGATGATGCATATGATCTCTATGATGAGCTGAAAGAGAGGGGCATGTGTCCCAATATTACAACCTTCACGGTTCTTCTCAATGCATTTTGTTCTGGGAATGATCTTGCAAAGGGTGAAAGTCTTTTAAATGATCTGCAAGAGAGAGGACTGGCAGGTGAATATTCAAATACCCAAGCATTATGTGAAAGATTGACAATCATGAAGGAAAAGCTTAATGCTTTAAGAAAGAAGAAAAAGAAAAGAAGATAAGTATATTGCTATAGAAAGATAACACTAGGAACATTTATCTAGCTTGCTGGAAATGATATCTTCATAGGGGTCTCATGGCTTAAGCTGGCTTCAATGGTTGAGATCAGGTCTATCTGAGACATCTGCAACTGGAACTTTGGACACTTCTACCATTTGAAGTGTATTTCTATGTTCGGTGTCCTTTAAGATATCTGTCCTACAAGGTGGATATGAGGATATTGCAGCTCACAAAGTGGTCAACTGTGTATCGGACACTGATCTGTCTGAATAGGTATTTGGCATTTCTTGGTTTGTTTATTCTGTTTGATACATCAGGTCTATCTAGTAAGCTTCATCTTCAGTCGGGTCAATTAGTTTGTTTCTGGTTGATATTGCTGGGCCTTTATGTTTGGATTCTTTCCTTCTGCAGCTTATGTGCTCTACATTGAAGTGCATTTCGTTATCTAGCAAGACCACTAGATTGAAGTGTTGCAAATCACACCGAAGCTTGTTTCTTCAATATGTAAGCGTGTATATACCTTGCATGTCTTTTTTCCTCAATTTCAGTAAGTATGCTATGGTTAAGAGCAGCATGTTTGTATTTACCTTATATCAGAAAAAAGAAGAGAAGCAGTATGTTGAAAATTCCTCTAGCTTGGCCAAGTGAGATAAAACTTTAACCTCAACATACAAGGATGAATTATGTGGATAGCGAATGTTATCAATGAGATAATAGTGAGTGAAAGCTAGTGGTCAGGGCAGAAACGACTTCCCACCGTAGCTTGCATTCTTACAAACTCTCAGGTGAAATGGATTTACATATGATTGCTTCTGCTAGTGGTTGTAGTACCTGCATGGGTACCTTTATACTTGTATTCCTGCATTCTTTCAACATGAGACTATGGAAAAGACAATATCCTAATGATCTATGTTTTTTATTGATCCCCATGGTGGAGAGATTTTTGCAAATATGCCTTTTATCTTGCCTTCCATCCTGGATATGTTATGGATGTTTCTTGCCATGTTTTAGATACACTTAATACGAGAAATCTACTTAACATCTTGTGTTATGGATAGGAGTATGGGTAGGGGTGTTGGGCTATAACTAATAAATGTGTATTCTAACATTTACAAGTGTATGCTTGCCAAATGAATGAAGTTATTAAATTAAAGCTAGGATAATTAAATTCTTTGTAAGCGCTTAATATTTTATTCGAATAGTTCTCTCACATAGTAGCAAAGTATTCTAGTACTTTATGTGAATATATATATGACATAAACCCAAAGTCAAACTAAATACTCAATCAATTATCATCCTATACTTCTTAGGCAAAGGTGTAGTTAAAGCACCCAAGTTAGGTCTGACCAAATCTGGTTCAGATCCCACATCCACACCCAAATTGTGTCGGATTGGCAAGGATTTTGAAGGATCTGAGCAACATAGCTCTGGCTCTTTCAATTCATGGATTAAGTACCCCTTTTTGTCTCGACCTTCATAAGGCTTCCATGCTCCATCTTTTGATGTTCCCTCAAAAACTTCAACTTTTTTGCCATTTGGAATAACTGTCTGCCCTGCATTTGGTAGCTTCCCCACCACGGTGTCACCACCTCTCTGAAATCCGCCGGCCCTCAGCCACATGTTTTCATAACCTTAATGGGTTGGCATTCTTCTTCACCTGCTACAATCCAGCATGATCATGCTCACGCTTGGCAGCTGATCTGAGGCAAGCCTGAGTTGGAGGATTTGGATCATTTCCAGGCTCAATTCCTCTCAAGCAGTTGAGCAACATAGCTCTGGCTCCTCCAATTCATGTATTAAGTACCTCTTTTTTCGTCTCGACCTTCATAAGATTTCCATGCTCCATCTTTTGATGTTCCCTCAGAAACTTCAACTTTTTTGCCATTTGGAATAACTGTCTGCCCTACACTTAGTAGCTTCCCCACCATCATGTCACCTTCTCTTTGAAATCTGCCAACCCTCAGCCACTTGTTTTCAAAACCTTAATTGGTTGGTATTCTTATTCACCTGCTACAATCCAGCATGATCATGCTCACGCTTGGCAGGATATCTGAGGCAAGTGTGGGCTGGAAGATTTGGATCATTTCCAGGTTCAACTCCTCCCAAGCAGTTGATACAAGGAATCTGTCTAACCTTAATCTCAATCTTGAGTTCTCTGCATTGGACCATGTCAATCTAGGAATGGAAGATCAATAAGAGAATTGCTATCAACAAGCTCTGAGAATTCATCCTTTACTCTTGACATCACCCTTGGAGATATATACGTAGTCTTTGCATGTAGGAGATTGATAGTTTTTATTATTAAATTCTGCAGAATTTTGTTGGAATGAAAAGCATTAGTTGGAGGGATAAAGTAAGCCATCACCATGAGTTCAGTTAACTCTAATTTTGTTCCCATTGATGTTTAGTTGTTTACTGGAAAATGACTCTGAAAGAAAGGGTCCAAACTATGTAAGCTTAATTTCCCTAAGCAATATGTGCATTATTCCTGCTGATAAGGTTGTCAGGAGGCCAATTGTGATAAATAGGCAAAAGAGTGCCCCTTGAACTCTCTTAGTCACTTCAGCATTACTGACTAGAAGAAACCTACCTTATGTTTTAGCTTCTTAGTTCCTTTTGCAGTGTTCAGAACTAGCATGATCCATATGACAGCGAGTGCAATAGCTTAGCTACAAATGTCGTCCATCTTTGAGTCTAGGAGTATGCTGAATATTCTTGTTATGATTTGGTTTATGCAGTTACTGTTCTCTGGCAAAATACAAACAAATCCTACCTCCACCTAGCTTTCCGAAGAAGAGATTAGGTATTGTTTCAATTGTTGACCATAATTATTTGTTGGAAACTGAAGTCAGAAATAGCTTTCAGAAATCAAGTGCCTTGCTGCTAGGTGATGGTGATCAGGTATTTGACAATTTATTGACCTGATATGTCTACTTGTGACAAGCTTTTTCTTGTCACTTCTTTCTCAACACCATAAAAAGGTAGAAATCATATGAAATGATGTGTATGTATCATCAGGAAACCATCTATGGACTCAAATTTACTTTGGAGACTGCATTCTCCAGACTTTTTGAAACCAGCTTGTAACATATTTCCTCTTTAAGTTGGTCTTTTCTTGGTATCCAAACAACATTTTAATAACTGTGAATTTCTACTGTTCTCAAGGGTTGTCACTCTGCTTTCACCTTGGACTGGTTGAAGTCTCGGAGTTGGATGCTAGAAGTGCTAATCCTAAAGGTGATCATTTACATTTATCAACTCCAGCTTGTACACCACTTGCTGGAAGATGAACTCAGCAGCAGATGACTTCTTTTCCAACAGTTTTCTGAGACCTCATCATATCCACGGGCTCACAATAAGGCATCTCTCTGATATATGCTGTACCACAACATCTTTAACATATGTGGATCTAATAATGAAGGCAGACAGCCAGATGATGCTGTGGGTCATCTACTTGCAGCCAGTATTTGAAGCAACCAGAGGAGTCTGGCAGAGAGATGGAATATGCAGTGCTCATTTCATTGGCTCCTTTTCTTTCTGTAGCAGAAGATCGCCTTCTTGTTCCCATGGCAGACAAAATATGTAACTACTAGCTGAACGCGTATCTATTGCTAGTGATGATGGTGGATGACAATATTGATCAACAATGGCTATTGATCGTATTAGTTGCTGGTGAACGATAGTAATAATTGATAGTGATGGTGAATGATAATGATGATTGGTGATGTATAGTCATGGCTGATGGTGGTAATCGTCGGTGGTGATTGATGATTGTAACGGTGGTTGGCTGTGTTGATTGTAAATAGTGGCTGATGGTGGTAACAACTTACTGTGGTGATAGCGATTGTGGTGGTAGTTGATAATAGCGGGCAGCGGTGTCGGTTAGCGGTGAAAGTGGAAGTCCTGATGGATTGTCATCTTTATAGAAATTTTTGAAAAGACATCTTAATGATTAATTTTGTTATAGATCTTAATTATTTACATATATTAAAGACCCGTTAAATGATTGTAAAATTATAAAAACAAATGCACATAATGATTACAGGATCGTTTGGCCATGTAATTTGTACTTCAAATTTGAAGTTTTGATTTGAATTTGTGTATGTTTATGACATTTGAACAAATTCTCAACTTCAATTTGAAACTTTAATTTGGAATCCCAAATTCACCAAAAAGGTGGAATTTCATTTCCAAGTTTGCGATTTCAATTTTTTTTCAAATTTAAACATGAGTCAAGTTTATGTATTGCAAAAATAAAATAAAAAATAGACAATATATTAGGTGATTTCTTCTCATCTGTCTAAGCACCGGTCAATAGAGTTATCAGAACCTGTGTTAGTGGTAGGTAACATGTATCTTGTGAAATTAGTCAAAGTGCATGCAAAGACGCAAGCATCAGCTATATATAACAAAAGAAACAGAACTATTGCTAATCAGTTCCCCAAGACACTTTGAAACAAGGTGAACCAAGATATATTGAGCGTATGTAGAAGTCTTGAACGTTCATTTCATCTACAATCTGAACAACAATGATCAAGACATACCAAAAACAGCCAAAAATGAAGGTTACAATGAGAAATTATCTGTGTCAAATAAATATGATTACACAACTTGAGGTATCAAAATTCAACAATGGACTGCGCCACGGACATTGAAAGAACTTGCATGCCAAGCAGATAATCTTAAAACATAAATTAGGAAAATCTCACTAATTCCTGAAAGAATGTATCGAAATAACTTAATCTCCGAAAAGGACATCAGTCGTTCTAGTTTCTATGACAACCTGCCTTCAGACAAAAAGGCACAAAAAGTGAATACATCTGAGTTTACAGGGTTTGGGCAGAAGAATGTTATCCTCCCTGTGCCGAAAACTAAACTCTGGACTGCCCCAACTTCCGTTCGAACAAATGCTTGAGGAGGAATACTTGTAGCAAACTAACACAAATAAGAGCTGAAGACTCAAACAGAGCTTTGTACATTGCTCTCTTGCTCATTCCTTCATTCACTGCATTAGTAGGAATTACATCAGCATATTAAAAATATAATAAGAATTGGAATTTGGATCACGCACAACTTCATGATTCTAGCAAAATTGGGGAGACGACTTTCACATAATGAAGTTTAAGTTTGAGTCGCAAAAAGTAAAAGAACTACATACTCCCTTCCGTGTCAATTTGTCTTACTTTCCTTTTTTTAGTACGTTTCAAAAAAGAATGTTTCTTTTCTGTTTTGGCAACATTTTAATTCTAAACTTTCCACGTGGCATGTTTAAGACCACAAGATAAAAGGGCATTTTGGTACATTCTACATATCTTTAGTTTACGATCACAAGATTCAAAAGTCGTCTTTACTTTCTTAAACTCCGTGCCAAAGTTAAAACAAGACAACAAATTGAAACAGAGGGAGTAATATATAGGATTGTTGTTTCTCATTGATTCGGCCCGATGAGAATCTATACACGGAAAGAAATGATATTCTCTTGCTGTGCCTCATTGACACAACCCAATGAATATAACTGGTATACCGTGTCACTGTAAAGGTGAAGTATTCAAACCACTGAATCCGGGATATATAATGTAAATCCCAAGAAAACAACTGCAAAAGTGAATTGCATCAATAGGCTTAACTTACAATGCGGATCGATATATTTACATCAAGTTGAAGTTCATATTGTTGGTGGATGCCCACGTTGATGAGAAGAAGTGAACAACAGTGTGGCTCAGCTGATTAACATTTACCGCGAATTAACTTTAGGTGGGTCACATGCATGACTCATGGATTTCCCAGTCAAGCATTTAAAAATTTGATATCCTAAACTCCGAAGACTAGATAGACATCAAAAAAGAAGAAACTAGAAAAGGAAAATTATCCTATTCTACATGCAAGCTAAAGGGAAACGACTTTTGATTTTTTTATCACAAGTATTGATGCAGTTGAAGCCGCATCATGTAAAAAATCATTAGCAAAACAAGTACACATTATATTAATACCTATTGCTTGACGGTCTGTTTGGGCCTCTAACCAGTGCTGCTCAAACTGAATGTTGTACAAAGCTTCCTCTAGCTTTCCGATGTGCTCAAACAACGGCTTAAAATGCTCTGCAGGTCACAGACTAATCAAGTTAATTCTCTAATATAAAGCCAAGACTTACGAGAAACCATAGTACAACGCGCACCATCTTTTGCATGCTCATCATGGTATACAAAGTGAGCAGAATGTAGATCGAAGTCAATGGTTTCATGATATGGCGACTTGTTAGTGAAACAGAAACGATAAATTCCTTCATGATGAGATGTAAACTCGGACTTCTCGCTTATTTTATCACGAAGATCATGAATCTGTTCTCCAGAAGGCCCCTTCACCTGAAATCTCAGCAACATCAATTCAATAATCCTAGTACAGATAAAAAGCCTAAACTTCCCAAACAGAAAATGTACAACTTGATTATGGAAAATTTCCTCCTCAAGAAAGTATGAAGAACCCTTTTGCAGAACTAATGACTACACGGAATCTTAAGAAAAAACTGAGTCGAGTACTCTTTGTATCGATATGAATCCATCAGTTTAAAACACAGACATTCAAAATTTAATGAATATACACCTGCATACACTCTATCGTTATTCAAAAATATACGAAAGACAGTTGATTATCGCATAGTTTCTTTTTTTGATAATAACATTGATTAACGAATAATTTTCTAAATAGATATATTTTAATTTCATTTATGTCCATATGTGGTAGCTTTCTGGAATAGAAACAAAAAGACACCTTTGCTAGTTCCAATATTTTTTCTTCCCAAAATAACAATGCCAGGGTTCTAAGTACACTTTCATTATCAACAAGTTAAGATCACAACAACCACATAGATAATTAACTTAAATAATACATAGTCTTTATACAACTAACTACCATCAATACCATATTAAGAAATTTACATATGCTTTTTAAAAAAAATGTAACTGGAGAAAGAGGAATATTAGTACTTCAAATCGAATTTGGAGCATTTCAAAAAATTGGAGATCCAACTACAAAAACACAGATAGTCTGATACAACATTCGTAACCACAACTTTCACATCCCTAACTTAATTGCGTAAAAAGAAAGATTTAAGGTTTAGAAATAGGTACCACAAGATCAACACCATCATCACCGTAATGCCAATCGCCTTCAGACTTAATAACAACAAATGAATAATGAACTGTTTCCCCCATTTCAACCTTGTGAGAAAAACATTCTTCTTTTTCAATTACAAATCTAATCCCAAATGCCCCTTTCATGCTCAATCCAATCACCAATATTGATATTGTAACACCGATCCAAATTTGACATAATCCATTTCTCATCTGCGATTAAAATTCAAACTTCAATTTTCCAAATCCAACAAAAAAATTAATCAACAGAAAAAAAAACAAAAAAAACTTAGGCTTACCATTTTCTTGAAAAAAAAGTGGAATTTTGAACAGGGAATCACAAGAGTTTGACCAAGTTAAGGTAGAGCAGAGGACATCAAGTAAAAGGGACGTGCGAAGATGGACAAATCTACTTTATGTTGGGAACTTGGTTATGGTGTACTACCAAACCTCAACTTAAAACAATTATTTCATGTAAAATAATTTGAGTCTTTTTTTTTTTTTTTTAATTAAGGGAACTTTTTTTTTCCTAATTAAAAAAAGTGAGGTTTTTTTTTTCAATGATATTATTTAGCATTATATTGTTATATGAAAAAATTATTTGGTGTAACTAACTTATACATAATATTTATTAGGGAAAATTACACAACAAGGCAAACATGTGATATGTATTTAAGATAAATCACTATAGTTTAAAAAATTACAACGTAACTATATGTAGAGTTTTATAGCAAATTTCTCTCTCTCTCTCTCTCTCCGGCTCAAAAAACATCTACATAAATATGACAATTGTATTTTGTATTATGTATCAAATGTATTTGTATTGCATATCAACTATATTTTGTATTATGTATCAACTGTATATGTATTCTGTATCAATTGTATTATGACAATTTGTATTCTGCCAATTGTAATTGTCGACACAAATTGTATTCGTTAATACAATTGATACAATTATATTCGATATATGATACAAATCAATTGTATTCAGACATTTGTATTTGTATCAACTGTATTCGTATTCTATATCAATTGTATTCGTAATACAATGAATACAAAATGTATCCATCCTCTCTCCTCCCTCTCTAGATCTCGCTAGCCTCTCTCCTCCTAAAATAAATACAATTGCGTTCATTTTGATACAAATCAATTGTATAAATTGTATTCGTGATACAACCTGATACAACAAATACAACATGTATCTATCCTCTCTAGATCTCGCTCGCCTCTTTCCTCCCCCTAACATGTAGTTATAATTCGTAACTAAGCAAACTATAGCTATAGATCTCTAACTAAGCACAAACTATAGTTATTTTTGAAAGTTTCCCTATTTATTATTTGTAGGTATATTTTTAGAATAAAACAAGTGATACGTTGGCGACAATTAATACGATAGAGCGAAAGAGTATAAACGATACAAACTAGTAACAATTGATATAAAACGAATAGATACAAATGATACAAGTTAGTAACAATTAACATAGTAAAGCAAATGAATATAAGTACAATTAAAGCAAATGAATGTAAATGATACATGTAACAATTGAATAGCAGTCAACTATGAATTATAATTAGCAAGCATTACCTACGCATAGTATATTTCCTACAAATTATAGTGTCTTGCAAAATTTCTTGTTTTTATATCCATAACGGGCTGGGTTGGCATAACCCAATTTAGCTATAGTAGAATGACAACATATCTAGTGTGATAGCACATGGATGAATAATTTCACAAGTAAAATTGGGTGGGCTAGCCGTTCTTTGAATTGATATTGCATGTATAGAATTAAAAAACATAGGTTATGCTAATTTTCATGTGAGATTTCTTTTGTCATTTTATATACTCATTTTCTACTCACTAGGTAATTTATCTGCGCTTCGCGCAGTGGTGAATTATCTTATTAAGCTTACGAATGATCATTCATAATATCCATTTCCCTTTTTGATTTTGAACACCAATGGATCTTTGTTGTCATCAATTTTTAGATATTTGTCCAATTAATTACAAGCTACATATATGAGGAATTAAAAGGAATGAAAAGGGATATTTAAAGATATAGAATTTGTCTTTAGATTCTTGCACCAAATTGTCAAGAACATTTTATCCTAACATTAAATAGTAGAAAATCTCACAAGGTATTGACACTCATATAAGCTTTAGGCTTTGAGGTAATGGCATTACAAATCTACTCTCATTTAACATAATAAGTTGGGTAGGTAAAATATCCTTAGTTGAGTGACTTTGAGGTTATAAAAGAAAATTATGTGACTTTATGAGAGAAGATTTCTTAGAGCCCATTTGGATTGACTAAAAAAAGTAACTTTAAGTCAAAAATAAAAAATCATACTTAAATGACTTTTTAAGTCAAAAAGTAAAAAGCGGGGAGACCTACTTTTGGTTTTTGACTTATTTTAAATCATTTAAAACTTATTTTAGGTCATTTTTTACCTTGCCAAACACTTCCTAACTTATTTTAACTCATTTTTGTAAGTTATTTTTAAGTTATTTTTTATATCTGTCAAACACTTCTAGAAGTCAAAAACTGACTTAAAAGTAGGTTTGACCAACTTTTAAGCCAATCCAAATACCCTCTTAGTTGAGTAACTTTGAAGTTATAAAAAAAGTTATGTCACTTTCTAAGAGAAGATCCTAATTGAGTGACTTTGAAGTTATAAAAAAAAGTTAATTCTGTGAAAAAAATCCTTAGTTGAGTACTTTTTATGAAAAGTTTACAATTCAATCTTTTTGTTATTAAGACCATCTTTGCCCTCTTAATTTCATCTTCCAAATCTTTTTAAGACAGTTTCTTCCCTAGTATGAGAGGACTGGGAAGGACGCACCTCTGGTGTACCAATTATCGTGCCCACGGTAAGTGCTGAGTAGCCAAGCTGAGATAACTATTCCTCTATTCTCGTAAGATGACACACACTAGGTAACAGCCTGCCAGGCGCCACTCTGTTACATAGATGTATCGATCTTCACTGAAAATACATGTAAAGCATTCAAGATAATTCGTGGAGGAAATCGCATCATTGCTTCATATTATCTAAATAAAGACCATCAGAATGGTTAAAATCATTTATTCAGTTATGTACATGATTGATCCATAGTGACTTTCAAGTGCCAATAATCAATAGTCTTTACACATATTCTGCAGACAGCTTCCTAATTCTTGTGAGGCAATTGTCAATATGCGTAATCGTTGGAAAATATTGCACCTTGCTCTCTGTGTTAAGCCGCTTACGCCTGCACGTCAAAACTTTGATCAAGTTTCATTTATCATATCACAAACACATTATTTATCTCGGTTTAAAATGATTGAACATGCTTGAGTCCCTTGACAAGCTAGAGCTCTTTTTCATCGTTAATAATCATTAATATTTCTCTATGAAGTAAATATAGAAACATTGTCTGCATTAGTATATGCAAATGTTTGAAGAATACAAATGTGCACAATAGGAAGAACTGCCCATGCTTGGTTTCATGATCCTACAAAATGAAGATACCTGTCATGGAAGCATTCGTTCTGTAGTCACTTAACTGTAAATGTGATCTTCTTGAGATATTACATTGCATTGCTGCAACTTACAGCCCATCTTGAAGGATTGAATTCCTTAGGGTTCGACTGATTGTTCGGATCATAATGTAGCCTATGACATCAAGGAAAGTTCCAAAACACATCAGTTTGTTGACAAATTCTGTTATGGGAGAAGGAGAATGGTTAGAAACTGGAAAGATGGAGTACAAACAGTACTTCATTTTAACAACACTTGTAGCTTCTCTAAAAAGTGGTGATGAGGCATTACAAGGCGTAGTGTTTCATCGATTACCTTGAAAGCTAAAAGTACACAATTTAAGAGTTCAATAAATTAACATCTAGAGGTATAACTAGCACATTGCTCCTGTTTTGATTATAACTTACCTTGGACAAATATTTCATTTGTCTGATCTCATTGAGGGTTAGCGTTGTTTGAGATCATGACAGTCTTCTCTTTACAATATCCTCTTGTTCTTCATGTAAGAATATATAAGATTCAGATTTCTAACCTCACATAGAGAGGTGCACCCAATTATCGTCACATAATATGATACTCCGAGTATGGGTTCACATATCTATATTTCAATATTTTAAAAAAAATATAACATTATTATATATGATCTCGAGAGGGGAGCATGGGTTCACGTGACCCGGTGACCCCCCTTAGATACGCCTCTGTCCTCTCAAGTCAAATTTGATGAAATGAGTTTGTGATATGAATAGAAAACAAGCTCTTTGAAGCGATGCAGGAAGATTTTACCACACTAAACTCTTATCGGAAAACTTTTAACACTAAACTTATTGACGATGATCAAGTTAAAAAGCAACAGAAACAGTAACACTTGTAGTCCAATATGTTTTAACCTTAGAATTATGCAACTATTCTGGATGTTCTTGCAGGTAGAGAAGCACCGACATAGCTGTAGGGGCAGTGGATATTTGGCCGCCATACGAATATAGAATTAGTATATTGGCAATCTTCTCATCACTGAATATCCTTCCCTCCTCATCTTTGCTCTCCAGCAATAAATCCAAAATACTCCTCTTTATTCCAAATTTATTGCTAGCATTCTTGTCCCTCCTTTCATCTATTTATGCTTGAAATATCTTGGTTAAGTTCTCCCGCGCCTGCAACCACGAAGGGAAACTGAAACATCAGTCATTTCCTCTTGGAGTGGCTACAAAAGAAACAATTTTTCCTGTTCTATTCTCGAAATTTTCCTAGGTCTATCAGAGGATCGGATTCTTGTAATTGTCATCATGTGAGACATATTCCAGGTATTGGTTGATTCATAATATTGTGTCTATCTAGGAGTCTCTGTGTGGTGATGGTTGTTATATGTATTGGTTTGTGCTACTCTGTTGTGGTTATCTATTTACATTCATGTCTTGGAACTGGTTATGTGATCCTACCAGTACACTGTGGTTGTATACTGATATTGCACCTGTTCTTTTCTTATTGAGTATAGGACATCTTCCAATGGCTGATACGAGACCTCAGTTAAGGGACGTTTAACTTTGAATCCAAGTGTGAGCTACTCTTCCTGGATGTCATGGGTTCCTCTACATTTTCTTGTCCATATTTTCGGGTAAAGCATTAGACTATTAGTTCATGTTTTCTAAGTTTTCGAGGTTGCATCCTCATTATTGACTAAATAAAGTTTTACAACTTTTAGTTTCTAAGAGTTATTTCCGCATAATGTTTTGGTAATTAACCGAGTTTATGGAAACTTTGTTCATTATTTATTCTAAAACGGTTTCTTGGTGTTTTCTATAATGATTGTCTTTAATAAATGGTGTCTTAGGTTAAGGTTTGGGCTGGTAGTTGGTTCTTCACCTGAGGATTAGTGTGGGTGCCATTCACGATGGTTTGGGTCGTGACAAAGTTAGTATTGAGCCCCAGATTTGTTGATCTTATCGTACCACACAAGTTTAGTATAGTCCTGCGAAACGGTACAAAAACGTATGTACTTTTCTGCAAGAGGCTATAGTACTTTAGGAAAATCCTCTCTTCTTTCTTCCTTCATGCTATAACTTGATTTGATCCAAATTGGTATCTAACCTCTTTCACTCTTCTGTCTGCAGATGGTTGACACAAGACGCAATGGTGCAAGGGCAGTAGCTCCAACAACAGTGCCGACGGCGAGATGGTGAGGGAGAGGTAGAGGTAGAGGCAGAGGTAGGGATAGGGACAGAGGAAGGGCAACACTCACTAGGGGTGGGCAGTGGCGCTCAAGTAGAGAATGTACCACGTGAAGTGACCCCCACCCCAAGATCATGTGGAAGAAGAGGTTGAGATTGAGGATGGTGTTGAATCAGAGGTGAGAACACATGCTGGGGTTGCAGGTCTTCCCCCTATGGACGCTGGAGTGATTCAGCAAGTGTTAGCCTTTCTGAGTGGATTGGCGGGTACTGGAGCCACTCCCAATGTGCAGGCTACTCAGGTACCAATTACCCGTCTTATTGCTTCTGCAGTTCTTAAGATGGATGGTGAATTGAGCACTGATGCGCTCTTCCATCCATTACTTGGCCCTGTGATGATTGACACTGAACATGAAATGCTGACCAAGTTTTTGAAGCTTAAGCCTCTATGTTCCATAATTCTAAGAGTGAGGATGCCTTTGAATTCATCCTGTAACACTATGAGAGGCTTCATAAGTCGGGCATTGTGTAGCAGTATGGGGTTAAATTCATGACTTTTCAGCTTCAGGGTGAAGCAAAATAGTGGTGGAGAGCCTTTGTGGAATGTCAATCATCCGTTTTGCCTTCACTGACTTGGACACAGTTTCATGCTTTACCTTGGAGAAGTATGTGCATCGTACTCTGAGAGATCGAAAGAAGGATGAGTTCATGGCTTTTGAACAAGGCAATGTGACTGTGGCTGCTTATGAGGCTAAGTTCCATGCCTTGTCCCATTTTATTACACAGTTGGTAAACACTGAAGAGGAGTGAATTCGCTTGTTCATCAAAGGTTTGAATTCTGAGTTGTAAGTGTTGTTTGTGCACTTAATCTCTGTAGGTAAGAGCTTCAATGAGGTGAGTGATTTTGTGAAAAAAGTAGAGGGAGTTCGACAGGTTGTCTAAGGCATTGGATTAGATATCCAGGAATGTGGGCAACTACTATGGTTCGTATTCTAAAGATTCCAGTCAGCAAGTGTATCCAGGTTGTCCTATTCAGTCGGCTATGTCTGCTTCTACGGATGGTCATTCCGGGGTTTCACAGCAGTCTTTGACTCAGGGTGGTCAAGGAGCTTCTTATACAACAACCAATAGATCCTTACTTGACCACAAATGTTTTAATTGTGGTGAAATGGGACACTTTAAGAGGGAATGACCTCACAGACAGACCTTTGGTCAGGTTCAGCAGCAGACTAGAGCAGTTGTTCCAGCGGGTGGAGATAATAATGGTAGAGAACATCCACAGGGTGGGTGAGGAGGTAATCAGGGAGAGAACCGGCGCAACTCGGTAAGGGGGTTGCTCGTGATGATGACAGAGCTCAGTTATACTTTTCTGAGCAGACCAGAGGCTGAGGCATCAAACGTCGTAATAATAGGTACTATTCTTGTCTGTGACCGAATGACCATAGTCTTGTTTAATCTGGGTTTTACTTATTTATATGTATTTGTTAATTTTGCTCTGGGACTTGATTTGATCTTTGGCATCCTTGATGTCCTCATCTATGTTTCTACCCTAGTTAGAGAGTCTGTAGTGGTAACCCATGTGTATTGTGATTGTTTTGTGATGTTTATGAGTTTGCAGACTTGAGTAGATTTAATCATATTGGATATGTTTGATTTTGATGTGATCTTGGGAACGACTTTATTGTCTCCTCATTTTGCTATGTTAAACTATAATACTAAGACATTAACTCTAGAGATCCCAGATAGGGAAAGATTAGAGTGGGAAGGGGTGTAGAGGCCTAAGCCTTTAAAGATCATATCTTTTCTTCAAGCCTACTTGGCCCATCTTCGGGATATTAGTGTAGAGTCTCATTCCCTTGAGTCTATCCCCATGGTTTCAGAATTTCTAGAGGTGTTTCCTACATATTTGCATGGTTTGCCTCCAAATAGGGATATAGACTTTTATATTGATTTGGAGTCGGGCACTCGCCCAATTTCTATTCCTCCATATCGCATGGCTCTGACAGAGTTGAGAGAACTCAAGACTCGGCTTCAGAAACTGCTTGATAAGGAATTCGTTCGTCCTAGTGCTTCTTCTTGGGGTGCTCCTGTGTTGTTTGTAAAGAAGAAAGATGGTAGCATAAGAATGTGCATAGACTATCGACTATTGAATAAGGCTACCACAAGTACCCCTTACCCCGTATAGATTATTTGTTTGACCAATTGCATAGTGCTTCTATTTTCTCTAAATTGACTTGAGGTCGGGGTACTATCAGTTAAAGATTAGGCCTGAGGACATACCTAAAACGACCTTCAGGACTCCAGTATGGACACTATGAGTTCGTAGTAATGTTGTTTGGGTTGACCAATGTGCCTGCAACATTTATGAGCTTTATGAATTGGGTGTTTAAACCATTCTTAGATTCTTTTGTAATTGTGTTTATTGACGATATCTTGATCCACTCCAAGGGAAATGAGGAGCATGTAAATCACCTTCGTATTGTTCTGCGTATCTTGGGGAAACAGAAACTACATGCTAAATTCTCTAAGTGTGAATTCTGGTTGCCCTCGGTTGCCTTTCTCGGGCATGTGATTTCGAAGGAAGGGGTGATGGTAGATTCCTAAAAGATTGAGGCAGTTAAGAATTGGGCCTGGCCTGGCGTTGTGACCGAAGTTATGAGTTTTGTGGGTCTTGCTAACTACTACCACAGGTTTGTGAAAAACTTTGCTTCTATTGCTACTCATTTTACCAGGTTGACTAAAAAAGAGATACCATTTGAGTGGTCAGATAAGTGTGAAGAGAGTTTCCAAAAGCTTAGGAATCTTTTGACTACAACGCCTATCCTAACATTGTCGGTGGAAGGTAAGCACTTCATTATTTATTGTGATGCTTCACATTCAGGCTTGGGTGCTGTGTTGATGCAGGACATGAATGTTATAGCTTTTGCTTCCAAACAATTGAAGGTCCATAAGAGGAACTACCCCACCGATAATTTAGAGTTGGCAGCACTAGTGTTTGCTCACAAGATAAGGCAACATTAACTTTATGGAGTCAAGTGTGAGGTATTCACTGATCACCGCAGTTTACAACATGTGTTCACTCAGAAAGATATGAATCTGAGACAGATGCGATGGATGTAATTGCTCAAAGATTATTTGTGTGACCATTCAGTATCATCCAAGGAAGCCAATGTGGTGGAAGACGCATTGAGCTGGAAGACGGTTAGTATAGGCAGCTTGGCTTCCTTGGGGTGTCTAAGCAACCCTTGGCCAGAGAGATTCAGGCTTTGGAGTATAAGTTTTTGTGATAGGGTATCTTTGAGAAAGGTGGGGTGTTAGCCGGTATTGAGGTTAAGCCCATATTTATAGAGGAAATCAAGGCCAAGCAATTTGAGAATGAGAAATTGAATAAGCTAAGGGATAAGGTGGTGATTGGGGAGACCCATGATGTCACACTTGATGCAGGAGGTGTGCTAAGTTTTATAAGAAGGATTTGTGTTCCTCGGATTGATGACTGTATCAAGAGTGTGTTGCCTGAGTCTCATGGTTCGCAGTACTCTATTCATTCAGGTGTGACCAAGATATACCGGGACTTGAGGCAGCTTTATTGGTGGCCTGGAATGAAGAAGGACATCGAGAGTATGTTTCCAAATGTCAGAATTGTCAATAAGTAAAATATGAGCATCAAAGGCCTGCAAGTTTACTTCAGAGGATGCTTATTCCTGAGTGGAAGTGGGAAGAGATAGTCATGGATTTCGTGGTGGGACTACCTAAGATCTTGGGAAAGTATGGCTCAATTTGTGTCATTGTAGACAGGTTGACTAAATCAGCCCACTTTATTCTAGTCAAAGTGGATAACAACTCTCTATAGTTGGCCAAGATTTATGTCAAGGAAATATTAAGGTTGCACGCGGTGCCTCTTTCTATCATTTCAGACCGTGGTACTCAGTTTATTTCTAAGTTTTGGATTAAGTTGTATGAGGTGTTGAACACTAAACTCACTTTCAGCACAACCTTCCATCCACGAACTGACGGTCAGTCGGAGAGGACAATTTAGTTATTGGAAGACATAGAGAGAGCTTGTGTGATTGACTTTAGGGGCCATTGGAATAAGTTATTTCCCTTATGTGAGTTCTTTAACAATAACAGTTATCACTCCAGCATTGATACAACACCATTTGAGGCACTCTATGAAAGGGGATACAGATCGCCCATGGGTGGTTTAAGGCTGGTGATGTGAAACCTTTGGGTGTTGATTTGGTTAGAGAAGCATAGGAAAAGGTGAGGGGTATTCAAGCTAAGTTATTGGCAGCCCAGAGTAGGCAGAAAGAGTATGTGAATCGCAAGGTAAAAGATATGACCTTTCAGGTTGGGGAATTAACAAGTTGAGGGTGTCACCTATGAAAGAAGTGATGAGGTTCGGTAAGAGGGGAAAGCTTAACCCTCGCTACATTGGTATGTTTGAGATTCTTGACGGCGTGGGGCCAGTGGCTTACAGGTTAGCACTGCCACCTAACTTGTCTGGAGTACACCTAGTTTTTCATGTGTTCATGCTAAAAAAGTACCATGGACTGGGGATTGTATCATTAAGTAGGACTCAATCGTGTTGGACAAGGAATTGCAATATGAAGAGGAATGATTGTGATTCATGATCGGAATGTTGAGGACGAAGGAGATCAAATCGGTAAAGGTTCAGTGGAAACATCATCCAGTTGAAGAGGTTACTTGGGAGCCCGAGAGGGACATATGAGACAAGTACCCTTACTTGTTCGAGGATTCAGGTACTACCCTCTTTTCTACTTTAGCCTAGTTTTTTTTTGTTTGATCACTTGGGAATTAGCAATGGGTAAATTGGCATATATTGTCACGACCCATCATAGTCTTTATGACTAGGCCAATGGTGAAAAAAATTGGACCAGAAAACTTTCCGAGTAGTGACTTAAAAATTCTAGGCTAGGCCAGTCTCAGATGAAATCTTAGCGAGGTGAGGTCTAGGGCCATCCGGAAATGGGTATCTAGCCGTGTTTTATATTTCCTAGTAGTCAATACATTAAGGAACACGTAGGGCTTAACAATTTTGAATTCGGATGAGTAAAAACTCCTGGAATCAAACTTGGCATGAATTAGTACACTTGGAATGGAACCAAAAAGGACTGCAGAAACTCAATTTTATTTGTAATCAAACTGTATCCCATGTTACTGAGACCATCCATCAACAAGCCAAAAAAATCTGTAATGTAGGATTTGGTAACACATTAATCTTCGGGGCATCCAACCATAATATAATGGACTAGTATAGAAAACACAGATCGCTCGTACAAAAATGTGAACTCATAAGAGTGGTTTCAAAAAATTCAAGCTAATGCTTAGCATGAGAATAATGATTGTCATTAGGATTCCTCTTCCCGCTGAAAACAGCTAGTGCCTTGCGAACAGGGGGCTACAGAGGAGCCTTCTTACTAGTATGATTGAGAAAAATAGTGTCCGGAGTAAATATGTCGTCCCCCTACAGAGAACAAATGAACTCAACTTCTGAGGCAACGCAGAAATTTGAACTTAAAATGTTCATCATATTACTTAAAAACAAAAAAGAGAAGATAAAGGAATATTTTTGCGGAAACCAACCTTGTTCTTCTTCTTTGTTTTAGGATACAGATACTTCTGCGGAAGCTGGTCCTCACGTAATATTCGGTTCTTGGTAACAGCATCTCTACCCCCTTGAGGTAAAGGCAGGGAGAACTGCAAAGGGAGCAATCAGCAAAAAAGTTTTACATTCTAGCTACGTTGCTCGGAATAAGTTCAAAAATATTGTCGAGTGTGTGCCAGATCCTCCAAAAGCTATGCATTTTTGGAGGATCCCACACAGATTTGACAACATTTTTGAAGTGTCCGAGCTACACAGATTCTAGGATATTGAGGCGAAATTGGACTGAAGAGAGGATTCCAAGCATTGGCTACAGCGTCTGATAAGACTCTTAAACGATTGCTAAGCATTGTACACATTTGAGGTCCCCTCCACGTGAGTTATGTGCAGGGTGTAACTGACACAAAATCACTAACTAAAATTTAGAGAGAACTTCCATGGTTGTGCTTCATAGACCACTCAAATTTGATTCTTGAATGCATTCTAGAAAACGTGACAAATATGAACTTATCTAAGCATATTATTCGAGTTACTGTTTTCAATTAGGCTGCGAGTTGTGATTTATAGAAGTGTAAAACTCGGACATGTTTATGAAAGGAGATGTCATTTCTTACCTTTGTCCCTCGCAAGGATGTACGTGGTCTGCGTGCCGCAATCACAATACCATTTTTGCCAACAGTCACTGCTACCTTGCGTAAAGTGCCTCCATTTCCACAATTGGGACAGAAAATCCTAGTAACATCTGTTGTCACTTTATAGCAGGCATGACATTTCAGTACCCACCTGAAAATAGATATGTTACTATAAGCAAATGATGCAATCAAATATTAGAGGATTCCTAGCATCTAAGGCAGCAGTGTATTGACTGGATCATTAGGGGTATGGCAATGGTCCGCTTGCAGCATTCATGATAACTCTGGCAATTTTATGACATGAACAATAGACAATGGATATCACAGCAGCTTTTACACACCTGTGCAGCTCACGGATCTGCATTCCTCCAGGTGCCACAAGGCGTTTGAAGAATAACATTTTGCATTGCATAATCAGCTGTCACACAGGCCACGCTTGACTCGGACAAGGATTTTAACATCCAACTTTGTTCACTAGTGTTATCATCCACAAACGATGTCTCAATGCTCTCATCCATCTGGCTGGCCATCTCTGCATCTTCCACTCCTCCATTAGCACAGTCGAAATTCTCTCCTTCATCTTCTTCAAATTCTTTACTGTCTTGCTTAGCATCATTTGATTCAGGCCTCTCAACGGAAATGTTTACATCTGCATCCTCTTGAAGAGCTTTTGCAGAATCTTCTTCAAGCCGCATCTGACTCAAAATCGTAGACAAATATTCTTCACCATCTCTTACTTCAGAAACCTTACCAACCTCGGCATTCGCCTTGGGATTTTCTTCAGGGTTATGGTGCATAGAGATATTGTCGCATTGACAGTTGTTGAGGTTTTCATCTACTGTATTTTCAGTTGCATCTAGTAAATCATCCATTTTAGATGATGTCTCAGACATTTCACGTCTAGCTTTTCGTCTGAGAAATCTCCTATGAGTACTTCTGCTCACAGCGGGTAGCCAATCATCACCATGATCATCATATTGTCCCTGTGATGCATCAATTCCATCAGCAACCATCTTCTTACCTTCAATCTTCACCTCTTTTTTCTGTGGCAAATACTTTTGAGGTTTGCTGAAGCCATCATCCGCATCCATCTGATTCTCAGAATAACATTCAAGCTCAAATCTTTCAAGGGAAGAATTCTAGAGTTGGTGTTTGCTCCATTATCAAGTGCAAGTTCTATTGCTTCCCATTCTTCCGGATTAGGGACGTTAGCGCCCCATCCAGGCAAGTCCTTCTCCCGCAACCTTTTCACATTAACCATGTGAATAGGTGGAGGGCAATCTCGAAGATGTTGAGTTCCATGAAATTGAGCCTCCAATGTGTAAGTTAAAGCAATGAGCATTAGATCCACATCAGAAAGTGTGTGCAAATCACCAGTAGCCCTTGCAAAGCTGATAACTGCAAAGCCAGATAACACAACATATTCAACATATGTACAAGATTTTTTCTAAAAAGAAAACTCTGAGCATAGTTCTCTAAATTTAGACATACTCTACAACTCACATGTCCCTAAAGTAACATACGCAACTGGTTTGACACTAGAGATACTCTAAATCTCACACTTATCCCTATATTGACAAACAAATCTCTAACTAGACTATAAACACTACTGCGCCTTGGCAAACACCAAACTAACTCTACAATTTTTTCGATAAAGTTAGACTATTTGAGAATAAACAACCCTTCTCAAAAATAAAATTAAAAAAAAACAACACGAATTGTCTATCAAGGAAAAATTTGCAACCTTTCTTAAGAAAATCAGGGGAAGGCTCCATGGTATCAACAGTGAAGGGAAGGAAATTGAGTGAACGACGGGAATTCGGGTCACGAATCTCTGAAATCACTTGAGGTATCGAAACAAACCGGTCAGCAGAATGGTTCAGCTTATCTCCGCCTTGAATTATAGCGTTTGTGTCCACCACCGCCACCGCTATCCCCTTGGTCGACTTGCAGCTCCCTACCAAAACTCCGTTACCTGCCTTCGCCGTTGCTGCAACTGCGGTGGCGGTGACGGTGGCCGGAGTAGTAGTAAGTTGCGGCTGTGGAGGTGGCGGCGGCGGCGGTTGTTGCTTCACTATGTTGCTCCAACATGGTGGTGGTGGAGGGGGCTGGGTATCCATGGCTGTGGAGCTCATACCGAGGGGAGAAGAAAACTCTAAAACCCTATAAGAACCTGTTTCAGAATATTGGTTATTTATGGATATACAAAATTGTTATACGGAACCAATGAGATATTAACTTATTTGATTATTGGTTTATTGG
Source organism: Solanum appendiculatum (assembly GCA_018342035.1). Taxonomy (NCBI): domain Eukaryota; kingdom Viridiplantae; phylum Streptophyta; class Magnoliopsida; order Solanales; family Solanaceae; genus Solanum; species Solanum appendiculatum. Next base: position 255,610 of record JAGDQO010001494.1, read on the forward strand.
GTTATTGATTGTTATTGGTTCGATTACAGATTTAACAGTTAAGATTTAATACTAAAAAAATTGTTGACAATTATTTAGAAACATGGTCACAAACCAAATGAACCATGCAGGTGAGATAATAAATTGCATCTTGCTAAAAAAACAAACACTAATCGAATTGTAGAATAAGCAAGAGTTTGAGATAACAAGAAATAAAAGTATGAAATTGAACTCTAAGTCAAGGACTTTATATACCAAATGGTATAAATATAATTATTTAATTTAATATCGGGTTATCGGTTAACCCGTGAAGAAAAAAATCTCAAACCGTTAAGAACCGATAACTCAATAATAAAACTAATCAAAACCGTTATCGAAACCGCTAAACCAATAACTCATTATCAATAAATCAATAACTTTTTTTATGTTCGAATTATCGATTTCGGTTCAATTTTGAACCACTCTACTTCAAAGAGTAATTTGTCAATATTATCCTTTTGACTCTTTCCAAACTCCTCTTAAAATAAAGGCATAATACATATATAAGACCCTTAACTCGGCTTCAAATTATAACTTTGACAATGCACAAAGAGACACTTTAACTATCCAAAATTTAAACAAAAAAACACTCAAATATTTCAGGCAAAATGCGTGATATACAAATGCTCTGACGTGGATAAGTGAACCACTCAGTTGCTGCCAACTAACTAAAATAAATACACATAGATTTTAAAAATAATAAAAACAAATTCATTTTTAGGAAAAAAATTACTATGTACGCTCTTCTCCTCTTTCTTCTCAAGAAAATCCTAATCTAAATTTCTAAAATTCATGCTCCTTGTCTTCAATGAAAGAAAAAATTGTTAAAGAAATGTGCGGAAATTTCATATAGTTGAATGGTTACCTATTCTTCTTCCTCAATTTAGTCAAGATATCAAGATTCAACACTTTACAAACAAGAATTTGCATATGGTTGGTTAGATGCTCAAGCCAATATGGGAATCACTAGAGGAAACTAATGTTTTGGTTGCAAAATTATTTCAGAGCAGCCCGTAGATATGGGAAGACATGAGAATCAATTAACTTTTCCTTCTTTTCTTTAGTTTGAAATGTATTTGTGCTATAAGTTGTCAAATATTTAATGAAAAAAAAATGATTTTTTGTGTATTGTGATTATCATAGTGAATACCAAACTACAATTGCGAATTTTTGGAGGCCAAACAATAAACATAGAGTGCTAAAAACTATTAAGTAAAATGGTACACTTAAACTGTTTGATAAATTGTTTGAATGAATTTTTCAGAGGTTTTTGTCAAGTCTGAGTAGCAATATGATACCCAATGAAAATGTAAGGAGTCCCTTAAGTGTGGATTGGAATCGTTGATTGAGAGTATGCTTATCCCATCTTGCTTATAATAGATATAAGCAAAAGAAAAAAAACTTCATTATAGCTTTTTTTTCACAATAACAAAAAAAAAGTAAAGGTCACTTGCTTTTTGCAATGAACAACAAATAATCCAAAAAAGAGGAAAAAATTAGAAAGAGAATAAAGTGAAATTTAATTTTAAAAATGAAGATATATATATATATGAAAAGGATTGATTAAGGATTTAATTGTCTTTTCAATATTTTTTTTACTGTTGGGATCCTCAAATTTTACATCTGACGCGCATAACTTGAGTGTATTTCACGCATTTTGACAGGTAGGATTCGAGTGTTTTTTTGTTTAAGTTTTGGATAGTTAAAGTGCCTACTTGTGCACTAACAAAGTTAAAGGTCAAACTTATAATTTGAAGCTAAGTTAAAGATCCAATTTATGTATTATGCCTAAAATAAATTAGATAGTCATTATTTAAGATTTAAAAATTATTGCAAACCTCATTAAGAAAAAAGATAATTCTAAAAAAGAAATAACTTATAATAATATGTTCTTCAACTTTGAATAATTTATTATATTAAATTAAACTTATATAAAAATAAGAGACTACCAACAATTCATTTATATATAAATCCATCCCTTGCTCAAGGTCACATGAACCATGACAGATGGGTCAACATGATTTTAATCAATAAATATAAATTATTATTTTACAAAAAATTACTATCTCATCAAACAATTGGCTAGTCTTGGCTTGTTCCTTTTCTAATGATGTTTAGAACAATTACAACATATGGTGTTGACTAATGAATTCTTAAATATTCTTCCAAAAGTCAAACTCAGTAAAAAAAGTTTTGTTTGTTTTGGCTCATCAGTTTTGATAAGAAGTATGAAATATTTTACTTGACAATTAATACACAGTTGTAATACATGTTATTATTTAAAATTGGACTAATTAGTCGAAATATATGTATGCAGAGGATATGTTTTTCTCTTATTCTATAAGAGGGAGTTCGCAAGCTCCTCTCCGTTAACATGCCCGCCTAGCATCAGGATAGTTAAGGTATTTATTGAATATCTTGTTTGAATTCTATTGTACTTAATGATGTTAACTTTGTACCATTTTCTATTTAGATAAAACACCAAAATCTTATTTTTCGGAGGGTACCATACATCTAGTTCTCTAAATCTTCTAAAACTACAATAATATTAACCCAAGTTTGATGTCCTATTACAATCTAAAAGATAGGTAGCATACATGCTATTGATACTAGGACGACAGACCTAAACAGAACAGACGATGGAAAACTACCCTTATCACTCCGGAGAAAGAGTGCTTCATACACTGGCACATTTACTATAACTATTAATCCACATAGAATCACATGTGACACAACATTTTCCACTCCTTGTAGTGTTGTTCCAGCCATAACAAGTTTCTTCATTCCCCATATGAAACTAATTAGATTAAGCAATGCAAGTGTAGCTGTGATTGTGAACATAGCAGATGAGTTGCCAAACTCCATCATCTCTTGCTCGTATCTCCTCTGTACATCGTCGTCTACTACCTTTGTCGTGAGGGCAAATGCTGTCTGAGAGAAGCCTAATTGCTTAGTCACTGCATCTATGAACGCGAACAAGTATGAAGTTGTCCTTCGAATCATCAACATTCTTTGTAAGTTCAGCCATGACTTAGGTGTGTCACCACAGCTAATGGATTCAGCCAAGGAATACGCAAACTTGGCGATGAAAACATATGCAAAAGGCAAGAACCATAGACTTGACACCTGCAACATAATGAGTGATGAAGACATAATTAAGTAAATAAAAGGTATGGTCATGAAAAAAGTATAGTTTAAGCTTTTAAATAATATGATCGCGTAAGTTGATTACCTCAGGAAATAAGGGGATGCCATGAAGTAGAGAAAGAGAAGTAACCAACACATAAGTTAGTGTGGCAACAGATAGAGGTGCCCAAAGAAGATATATGCAATATCCCATTTGGGCACCTAATTTGATTTTGCCATGGCCATATATGAAGGGGCAATATTTGGATATGAAAATTTGAAACATGCCTTCTGACCATCTCTTATGTTGAACAAGAGCAACATCTAAGATTGTTGGAGCAACACCTAAAAAAGCAGGTTTACTTGGATTATAATACATTGATTTCCATCCTCTGCATTGGATTGCTAATCCTGTGATTATATCTTCCACAGGAAACCCATACAACAGTCCCATCTGGACAAAAAAAAGAGTAGAAAAATCAAGCATATGTTCTTAGAGCTCGAACTCGATACATTCTATCAAAACAGGATGAATCTTTACCATTCCACTACACCCTTTGGTGATACCTATATGTATATTTGTTGTTGCAAATGTTAACGCGTGAATAAATATATTAGTACCTGCTTTCCCCATTGAGTCCCTTCTTCATAGCTACAATTTGCAACAACTTTTGATGCTTCCTTTAATTCTTGTACAGTTTTATAGGTGGATTTTTCTTCCAGCTTGCTATTCCATTCAACGGTTTGATCCTCAGAGAATTTTCTGCCACAAAGACTTTCCCTTCTGTGTAAACACCCTGTGCCACAGTACAAAGCTGCTCCATAACCTCCCAAACCAGCAAGTTCAATCTACATGTCGAGATTCGTAGTTTCTAAATTGTCTTATATACAAAAATATTGTTAAAAGAGAGTTGTCAAAGCATCATTTCTACAACTTACCTCATGAGTAACTCGAGCTATATTTCCGTAAATATCATTCTTGGTTGCATTATTGTAACGCTGAGGGTACTGAACATAGGCTACCGTGTGCCCTTGATTTTCGTCCATGAAGAAGCACAAGGATTCTCGTATTGCATCTGGATCGTTTGAGTACATGTCACAATCCAAGTTAAGGATGATAGGTGCATTACTTATTTGTGATGAAACTCGTATCTACACACATAAAAAGTTTATACTGTCATTGTATACAATTGAAATTGTTAAAAAGATTGAGATAAGAAATTACTAATAATAAGCAGTTTTCATTGCTTAATTTACCAATGAGTTCATTGATCCAGCCTTGAAGTTGTGTGGCCAGTTTGGTTTTTTCTCTCGTGACATATACACAAGTGTTGGCAGTCGATTTCCTTTCATGTCGACCATGTTATGATCCCTTCTATCTATTAAAACCTGAAAAGATACGTATTACATCTCTCTTTTCTGTTTTCTGTTTATTTTCGACGTTATTAATAACTGTTGCAATAGCAAAAGAATATAATGTACCTGAACAATTGAGTGGTGATCTTGTTTGGTAACTTTAGTGTTCCATTCTGAGAACCCTTTGTGCTGAGCCTTAATTTCATTGGGGATGCTACCATTTTCTATGGAGACTTCAATCCTGCTTTTCATATCTTCATATAATTTCTGAAGAAAGTTTACAAGGAACACATTAATTTAGATGAACTAAGATATGACTCTTTGTTAATTTGAACTCGAAATGACTCATCAAATTGTCGTGCCAAAACTCTATATTAAACTTCTCATGTGTTTACTATTTCTCATATTTTGAACCCCTCGTAAAAACTCTGGCTCTGCCATTGATTGAGTGATGACTTATTTGTTACCTCTTTACAATTTATTTATTTCTTTAAAAAAGACAAGTTCTCACCTTGGTATTGGACCATTCTTGTGCAAAAACTTCATCATCCAAATTGGAGGCATCATGTTGAAAATATGCAGCAGGGGACCTAGGCTCCACATTGAATCTCTTGCAGAAAGGGATCCAATATTTAGAGAATTGAGAGGCTTCAAGTAGAGCATAAAAGGTATATTGTGAACCCCCATCATCAGAAAGGTAAACACTCAACTTTTGAGTAGGATAATTATATGACATGACTGATAATACTGTATTAATCACCATTGTTGGAGGCTCCATTATTGGATCTGCTGTACAAACGAATATGTCTACGTCTGGCAAATTCTCCTCGTATCTGCAAACAACTCGTCAAAGCTTTGTGCAGGTATTAGTAATAGATGAATCAAGTTATGCACGGTTTTGCTATTCCATGTTTCATCATGTATAAAATTATATAAATTTTCTTATAATAATTAGTTATGTAAATTTTTAAATTTCAAACATAACACCTTACTAATTTTATACGTAGTCCTAACCAATTACCAAATTATATATTACTTATATAAGCAAGATCTAACATTTATATTTTTCCTAACCAGCTACCAAACGGCTCCTTATGGTTCTACCAAACACAATATTCTGGAAGTACTCTCTCGTTTTAACATAAGTATTTTAATTTGACTGTGCTGAAGTTTAAGAAATAAAAAAGAAATTTTGTAGTCTCAATTAAAAATGTATATAGCCTTTTTAAATCTTATGATTTCAAACTTATCAAGTAGAATCTTAGAATTGGAAACTTATTAAATAAAGACCAATCACAGACCAAGCATATATATACCAAAGTCTTACTAGAAGAAAACAGATTCAGAATAAGTTGATATAGATTCAAACTCAAAGATTCGTTTCATTAAATTCATTATACTTCTAAAATTTGGAATTCAAAGTATAATATTTATTGAAATCTTAGTAAGTTTCAACGAGGAAAAGTCAAACCTGAGAGAAAGTCTGTCTTTATAAGAATAAGTATAGATAACATTCCAACGAACTGATTGAGTGATAATCCAGTAGAAACCAAAGCCAAGCTCAGCTAAGAACATACATATCCATGCCAATCTCCCAGATTCACCTTTACTTGGCATATTAATTAATCTATATAACCATATTAACAAAATACCCACAAATATTGTTGAAGCAAATAACTTGTATATAGATTTTCCTTTAGCTTCCTTTGACTCAAATAATGGTAGATGCAAAGTTTGTTCCCCCATATCTCTCTCCAAGATACACACAAACAGAGTAACAAAAACTATAATATAGATGCTTTATTATTTTTATATTATAAAGTTTAGATATGATTGACTATGGCTGAAGTTGCATATGCATTTACATATAATATATACTTATCTGTTTCAATTTATTTGGCCTATTTTGATTTTGATGAGAGTTTTAAAAAAAATATTGAATTTTGTAATCTTAATTTAAAAATATGTTAATTGTATCAAAATGTTCTTTAATCTTGTGGACTTAAATATATCATGTGAAAAATTAAAATTTAAAAAAATGCTAAAAAGGAAAAGAATCATTCTTTTTTTTAAACTGATTAAAAAGGAAAATAGATCGAATAAATTGAAACAGAGAAATACATTTTTTGTTTAGTCCATTTTAAAACGAATATCTTTTCTCTTTTTTGATAATTTTTTAATTTCAACTTTTTACCCAATATATTTAAGACCATAAAATTATATAATATATTGATATATTTTTAATTTAAAATCATAAAATTCAAAAAAATTCTTTCGCTTTTTAAAATTTCCTATTAAATTAAAATTAAATAAATAAATTTAAAAGGTGGAATTTTGATTATTTTACTATTTGTAGCTTACTAGATGTTGCATATATCAAATTAGGAGGACCACATTAAAATAATTATAAATTGATCCTGAATTTACATTATTGATTATAAATTGATCCTGAATTTACGGCGGGCGGGGGCAAATGTACATTATTGATTATAAATTGATCCTGAATTTAGTAATTTCGTCTGATATTATTTTCCCCGTTTCAATTTAAGTGCCATTTTCCCATTTTGAAAGCCAAATGAAGTTTTTTAAATATTTTAAATTATTATTATTATAATTTATAATAATGTAAATTTTAAATATATAAATTTTATTTTAAAATTTTATATCTAAATCACATTAAAAATTAAATATAACTAATTTTATCTGATTGAATAAATATATAACTTGTCATTTTTAAAAATAATAAGGGAGTGGCCAATGAGAATATAAAAGAATTAAAAAGGTGCATGACTCTTACCTATACAAAAGGACAAATATGATGTTAGAATGTGGACAGATGGTTATCTAATAGTAATTGTTTGTTTTATTTGATGCACATATTGTTGTAATAATTGAGAAATGAAATAATATTATATATTGATAAATTTGAAGAAAAAAATTAGGTAGAAAATATAATAATAAATGTTTACTTTATTTAATGTGGAGGTCATTATAATAATTGAAAATTCGAATAATGTTTAGTTAATTGTAGCATTCTTTTTACGTGATTACTTATTTTATTGACTTATTTATATCTTTACAATTATCATGAACCCACGTTACTATTCATATATTTATTTTTTTATTCCCCTTTCTATTTTTATTCTCTCATTATTGAATATTTCAAATACTGCAACAAATCAATACAATTTTAATATCGTCATATCAACTTATCAAATTCAACGAAACTATTTCAATACCATTATATAAACTTTTAAAATTTTTGAGCTAGGTTTTATTATTCTAACATTATATTATATTTTTCATTAAAAAATCATTTTTTACATTCTTACTTTGTAAGGTCTGCGTATATTTTACCTTCTTGAGACTTTACTTGTATGATTACATTGAGTATTTATTCAATTTATATATAACAACTACAAAAAAAAAAAGACGTCTCTATGAAATTTAGTTTTAAGTCCCCAAACTTACTAAGACGATCCTAACCCCTCCATATATGAGTAGAATAAAAATCAAACAACATTAAATTTACCATATAAACAACATGTATTAGAGTAACTTAGCTAATCTCTAAATTATTTGAAAAATAAAAACAAAAGAGCCATAATTTTAGAGAGCTTTTTTCAATTTAACTATAGGGGTGAAAAGTGAAAAAAGAATTAACACCAACACATATAGCTTAATTTTGGAGGGTCCAAGTCATAAGATTCAAAATCCTAATCATTTTGGAAATAAATGAGTTAATTAATTTGAAAGTCATTCCATTATGATAAAAATATATTTATATTGATGTTTATTTCAAATTTATAAATACATATCATGAGTATGAATATACAATAATATTATTTAATCATGATTAATCCAAAGTATTATTCAATTACTTTAAGTTACATTAATTTAGTGTAAATGTCCGGCGCGGATAAATATTGGGGATTTTTATAAAAATATACACTCAATAGCTCTTTTTTCCTGTAATAGTGCTTATACACACGATAAAATTATATATTTACGGTACATAATGTATAATTTTGTAAAAGAAATATTTAGAAATTATATTAAAATAAATATTTTTATGTATAAAATAAAATTTTAAATTTATCTATATAATGTTGGGTTGGTTTGGTTTCAAGTTGATTTTGTTTAGTTTAAACCAAACCAGTCCAAGTATAATCGTTTTTTTTCAATACCAAACAAAGTCAAACTAAACCACTTGTCGGATTTTTTTTTACGATTTGACTCGATTTGCAATTTAATTCGATTTTCAATTTGATTTTGCACACCTCCATATAAATATATAAAAAATACTACGAAACCTATACAATTAATGAATAAGCACTTAGAAAAAAACTGTTGAATGTGGCTCGTTGGTTGATAAGTGGGTGTTGAAACTTTGGTACCACAAAGTTGTCGAATTGATTCTCCACAAGGAATTTTTTTTTAATTACAATAATCCCTTAAAATTTGTACCTTTCGGATACATAAGTCACCATCTGGATACATTAATTTTGATACAAGAATCCTTTTGTTGCAAGAATCCTTCTGTTGCGCTAAAAAAGTGAATAAAATCTTTTATTTTGCGCTTTTAAAGGAAAAGAAACGTAAAATTAAATATCAAATCCACAAATTGCGCTAAAAAAATGAATAAAATCTTTTTTTGTTGCGCTTTAAAAGGAAAAGAAACGTAAAATTAAATATCAAATCCACAAATTGCGTAATCACGTTTTTATCAAATCTCTCTCAAATCAGTCTCTCCCAAATCATAACAGATTCAAACAATTCAAAGTTTAAATTTCTTCTCCCAAATCATAAAAAATCCTTTCAAATTTGATTCAAAATTGTTAGGGGTTTGAAAAAGTTCTTGAGCTTCTCTGAGGGCTCTCATCCTCAAACAATTAAAAGTTTAAATTTCTTCTCCCAAATCGTAAAAAATCCTTTCAAATTTGATTAAGAATTGTTAGGGGTTTGAAGAAGTTCTTGAGCTGCGCAAAGGGAGGGCTCTTATCCTCTCCCTTCGCGCAGCTGCTGTCGCTTCTATGACGTTTTTCTCCTCCGTCGATATAAACGGGCCGTTGCCGCCGACTCTATGGCGTTTTCCTCCACCATCGACATATACGGAAAAAATAGAAGAATACAACATTGATGGAGCAACTGGTTGGATTTATATGTATTAATTAGCTTTTTGTAAATTTTAAGCATAAATAGTGTGGTAGAACACAACATTCATGTACATGCCCATAAAATTGTGCATGATACATTACTATTTATGTATTCGTTGTCACCATCTGTATGGCGTTTTCCTCCACCATCGACATAAACGGAAAAAGTAGAACACAACATTGATAGAGCAACTAGGTTGGATTTATATGTATTAGCTTTTTGTAAATTTTAAATATAAATAGTGTGGTAGAACACAACATTCATGTATCATGCTCATAAAATTGTGCATGATACATTACTATTTATGTATTCAACGAGATACATTGAAAATATGTGTCTTTAGTAGGCAGAACAAATTTTTTCCCCTTTTGGGGCATTTTTTCCATAATAGATTTAGAAGTCGAGATCCTTCTTCGACCTCAGATTCTTTAACTCTAGATTCTTCTCGAATAAGACTAAACAAACATTAAAGAGTGCAGATACATAACACACAACTGATTTTGGTACTGTCTATATAGCCTTTTAAATTTGAATACGATTGAAGATACATTATAGAACTTGATACATATAAATGATACATTTGGTAACGTTTATGTATCAAGTACATTTATATTGAACATGATAAACACTAATTGAAGATTCAACAACATTAGGGCTATGTATCAATACCGTAAATATGAACAAGATACATTGCATAACAACGAAAGCTACTGTAGCAGTGATGTATCAAATCAGTGATAACACTAACAAAGACTAATTTAATGTATCATAAAGTTAAAAGAAGGCATTATACATAAATTTATGAATCAAAATCAACTAGATATATTAAAAATCTAAATCTTGGGTAGAGTAGGGTGTTTAGCAAAATGTTCTACTCCCTCCTTTTTTTGTATCAGAAAAAGTTGAACAACAAAATATCGAAAAAAAATCAACAATCTAATATTCTGAAATCAAAAAAAAATTGTGAAGAAATCTTTCTACACTTTCTTCTTTGCTCTATATCAACTCCAATAACTTTTTTTCACTTTCAACAATGGCGTCACCCATGGATCTCGACCCAATGTCCTTATCGGAGCCACCAGCAACTTGACCTTTTTCTCCCTTTTTGTGTGTTTTTTCACGAAGTCGAAAAGAAAGAGCATCTTTCATATGTATCAAGACTTTGATGATAAAATAATAATAATAATAATAATAATAATAAGGATGAACCATAAGTTGGAGAAGACGAAAAACTATATATTCATGAAATTGAATTCTATTGACGGGAGAGAGAAAGATTTTGAAATTCAAATTGTAATGAAGGAAGTAATTGATAAGATTGTGGGAGTGAAAATAGGGAGAGATTGAAGGAGTGAAAATAGGGAGAGATTGAAGGAGTGAAAATAGGAAGAGAGCGTAGCTTTGGGAGTTGATCAGTAATGTATCCGGTTGAGTTTGATTTTGGATGAAAAAGAGGGACTTTTGTAATATTTTGGAATGATAGAGAATAATAGAAAATATGGTAAATAAGAATGTGTAGATAAATAATTTTTCCTTTAGAATAAGCATTAATTATTGTTATTTATTTTAATTACAAAATATGGAAAAAATAATTGAGTACATGCTCTAATTTTTTTAATTACATGCTCCGTCTTCTCTTCATTTCTCATTCAAATTAGTGTCGGAGCCACCCTTTACCATGGGGTGTCAATCGACACCCCTTCTCCGGAAAATTATATTGAATATAGAGGTCAAATTTTGGTTTAATAAATATATATACAAGTATTGACATTTTTTCACACAAGTTGAATGTTTAGT
>JAGDQO010001495.1:0-109743 GCA_018342035.1 Solanum appendiculatum
GGTTTTTATAAGGATTTTTTAAAAGGGGTTTTTAATGGTTTTTTAGGTTTAGGATTGAGGTTTTTTACGGTTTTTTAGGCTTAGGATTTTAAAAGGTTTTTTTTTGTTTTTTTAAAGGGATTTTAAGGTTTTTGTAGTGTTTTTGGGTTTTTTTTTTTTATGTTTAGTGTTTTTATGGTTTTTAGGGGTTAGGGTTTCTTAGGGATTATGGTTTTTAGGGTTTAAAGTTTAGGATTTCTTAGGGTTTAGGGTTTTGGATTTCTTAGGGTTTAGAATTTAGGGTTTTAAATTTCTTAGGGTTTAGGATTTAGGGTTTCTTAGGGCTTACGATTTAGGGTTCCTTTGGGTTTAGGGTTTACGGTTTTTTAGGGTTTAGGGTTTTAGGTTTATTTTTTTAGGGTTTAAGGTTTACGATTTCTTAGGATTTTTTAGGGTTAGGTTTTTTTAAGGTTTTTTAGGTGTAGGGTTTTACTATTTTTTTATGATTTTTTAGGGTTAGTAGGGTAAAGGGTTTGTGCTTTATGATTTCTTAGGGTTTAGGGTTTACAATTTCTTATGGTTTATGATATCTTAGGGTTTAGAATTTAGGGTTTAGGGTTTTCGGTTAAGTGTTGTTCTTTAAGGTTTGGGGTTTAGGGCTTAGGTTCTTTTAGGATTTTTAAAGGTTTTGAGGGTTTTCTAGGAGTTTAAAGCATTTTTTAGGTTTTAGGTTTCTTAAGATTTCTTAGGGTTTAGGGTTTCTTAAGGTTTAGGGTTTAGGGATTAGGGCTTTAGGTTTAGGGTTTTTTAGGGGTTTGGGTTAAGTGTCTAGGATTTTTTTAGGTTTAGGTTTTTAAGGGTTTATTTTAGGGTTTTTAGGGTTTTTTTAGGTTTAGAGTTTAGGATTTCTTAGGGTTTAGAGTTTAAGGTTTCATAGAGTTTAGGGTTTAGGATCTCTTAGGGCTTAGGGTTTATGGTTTAGGGTTTAATGTGTAGGGTTTCTTAGGGTTTACATTTTAGGATTTTTTAAGGGTTTCAGCTTTACAGCTTAGGGTTTTTTAGGGCTTTTTAGGTTTAGGATTTTTAAATGTTTTTAGGGTTTAGGGTTTAGGGTTTCTAAGGATTAAGGATTTAGGGTTTCTTAAGGTTTAGAGTTTTAGGTTTAGGGTATTTTACGGTTTAAGATTTAGGGCTTAGGGTTTTTTAGGATTTTTTAGGTTTAGGGGTGTTAAAGATTTTTTCATGGGTTTTAGTGTGTTTTAGGATTTGTTTTAGAGTATTTTAGGTTTAGGATTTTCTAAGGGGTTTTTAATGGTTTTTAGGGTTTAGGATTTAGGGTTTTGGGTTTCTTATGATTTCTTAGGGTTTCAGATTTTATATTTAGGGTTTTTTAGGGTTTAGGATTTATAGCTTAGGGTTTTTTATGGTTTCTTAGGTTTAGGGCTTTTAAAATATTTTTAGAAATTTTTAAAGGTTTTTTAGGGTTTTAAAGGTTTAGGGTTTTAAATGTTTTTTTAGGGTTTTAGGGTTTCATAGGATTTAGGATTTACAGTTTCTTAGGGTTTAGAGTTTCTTAGGATTTCTTAGGGTTTAGGATTTAGAGTTTTAGGTTTAGGGATTTTTTAGGATTTTTAAAGGTTTTTAAAGAAATTTTTAGTGTTTTTCAGGATTAGGATTTTTAAAGATTTTTTTAGGATTCAGGGTTTCTTAGGGTTTATAATTTAATATTTCTCAGGACTTAGGGTTTATGATTTATGGTTTCTTAGGGTTTCTTAAGGCCTAGGGTTTAGTGTTTAGGCCTTAAGATTTAGGGTTTAGGGTTTCTTCAGGTTTCTTAAGGTTTTTTAGGATTTTGGGTTTCTTAGGGTTTTGAATTTAGGGTTTTAGGTTTAGGGTTCTTAGGGCTTAGGGTTTTTTTAGGTTTTGGGGTTTTAAAGGTATTAGGATCTTTTAGGGTTTAGGGTTTTTTAGGATTTAGGATTTATGGTTTCTTAGGGTTTAGGGCTTAGGCTTTTTTAGGGTTTAGGGTTTTTAGGGTTTAGGGTTTAAGGGTTTGGGTTTTTAAGGGTTTTTTTGGTTTAGGGGTTTTAAAGTTTTTTTTGTTTTTAGGGCGTTTTAGGGATTTTTCATGTTTTAAAGGTTTTTTAGCGTATTAGGGTTTAGGATTTCCTAGGGTTTAGGGTTTAGGATTTCTAAGGGATTAGTATTTAGGGTTTCTAAGGGTATCTTAGGGTTTAGGACATAAGATTTTAGGTTTAGGGTTTTATTAGGGTTTAGGGTTTAGGGTTTAGGACTTAGGTTTTTTTAGGATTTTTAGGTTTAGAATTTTTCAAGGTTTTTTTTAGGGTTTTTAGAGTTTTTTAGGTTTAAAGTTTGTTAAGGTTTTTTAGGGCTTAGGGTTTCTTAGGGTTTAAGGTGTCTTAGCATTTTAGGATTTAGGGTTTAGGATTTCTTAGGGTTAGGTTTTAGGTTTTATGCTTTAGGATTTTAGGTCTAGGGTTTATTTTAGGGTTTTTAGGATTTAGGATGTTGGATTTAAGGTCTTTTTAGGTTTAGGGTTTTTAAAGGGTTTTTGTAGATTTTTTTTAGAGCTTTTAGGATTTTTAGGATTAGTGTTTTAAGGGTTTAGTGTTTCTTAAAGTTTAGGGTTTATTAGGGTTTGGGGTTTCTTAGGGTTTAGGGTTTCTTAGGGCAGAGGGTTTAGGGTTTAAGGTTTAGGACTGGGGATTTTTTAGTGTGTTTTAGGTTTAGGGTTTAGGGTTTCTTAAGGTTTAGGGTTTCTTAGTATTAAGGGTTTAGAGTTTTTTTTTGGATTTTTAGGGTTTAAGGCTTAGGGTTTTTTTAGGGGTATGCTTTTTTTAGGGTTATTATGGTTTTATTGGGTTTTTTAGATTTATCGTTTTTAAAGGGTTTTAAGGATTTTTAGGGTTTAGGGTTTCTTAGGGCTTAGAGCTTAGTATTTCTTAGGGTTTAGGGTTTAGGGTTTTTTTTAGAGTTTTTTAGGTTTAGGGCTTTTAAAGATTTTTAGGGTATTTTTAGGGTTTAGGGTTTTCCAAGATTTTTTAGCATTTCTTAGGGTTTAGGGTTTCTTAGAGTTTAGGGTTTATGGTTTCTTAGTGTTTAGGGCTTAAGGTTGAGAGTTTAGGGTTTCTTAAGGTTTTTCTGGGCTTAGAGTTTAGGTTTTAGGCCCTATGGTTTAGGGTTTAGAGTTTCTTAGGGTTTAGGGTGTTAGGTTTAGGATTTTTTGTGGTCTTTTAGGGCTTAAGGTTTATGGGTTTTTTAGGTTTAGGGTTTTTAGGGCTTAGAATTTTTTAGGAATTAGAATTTCTTAGTGTTTAGGATTTCTTGTGGCATAGGGTTTATGTTTAGGGTTATTTTAGGGTTTTTTTAGGATTTAGGACTTCCAATATTTTAAAGAGTTTTTTCTAGACTTTAGGATTTCTTAGGGTTTATGGTTTAGGATTTTAGGTGTATGGTTTTTTAGGGTTTAGGACTTAGAGTTTTTTTAGTAATATTTTAGAGATTTTTTAGGTTTAGGATTTTAAAAGTTTTTTAGGGTTAAGGGTTTCTTAGAATTTAAGGTTTAAGGTATATGGTTTTAGGTTTAGGGTTTTTAGGATTTTTTAGGTTTAGGGTTTTTAATGTTTTTTTCGGGTGTTTTAGGGTTTTTTTTAGGTTTTTTAGGTTAACGGTATTTTAAAGGTTTTTTAGGGGGTTAGTGTTTCTTAGGATTTAGGGTTTCTTAATGTTTAGGGTTTAGGATTTCTTATGTTTTAAGGTTTCTTAGGGTTTAGGGTTTAAGGATTCTTAGAATTTCTTAGGGTTTAGGGTTTTATTTTTAGGTTTTTTTTAGGGTTTAGAGTTTTGAGCTTAGGGTTTCCTTTAGGGTCTTTTAGGTTTTGAATTGTTAAAGTATTTATTATAGTTTCTTCCAGGTTATTGGTGCTGTATCCCAAAGGAATAGTGAAAGCATAGATCATATCACCATGACAATCTCTTAAAATGACCCCACCACCAATTTTACCCGGGTTACATAGTGCGCTACCATCGGTGTTGAGCTTGTAAATATTGTTCAGGGGTCTCATCCACCTTACCTCTTTAACTTGAAACTCTTGTCTGCATCCCTCAATCATCTTAAGTAAATCAATCCAATTAGAAGGACATTTTAGATAAGGATATGCAGTGTTAAGCATGAGGTTGGTGCCTTTAAAAATAAGGTATTTAACTCTTGCAATGCTTGATCTCTTGCCTCCATACTTTACCGAACACCTGTTCTTCCAAAGGTTCCAGCTAATAATGATAGGGAGGGAATAAATAAGAGCTTTGTGGATCTCATTAAATGATTCCATGCCCCACCATCTCATCAGATGGTTCTTTAGAGAAAGTTGTTTGTGTTCAGTCCCTAGCATAGCTGCATAGAAAGTATAGATATGCTTTGCGAAGTTTCCATTAACAAAGACATGGTCGATATCATCCCATCCCGGATTGATACAGCATGAATACCTAACAGGTTCTCCTTCAAAGGTTATGATCTTATCATTCGTAGGAAGCTTGAACCTTAAAGCTCTCCAAATCAGAAAACAAATCTTGAATAGTAGATTCTTCTGCCAGGTGAAGGTGTTAACTATGGATTTAGTGTTCTTTTTCCTACTGAGTTCCCAAGAAGACGCACATGAAAAGTTCCCATTATCATTGAGTCCCCAAATTGCCTTGTCTGGTATGCTTTCCTAGTAGTGTATGATGGAACACAAAATTTCTGGAATCATAAGAGGAGGAGCATGTCTTCGCAACATGGATTCATTCCATTGCCCATTCACAAGGAACTATGAGACAGTAATATTGTTGAGGCTGGTAATGTTGGCAGATTGGTGAGCTAAAGGCCCATTCCCAGGCCAATTATCCCACCAAAACATGCATGTACCAGAGTTGATTTTCCATCGGATGTGAGCTTCAGCCATATCTTTGTTTCTCATCATATACCTACAAATAAGAGACTGTCCAGTATCAAATTTCCTTCCAACAGGGTTGGATCTCTGACAATACTTGGCTTTTTGAAACTGACTCCACAAAGAGTTCTTAGTCCTAAAAGACCACCATTGTTTAAGTTGTAAAGAGGTGCATATATCAATGAGTTGCCTCACCCCTATACCCCCCTCTTCATATGGAAAGCTAAGAGTCTCCCAAGAAGCCCAATGATATTTTTTCTTCTCCTTGTCCCATCCCCAGAAGAAGTCAGGAATAACCATTTTGATATACTTGATAGTAGTCTTAGGAGGAGATATGGCAGCCATTGTGTGAATAGGAATTGATTGGAGGACATGTTTCACAAGAGTAACTCTACCTCCAAAGCTAAGAATTCTGGATTGCCATCCACTAATTATTTTCACCACTTTAGCCACTAACTCTGAATAATAAATAATTCTTTGACCCCCAATATAAAGGGGGCAGCCAAGATAAGTGATAGGGCTGTTCCTCTGTGTGAAGCTTGTGATGGTCTTGATCATATCAATAATATCAGTAGGTGTGTTTTCAGGCACCATGAAATGACTTTTTTCCTTGTTGACAAGCTGATCCAAAACTAACTCATAAGTTGAGATAGTCTTCATTATAAGCTGTAAGGAACTTCTGTGATCGGATGTGAAAATAATTATATCATCTGCAAAGCTCAAATGATTAATTTGAGGCCCCCTCACCTCTATTTGAAAACCTTGATAACTCTGATTTTGATGAAGCAAATTCAACGTACGAGACAACACCTCAGCCCCAATATGAATAGAGCCGGAGAGAGAGGGTCGCCTTGTTTGAGGCCCCTAGTGGAATGAAAGAAGCCATGTATGGTACCATTCACTATCACTGAATACCAATTATTACTCATGATTCTCCATACAAGGTCAATAAAGATCACACCAAACCCCATTTTTTCATCACCAAGCAAATAAATGCCCAAAACCCTATCATATGCCTTAGTCATATCCAACTTGATCACCACATTATCTCCTTCATTGGGTTTTTTGATGCCATGAGTGATTTCCTGAGCTAACATTATATTTTCCGAAATGTTCCTTCCTTTTAAATAATCCAGACTGGTTATCTGAAATAAGATTAGGTAAGACAGGAGCAAGTCTAATACAAAGAAGCTTTAAGATAATTTTGTTGGTGAAGTTACTCAAACTAATAGCCTGAAAGTCATTGAGCTTATTAGCATGCTCTATTTTCGGCAGCAACACCAAGAAAGCATGAGAAAAGAACTTGGGCATTTCATGTCCACAAAAGAAGTATTGGACAGCTTCCAATAAATCCTCTTTGATGATGTCCCAGCAACTTTTAAAAAATTTTCCCCCATACCCATCCAGGCCCGGAGCAGAATTAGGATTCATGGAGAAGACCACTTGGTGTATCTCCTGCAAAGAGGGCATAGCTTGAAGAGTGTTGTTTTGGTCTTCAGTAACCATTCTAGGGACATTCTGGATTATATCTTCATTAATCCTGTTCTCATGCCTAGAAAATATATTCTGATAATATTCACAAGCCGCATTGGCAATATTAGTATCCCCCTGAATCCAACTGTCATCACCAGAACAAATCTTATGAATGAATAATTTTCTCCTCCTGCCTCTCATAATGGTATGAAAATATTTTTAATTAGTGTCACCTTCCTTAAACCATTGTAATTGAGCCTTCTGTTTAAGAATGGATGCTTCTAATTTCATATATTTTATGTAATGCGCATTGATCTGATGAAGATAAAATATGTTCTCCTCAGTGTTATTAATGATGATCTCTTCCTCTGCTACTCTAACTTTTTCCTCATACTCTTTCACAATAGCAAAAATATCACCTTACTCTTTTTTTGACCAGGAACTCAAGGTAGCAGTGAGTTTCTTCATTTTTTGATGTAGTCTCCACATAGGATTTCCAGATACTTTTTTATCCCAACAGGCTTTATCAGTATCCATGAAGCTTTCATGATCTGTCTAGCAATGAAGGAACTTAAAGTATCTAATAGGAGCTTCATTTCTCACAGCCATTTCCATAAGGAGAGGACAATGGTCGGAACCCACAGAAGGAATATGAGAGATGGTAGTCTGAGGCATTTCTTCTAGCCACTTGTCATTTATCAGTGCCCTGTCCAGCCTCTTCCAAACTCTACAATCTTCTGCCCTTTTATTGCACCAAAGTGAATGTTGACCCGTATACCTAATCTCCATTAACCCACAAGCTTCTATAAGACTGATGAATTCAAAGCTCTTGTTCATATTATAAGGTCTTCCCCCTTGCTTTTCTTCCGTAGATGTAATAACATTGAAGTCGCCTATAGTGCACCTAGGAATGTTCAAATTGGAAAAGTGAAAGAGTCTATCCCATAAAGGTCTTCTAAGATGATCTTTGAATTTGGCATAGATGAAGGAGATCATGAATCTATCTTTCCCGATATGCTGTAACTCGTATGTAATATGTTGATCATTGGACTCCATGATAGTGCAGTCCACTTCAACATTCCAGAAGATCCATATCTTGCCATTTGGATTACAAGCAGCATTCTCCATATTTAATTGGATTCTATAACTGTTAAGCTGGGAATTATCTGCGAATGGTTCAAGAATTGCAGTAATAGATAAATTGTGCATTTTCTTGAAATTTTGGAGCCTCTCCAATGATCCTTATGTCACGACCCAGGGTAGCCCCTAGATGTAACACGACGTACAAGACCCCGAGAGGCCTCATAAAAGCCCTTAGCTTACATAACATACAAGATAATAGAGAGGTAAGAGTTCAAAAGAGCATTTTATATCAAAACTTTACTCAAAACAGTGGAAGTCTACATCTCATGTCTCAATGCCTTCTAACATCATTGAATACGAATAAAAGTGATAGGGACGCAACTCAATACAATATCCAACATAAGGAAAGACATCAAAGTAAAATCCAACAAGGCTATGTCCTCGGATGGATGAGGACTCACCAAGTCTTCTTGTCAATTCTAAGTCAATGCTCTAGCCAAGAGTAGGAGAACGTCCACGTCCTACACCAAAGAAGTTGATGCAGGCAAGAGTATGCGTTAGCACAATAAAGTACTAAGTATGATAGCCTTGCATATAAGCTCATAAAACATGCTAGAAACTGAGATATAAACATGACATGCAATTGGCCAAGCTAAACATGATAAGGCATAAAAGCAAATAGCATAAAGCATAAACCATGGCCAAAGCAAGCTAAATCATCTTTCTTTTACTCTTCTTTTCATTACTTTACTTTTAGTAACTCATGCACCATTGTGCAAGCTGAAGTGTGGGAAAAGCCTCAAACCGATCTGTAGACCATGGAATACTCAACATGGAATCTAGTGTCTACCCTACACCAAAAAAAGGCCATTCTACTTGCCAAGGTAGAATCCTGAACCATAGCCTACGTGGATCCACTATCTAAGCTGATATGGGCCTGTTAAAGACCACCTATGGGGGCACATAGGCATAGGACATATGGGGACTTGTCACCTGTCCACTCGGTTCAATGCATAATTCCCACTATACAATCATAAATATTGATATCCATGGAAAGGCACAACTGGGGTTGCCAATCCAAGCTAAACATGACTTCACATACCACTAGTCAAAGCTTACTTCATTGGGTGTTTCTTCTTTCATGGACTTGTCTAAGCTTACACCCCTAGAATAGCTTCTTTAAGCTCTTGATTCAATTTTTAGTTAAACAAACCTTTTAACAAGTTATGAATCCTTTACAAGTGAGAAAACCTTTCACAAGCTTAGGTTGAGCATTATATGAGAAAACCCTTTCAAGACTCAACATCGACATATCATATATTTCACATAAAACATGCTTGATTCTATAAGCCTCTTTCTTCATGATTCTATCATGCTTTTTCTTCATAGCTAATGGGTTCATATTGCCTTTATTTTAAACCATGCAACTCAATGCAAGCTAGCTTTTAAAAGTCATAATAAAGGCAATTTAGTCATAATTGAAGTAACTCACATAAAAGAGAAAATCATGTTTTTTACTTGAACATGCTAAATTCATGCGCTTAACCCCAATTCATGCTCAATTTCATAGATGATCCCTCAATTTCATCAATTCATATCTCAACCCAACAATCAAGGCATAGATTATCAAATTGGGGAGAATTTACTTGGGATCATGGGGGTTCATGCAATAATTACTATTAGACACGTAATTTACGCTAGATCGTGCACTAAATTACTTTATCCATGCTAGATCATGCACTACAAAGTATTAAATCAGTAATTGAACTCATACTAGAAAAACCCATAACAATTGATCAAACCCTAGCTTACTTGAAGGGAATTGAACCTTGAAATTCATGAAGAAAAGGGAGGGCCCAACGGTGGAAGCAACTCCATTGGTTAATACCATCATACCTTAGCAAAGCTCACTAGAAATTGGAGGAAATTGGATGATATTCAATGGAGGACTTAGCTTCTTCTTCTTCCTTGAGCTAGAGAGGATTTCTTTTAGAGAGAGAAATATTTGAGAGGTGAATTTTTGGGAATGAGTTAGAATGAAGTGATTTAGGTATGGAGAACTATATATAGGACCTTCATTAAGGGTAAAACCGACTTAGTTAATTAGGGAATTAACTAGGAAAAAGACCAAAAAGCCCTTAATTAAAAACAGTCGGGCCCCATCTATAGTCAGGACCTACGGTCCGTACATCCATTGACGGACCGTCCTGTTGAACCATCAAAAGATTCAGAGAGTTGGTAGGTCCATCTACGGACCGTACACCTCAACCGTGGATTACAGCCTAAGGTTCAAGAATTTAACCAAGTTTGGGGGACATTTACTGCTCCTTTCTACGGACCGTCAACTGACTCACGATCTGTCCTGCTGCTCCGTAGATCACACTTCAGAGACTGAGAATTACTGAACTTGACAAAGCCATTGACAACTCCTCACCTACGGCCAGTCAACCTGACTACGGCCTGTAAGTGGCCTCCGTAGGTCACTGCCTACAGGTAAATTCTGCATCTTTCATTCCTTGGAAAGCTGGGGTATTACAATATCTCCCCCTTGGGGACATTCGTCCTCGAATGAGAACCTGGACATCATGAGTAGGGTGATAGACTCGGACTAACAACCCAACCTAACATGCAAGCACATAAATGCACATATCCGAGGAGGAAACATCAACTCCAACCTAAAGCATGCTCAACACTAAATCCATGAAGACTTTATGCAACTCATACTCAAAGCACATATATCATATTAGACTCTTCATGAACATGCATAAATCAAGGAATCATGGAAATCAACTATAGCACATGAGACCAAAAGAATGAACCATGAGGAACTAGGTACCTTAAGCTAGAGGAGGATCGGAAGGAAAGAGATGAGGATAGCGGGACATCATATCCACCTCGGCCTCCCAAATAGCACCCTCAACTGATTGATTCCTCCATAGAACTTTCACGGAAGCAGCTTCTTTATTTCTCAACTTCCGGACTTGTCGGTCTAAAATCTCAACCGGAACCTCTTCATAGGAAAGACTATCCTTTATGCCAAGAGTCTCTATTGGCACTATAGAGGTCGGATCACCAACACACTTTTTCAACAACGAGACATGGAAAATCGAATGCACCGATGCCAACTCATTAGGCAATTCCAGCTCATAAACAACCTTACCAACACGTCTCAAAATCTGATATGGGCCTACATAACGGGGACTAAGCTTCCCTTTCTTCCCAAATCTCATTACACCTTTCATAAGTGAAATTTTCAAGTAAACCCAATCATCAACATCAAATTCTAATTCTCTTCTTCTAACATCGGCATAAGACTTTTGTCGAATTTGAGCCGTTTTCAGCCTCTCTCTAATAAGCCAAACTTCTCCATAGCCTCATGCACTAACTCGGGGCCTATCAAAGCAACTTCCTCAATTTCAAACCAACCTATGGGAGATCTACACCTCCTACCATAAAGAGCCTCAAATGGAGCCATACCAATACTAGAATGGTAGCTATTATTATAAGCAAACTCGATCAAAGGCAAATGGTCATCCCAAGTACCCTTGAACTCAATAACACAAGCTCTCAACATATCTTATAAAGTCTGAATAGTATGCTCCGCTTGCCCATCGGTTTGGGGATGAAAGACCGTGCTAAGCTTAACACGAGTACCAAGACCTTTTTTGAATGACTTCCAAAATTAAGAAGTAAACTGAGCACCTCGATCGGAGATAATGGATAAAGGCACTCCATGCAGCCTAACCATCTTCCTCATGTACAACTTATCATAATCCTCCGCCGAATAAGAAGTCTTGATAGGAATGAAATGGGCTGACTTGGCCATTTTATCAACCACAACCCAAATCGAATCATAGTGTCTCCTTGTGCGAGACAAACCTACTATGAAATCCATATTCACATCTTCCAACTTCCATGTAGGAATCTCTATGTCTTGGGTCAAACCTCCTGGTCTCTGATGCTCAACCTTCACTTGTTGGCAATTAGGACACTTAGCCACAAATTCCGCAATGTATTTCTTCATGCCATTCCACCAATAGATTTCCCGCAAATCACGGTACATCTTGGTAGCTCCCTGGTGGATAGAATATCTAGAAGAACTATGAGATGCCGACAAAATTTTCGGTCTCAAATCATCAGCATCGGGAACACATAAGCAACCTTGGTAACGAAGTACACCATCTTCCCATTGGGAGAAAACCTCTATGGACTTCTTGAGAACCATTTTTTTCAATTCCACCAAATTAGGATCAAGGTCTTGCTTAGCTTTTACATCATGCACAAAAGAGGATTCGGAACCATTGTGAACGGTAACTCCACCCTTAGTGGAATCAATCAACCGAACACCCAATCGGGCTAAACTATGAACATCACGAACAAAGTCTTTCTTGCCATCCTCAATATGCGCAACACTGCCCATAGACAATCTACTAAGAGTAACCGCCACAACATTAGCCTTGCCGGGGTGATAGAGAACACTCATATCATAATCTTTTAGCAACTCAAGCCATCTTCTTTGGCGGAGATTCAAATCTTTCTGCTTAAACACATACTGGATAATCTTATGATCGGTGAAGACATCTACATGTACTCCATACAAATAATGTCGCCATATTTTCAAAGCAAACACCACTTCTGCCAACTCTAAGTCATGAGTGGGATAGTTCTTCTCATGTACCTTTAGTTGCCTCAAAGAATAGGCAATCACCTTTCCGTTTTGCATAAGAACACACCCTAGCCTAATCTTTGAGGCATTACAATACACTACAAAACCATCGGTTCCTTCCGGTAGAGTCAATATCGGGGCCGAAGTAAGTCTGTCTTTCAATTCTTGAAAACTCCTTTCACAAGCCTCGGACCACATAGACTTAGCTTTCTTTTGAGTCAAAGCCATCAATGGAGAAGCAATTGAAGAAAACCCCTCAACAAACTTCCTATAATAACTGGCTAAACCCAAGAAACTACGAATGTCCGAAGGTGATAAAGGTCTAGGCCAATTCTTGACCGCTTCGGTCTTCTTAGGATCTACCTCAATACCCTCTCTGGAAACAATGTGACCAAGAAAATCCACGGATCTCAACCAAATTTCACACTTGCTGAACTTTGCAAAGAGTTGTTGATCCTTGAGGACTTGCAACACAACCCTCAAATGACTAGCATGCTCATCCTCATTCCTTGAGTAGATCAAGATATCATCAATAAACACATTCACAAACATGTCAAGGTATTGCTTAAACACCCTATTCATCAAGTCCATGAATGCGGCTGGAGCATTTGTCAACCCAAACGATATAACCAAGAACTCATAGTCACCATACCTTGTTCGGAAAGCCGTTTTCAGAATATCATCTTCCTTCACCCTCAATTGGTGATAACCCGAAAGAAGGTTGATCTTAGAAAAGTAACTAGCCCCTTGAAGTTGGTCAAACAAATCATTTATCCTTGGCAAAGGATACTTATTCTTAAAGGTGACCTTATTCAATTGGCGATAGTCGATGCACATTAAGAGTGAACCATCTTTCTTCTTTACAAACAATACCCGGAGCACCCCACGAAAAAATACTTGATCGGATGAAACCCTTATCCAACAAATCTTTTAGTTGCTCTTTCAACTCTTTAAGTTTCGCTGGAGCCATTCTATAAGGAGGAATAGAGATAGGGTGCGTATCTGGGAGAAGGTCAATACCGAAGTCTATTTCCCTTTCGGGAGGAATACCGGGCAAGTCATCGGGAAACACTTCCGAAAACTCATTAACAATGGGGACCGACTCAAGAGTATGGGTTTTGGGATCTACATCCCTCACCCTAACAAGATGGTAAATGCAACCCTTAGCGATCATCTTTCTAGCCTTTAGATAAGAAACGAATTAACCTCGAAGCATAGAATTTCCCCCCTTCCACTCTAGGATAGGCTCATTAGGGAACTGAAACTTGACCACTCTGGTCCTACAATCAATAGAGCCATGAAAAGCATGCAACCAATCCATCTCAAGAATGACATCGAAATCTAGCATATCTAGCTCTATGAGATCTACAAGAGTAACTTTATGGGATAAGGAAATAGGGCAACCTCTATAAACCCTCTTAGCTAAGATAAACTCTCCTATCGGAGTAGAAACAAGGATAGGATCTAGCAACATATTTGGTACAATATCAAACCGCATGGCCACATAGGGCGTCACAAAGGACAATGTAGCACCGGGATCTAACAGGGCATAGACATCAAAATGGAAAACTTTCAACGTACCGGTGACCACATCGGGTGAGCTCTCTTACTCATGACGAGCCTGAAGTGCATAAAATTTGTTTTGCTTAGGAGCACCTGAACCCGAACCACTTGGGGCAGCTTGCTTACCCTCTCTTCATTTAGCCAAGAGAGATGGGAAATCTCTCATCTTGTGACCTGCCTTACCACAAGTATAGCAACCATCCGAACCAGCTAGGCATTTGCCTTCATGCCTCCTCCCACATCTAGTACAACTAGGCAAACAAGATCCACCACCGTTCCCTCCTTGAGGCTTAGGGTTTGGTACCCTATCATAGTTGGATCTTAGAGGAGCCTTGGAGGAACCTTGATTAGAGAACCTCTGTCGAAACCTAGGACGACCTTGTCCATCGGACCGTGCATGAGAAAAGTTGCCATCTCCGGTTCTCGCCCACTTAGTCTCTCTAGATCTCCCTTTAAGTTTTTCTTCTTCATTTTGTTTTGCATGAAACATGAGGCAAGAAATATCCATGTCATGCACAAGCATGGCGGTGCGGTATTCTTTCACCAACATATCAGACACTCCCGATACAAATTTGCTCATTCTTGCCCTAGGGTCGGCAACTATGGACGGAGCATATCTAGCCAATTGTGTGTACTTAAATGCATATTCTTTCACACATATACTCCCTTGATGAAGATTAATAAACTCAAGCAGCTTGGCCTCTCTCTTCTCAAGAGGGAAGAATCGATCAAGGAAAGCACTCTTAAACCTCCCCCATCCTATGGGACCTTCATCAATAGCCCTTTCACTCTTCCATTGATTGTACCAAGTTTGGGCAACACCTTTTAGTTGATAAGCGGCCAACTCCGCCTTCTCTTCCGGTGTCACACCCATTATCATCAACACTTTATAAACTTCATCAATAAACTCTTGAGGATCCTCTTCCACCTTAGAGCCATGAAATTCCGGGGGATTCATCCTTGTAAAGTCCCTCACTCTTAATGTCGCCGTACCCACATTTGGGTTCACAGGAGCCACCACCCCTCTATTGTCTTGAGCCGTCATGGCTTGAGCCAACACTTGGAAAGCGGCCCTAAACTCCGCATTAGTAACTTGTTCGGCCAAAGGGTCGGCCGAAACTTGAGGAGCTTGAGGAGGAGCTTCTTGTTCAACATTCTCTCCCATGTTTCTTCTAGCATAGCTCTTCGGGTCGCCATATCTGAAACGCATTGGATAGGTATTAGGAGAGAGACTTATAGATTTAAACTCTATGGCACGACTTAGGAATAACAAAAGAAGTGAAGTTTCCTTAATATCTTGTAGCCTCCCATTGATAAGTGTGGCGCGCTTCATACCCACGAACAAGACTCTACTCGATGCGGCTTATGAGATATCCTAGGATCTTTCTAAAACCTTGCGCTCTGAATACCAAGTTTGTCACGACCCAGGGTAGCCCCTAGATGTAACACGGCGTACAAGACCTCGAGAGGCCTCATACAATCCATTAGCATACATAACATACAAGATAATAGAGAGGTAAGAGTTCAAAAGAGCATTTTATATCAAATCTTTACTCAAAACAGCGGAAGTCTACATCTCATCTCATAAAAGTGATAGGGACGTAACCCAATACAATATCCCGCATAAGGAAAGACATCAAAGTAAAATCCAACACGGCTATGTCCTCGGATGGATGAGGACTCACCAAGTCTTCTTATCAACTCTAAGTCAATGCTCTAGCCACGAGTAGGAGAACTGCCATGTCCTACACCAAAAACTCTGATGCAGGCAAGAGTATGCGTTAGTACATAAAAGTACTAAGTATGATAGCCATGCAGATAAGCTCATAAAACATGTTAGAAACTGAGATATAAACATGACATGCAATTGGCCAAGCTAAACATGATAAGGGATAAAAGAAAATAGCATAAAGCACAAACCATGGCCAAAGCAAGCTAAATCATCTTTCTTTTACTCTTCTTTTCTTTACTTTAATTTTAGTAACCCATGCACCATTGTGCAAGCTGAAGTGTGGGAAAAGCCTCAAACCGATCTATAGACCTGGAATAACTCAACATGGAATCCAGTGTCTACCCTACACCGAAAAAGGGCCATTCTACTTGCCAAGGTAGAATCCTGAACCATAGCCTACGTGGATCCACTAGCTAAGCTGATATGGGCCTGTTAAAGACCACCTATGGGGGCACATAGGCATAGGACATATGGGG
This sequence comes from Solanum appendiculatum, assembly GCA_018342035.1. NCBI lineage: Eukaryota > Viridiplantae > Streptophyta > Magnoliopsida > Solanales > Solanaceae > Solanum > Solanum appendiculatum. Next base: position 15,919 of record JAGDQO010001495.1, read on the forward strand.
ACTTGTCACCCGTCCACTAGGTTCTACGCATAATTCCCACTATACAATCATAAATATTGATATCCATGGAAAGGCACAACTGGGGTTGCCAATCCAAGCTAAACATGACTTCACATACCGTGGACTAGTCCAAGCTTACTTCATTGGGTGTTTCTTCTTTCATGGACTTGTCAAAGCTTACACCCCTAGAATAGCTTCTTTAAGCTCTTGATTTAATTCTTAGTTAAGCAAACCTTTTAACAAGTTATAAATCCTTTACATGTGAGAAAACCTTTCACAAGCTTAGGTTGAGCATTATATGAGAAAACCCTTTCAAGACTCAACATCAACATATCATAGATTTCACATAAAACATGCTTGATTCTATAAGCCTCTTTCTTCATGATTCTATCATGCATTTTCTTCATAGCTAATGGGTTCATATTGTATTTATTTTAAACCATGCAACTCAATGCAAGCTAGCTCTTAAAAGTCATAATCAAGGCAATTTAGTCATACCTGAAGTAACCCACATAAATGAGAAAATCATGCTTTCTACTTGAACATGCTAAGTTCATGCACATAACCCCAATTCATGCTCAATTTTATAGATGATCCCTCAATTTCATCAATTCATATCTCAACCCAACAATCAAGGCATAGATTATCAAATTGGGGAGAATTTACTTGGGATCATGGGGGTTCATGCAATAATTACTATTAGACATGTAATTCACGCTAGATCGTGCACTAAATTACTTTACCCACGCTAGATCGTGCACTACAAAGCATTAAATCATTAATTGAACTCATACTAGAAAAATCCATAACAATTGATCAAACCCTAGCTTACTTGAAGGGAATTGAACCTTGAAATTCATGAAGAAAAGGGAGGGCCCAACAGAGGAAGCAACTCCATTGGTCAATACCATCACACCTTAGCAAAGCCCACTAGAAATTGGAGAAAATTGGATGATCTTCAATGGAGGACTGAGCTTCTTCTTCTTCCTTGAGCTAGAGAGGATTTCTTTTAGTGAGAGAAATATTTGAGAGGTGAATTTCGGGAATGAGTTAGAATGAAGTGATTTAGGTATGGAGAACTATATATAGGACCTTCATTAAGGGTAAAACCAACTTAGTTAATCAGTGAATTAACTAGGGAAAAGACCAAAAAGTCCTTAATTTAAAACTGTCAGGGCCCATCTATGGTCAGGACCTACGGTCCGTACATTCATTGACAGACCGTCCTATTGAACCGTCAAAAGATTTAGAGAGTTGGTATCTAGGACCCTGCAACGACGGCTTCAATCTACGGTTGGTAGGTGCATCTACGGACCGTACACGTCAACCGTGGATCACGGCCTGAGGCTACCGCAGGCTACCCCTACCGGGCTGGAACCGACTCTGAACTGGTGCTGGGGCCGGCTACTGCTGCATACCCCATATAGCAGCCAAGATCTGGGAAAGCATACCCTATAGATTAGGGGCGGCAGCTGGTATGGGCGGCAGCTGGTATGGGCGGCAGCTGGTATGGGCGGCAGCTGGTATGGGCGATGGCTGGGCTGCTCCCGACTCCACCGGCTAAGGAGGAATCTATTCTACCCGAGGTTCTGCTCCAGCTCTAGAGTCCTCGCTCTATCGCGGTCACTACCGCAGCACCACCTCGACCTCCGGGTCGATCTTAACTGTGCGTGTGAGCCATCCTGCAACAAAGTGAAACAAGTGAGATTTCATGAAATCAATTAGACAATGACGCACGAGCATGAATCAAAATGAGAAAACATCCTAAGGACATCCTGTAGCGTCCCGAAGATAAGTCACGGATGTCTCCGTGCTGATCCTCAGGACTCTACTAGATGCTAGCTCTGTACAAGCGAGGCCAATGAACCTGGGGCTCTGATACGAACTTGTCAAGATCCAATTTTCTAGGTCATGATGGCACAAAACAACCCACCAGTAGGCCAAATAAACCTTATCCCAGAATTGAACAGTAATGGGACTAAGGTTGGAAACTAATCCTTAACTAAGCGGAAGCAACAAATACAACACATAAGGAAGGCTGAAGTGAAACAAAACTATGTATACAAGACACATCCCAGAACCTATAAGTCACAAGTACAGAACTACTACCAAGAGTACAAGTCCAAAAAGTGGACCACAGAAACATACTGTCTCGAAAGCTAAAGAAAAGTCAAAATATACAATACAAAAGGAGACAGGTAATCCCAGAACACCGTGTGCTCACCCTCGTCTCTCGAACAGACAACTGCAGGCTCGATCTCAACGCTGATAACTGGTGCTCTTACCTACATCACGAAAATAGATACAGAGTGTAGCATGAGTACCAAAACAACAAGTACCAAGTAGGCATCATAGGCTGACTGAGCAAGAAAGGTAAAAACAGGCGAACAAGATAGAATCAGCACAAATAGAGGTCAACAGAACTGAAGCAGAGAAAGAGAAAAGCAAACGAAGAACAACTAATCTAAACCCTGTTGAGTCCCTCATAAGACCCGCTGGGCACACTCGTGAACAAGTTTAAATAAAACCTGAACGGGACCCATAAGCCCTACAGGTACACAGAAAAGCTATTCTACAGAAACAAAGGGAAACCCAACTCCAGAAGCCTCAACACCCATGGGTCCTGGACGCAAAAAGATAACACCTGGGCCCCGCCCAATCATTAGTCATGAGCTTGAATTAATGGACTCTCACTTGGTGGCGTCAGCCTCAGACTGGAACAATACCTGGCCCCGACCCAATCATCAGTCTCGAGCTAGAAATACCATATTCTTACTATGTGATGTCAGCCTCGGACTGGAGCTAATCAACCTACGCCCAACAAATAGCGCTAGAAATACTGGCTCCAACCAGGTAACGTTGACTGCACAGCTGTGTCTAGTAGAATATGAGCAACGGCCTCGCGCTGGAAATAATGGGATGCATTCGTGTAATGTCAGTTGTGGACTGGAGCTAGCAGCTACCCCCGATAGCCTAGCGCTGGAAATACCGGATAGTAACCAGGTAACGTCAGTTGCGTACTGGGGCTATCAACCTCGAATCGGATAAAGCCACGAACAAACAACAATACAATGCAAGGCTAAACACCACGGGCCGTCGCCCCCATAAAGGTATCAGTCGAAGGCTCCCAGCCTCGGACAATACAACCGTCAACCAACGCAACAACGACATCTTCCGACAGCACTCCAGAATCACAGAAATAAGAATGACTGAATCGGACGACCTGAAAGCCACGAAAATACCTAAATTAAGGCTTGACTATCATACCCAAGTCTGCTATACAAGTCTACAAGGACCTAGTCCATCCAAAATGACGTCGGATACATACTCAAGTCAATAGGGTACATGGGACTAAGGCAATACTATCCTACCCTAATCTAAGGTCGAAAGCACGAGCAATTAATACAACGGAGGCGAATAACCCAAACCCATGCATGCAACAACAGATAACCACCAAACATATAATTCACAACATAAATACCAACAATCCAAGTTAACAACCCAACTTACAGCATGATACTAGCCCCGAACAACCCACAAATCAGCTCTAAACGAAGAAAATGGAGAAGAAGAAGAACAATACTTGCTACCCAACCCCAAATTCACACACATCAGCCAACATTAACGCATTCAAGCTTAATCTAGAAAGAAGGGAAGTCGTAACCTACCAAAAGGCCAATCATGCGCACTCCAAGTCACTCTACCAGAGATTTTCCCTTTTGAACGACCTCAGACAGCTACCACACTGTCAAAAATAGAATCACAGCGTCAATACAGTTGTTTAGACACTAAAATCAACAAAAATGGAGACAGACTAATTTCGGAGTCAAAATCAGGAACGTGGGACCCGCTCTAGATTTTCCAGAATTGATTCCGTGAAGAGGTCCAAAATCCTACCCCGAATCTGCAGCCCAAAATGGAACGCTAATCGGGGCTCGGATCAGCTCCAAACAGCCAACACAAGAAAAAGCTAAACTTTTCACAAAATAGGCCAAGAAAGCAACTTACGCCTCAAATTCATGACTATAAAGGAGTACCCAATGCTAACCAACTAAAAACCCACGAAGCCAATGAGATTTTGAACACCTGGGAATTCGAATCGTCGAAAACTGATAAAAGATGAGGGAGATACGCAATTTTGAAGTTTCCTTCAAATGAAGCCTCGACCTCACTTTTATAAACTGTCAGGCCTGCTCTTCTCCGCCAACGCGGACCCCAGGCCCCTCGAACGCGGAGGCATAACACCCACTACTCTACAAACGTGGTAAGAGCTCCACGAACACGGAGAGAAACAAACCACAGATCCACAAATGCGGCCCCAGGCCACGAACGCTGAGAGCAATAACACCCCAAACACACAGAACTTTGCAAACGAGGCCCCAGACCCGCGAATGCGGAGAACAAGACACCCCACATGCCACAGACCTCCACGAATGTGGAGAAGCTCACGTGAATGCAGAGCGCTGGCACCCAGACCTCCGCGAATGCGGAGTAGACTCCCTCTCTCCTCCACGAACACGGAGCCTGTCCCTCGAACGTGGAGAGATGGGTGTCTGCAACTTTGACAGTTGCACCAGCTGAGTTTTGGCAACTCCAAAACTCTGATGGGTTGCCCAAAATTCATTCGGAACCCCGTGTACGTCTAACACCCCAAGCTTTCAAAGAAAGAAAATGCATAATTTCAAACCTTGTGCCAGTGATTACGGAGGTCACCTACGAACCGTAGGTGGAATGACGGGCCGTAGGTGGGAACCGTTGTTGGCACTGTGAACTTTCAAGATTTCCAAGTTTCTGAGCATTGACCTACGGAGCAACAAGATGGGTCGTCGTCCAGTTGACGGTCCGTAGATGGGTCCCGTAGATCCCTTCCAGACTTAGCCAAATTTTCAGCCCCAAATGAAGTCTCTGAAGCAATTGACGGAAGGACAGGACGGTCCGTCGATTGATGTACGGACCGTAGGTCCCGACCGCACTATAGAATGGCTCTGGCGGAACTTAAGGAACTAAAGGAGCAATTAAAAGACTTGTTGGATAAGGGTTTCATCCGACCAAGTGTTTCTCCATGGGGTGCTCCGATCTTGTTTGTAAGAAAGAAAGATGGTTCACTCCGTATGCATTGACTACCGCAAATTGAACAAGGCTATCATGAAGATAAGTATCCTCTTCCAAGGGTAGATTACTTGTTTGATCAACTTCAAGGGGCTAGTTATTTTTCTAAGATCGACCTTCGTTCGGGCTATCACCAATTAAGGGTGAAAGAGGATGATATTCCGTAAACGGCTTTCCTAATTAGGTATGGTCACTACGAGTTCTTGGTAATGTCGTTTGGGTTGAAAAATGCTCCGGCCACATTTGTGGACTTGATGAATAGGGTGCTCAAGCAATACCTTGACAAGTTCGTGATTGTGTTTATTGATGATATCTTGATTTACTCAAGGAATGAGGATGAGCATGCTAATCATTTGAGAATTGTATTGTAAGTCCTTAAGGATCAATGACTCTTTGCGAAATTTAGATAATGTGTGTTTTGGCCAAGGTCCGTGGCTTTTCTTGGTCACATTGTCTCCGGTAAAGGTATTGAGGTATATCCTAAGAAGACGGATGTAGTTAAGAATTGGCCTAGACCTCTATCACCTTCGGATATCCATAGTTTCTTGGGCCTAGCCGGTTATTATTGGAGGTTTGTTGAGGGGTTTTGTTCTATTGCTTCTCCATTGACGGCTTTGACTCAAAAGAAGGTTAAGTTCATATGGTCCGAGGCATGTGAAAAGAGTTTCTACGAATTGAAAGATAGACTTACTTCGGCTCCAATATTGACTCTACCGGAAGGATCCAATGGGTTTGTGGTTTATTGTGATACCTCGAGAATTGGGTTAGAATGTGTTATTATGCAAAATGGGAAAGTTATTGCTGATGCTTCAAGACAACTCAAGGTGCATGAAAAGAACTATCCTACTCATGACTTGGAATTAGCAGCGGTTGTGTTTGCTTTGAAAATATGGAGGCATTATTTATATGGGGTACATGTGGATATCTTTACCGATCATAAGAGTCTACAATATGTGTTTAAACAGAAAGATATGAATCTTCGCCAAAGAAGGTGGCTTGAGTTGTTAAAAGACTATGATATGAGTGTCCTTTATCACCCCGGTAAGGCTAATATGGTGGCGGATGCTCTTAGTCGACTATCTATGGGTAGTGTTGCTCATGTTGAGGAAGGTAATAAGCAGTTGGTTCGTGATGTTCATAGATTGGCCCCGTTGGGTGTTCGGTTGATTGATTCTGCTAAAGGTAGTGTTACGGTTCACAATGGTTCTGAATTCTCTTTTTTGCATGATGTAAAGGCTAAACAAGATCTTGATCCTAATTTGGTGGAATTGAAGGAAGCGGTGCTCAAAAAGTCCGTAGAGGCTTTATCCCAAGGGGGAGATGGTGTGCTTCGTTATCAAGGTCGGCTGTGTGTTTCCAATGTAGATGACTTAAGAGGACAAATATTTTTGGAAGCCCATGTTCTCGATATTCCATTCACCCGGGAGCTACCAAGATGTACCGTGACTTGTGAGAGATCTATTGGTGGAATGGAATGAAGAAAGATATTACGGAATTTGAGGCTAAGTGTCCTAATTGCCAACAAGTGAAAATTGAGAATCAAAGGCCAAGAGGTTTGAACCAAGATGTTAGTATTCCTACTTGGAAGTGGGAAGATGTGAATATGGAATTTATTGTTGGTTTACCTCGCACCCGGCGGCAATATGATTCGATTTGGGTTGTTATTATCATGTTTAGCTTGGCCAATTGCATGTCATGTTTATATCTCAGTTTCTAGCATGTTTTATGAGCTTATATGCATGCCTATCATACTTAGTACTTTATTGTGCTAACGCATACTCTTGCCTGCATCAACTTCTTTGGTGTAGGACGTGGCCGTTCTCCTACTCTTGGCTAGAGCATTGACTTAGAATTGACAAGAAGACTTGGTGAGTCCTCATCCATCCGAGGACATAGCCTTGTTGGATTTTACTTTGATGTCTTTCCTTATGTTGGATATTGTATTGAGTTGCGTCCCTATCACTTTTATTCGTATTCAATGATGTTAGAAGGCATTGAGACATGAGATGTAGACTTCCGCTGTTTTGAGTAAAGTTTTGATATAAAATGCTCTTTTGAACTCTTACCTCTCTATTATCTTGTATGTTATGTAAGCTAAGGGCTTGTATGAGGCCTCTCGGGGTCTTGTACGTCGTGTTACATCTAGGGGCTACCCTGGGTCGTGACATAAGGATCATTGGAGAGGCTCCAAAATTTCAAGAAAATGCACAATTTATCTATTACTGCAATTCTTGAACCATTCGCAGATAATTCCCAGCTTAACAGTTATAGAATCCAATTAAATATGGAGAATGTTGCTTGTAATCCAAATGGCAAGATATGGATCTTCTGGAATGTTGAAGTGGACTGCACTATCATGGAGTCCAATGATCAACATATTACATACGAGTTACAGCATATCGGGAAAGATAGATTCATGATCTCCTTCATCTATGCCAAATTCAAAGATCATCTTAGAAGACCTTTATGGGATAGACTCTTTCACTTTTCCAATTTGAACATTCCTAGGTGCACTATAGGCGACTTCAATGTTATTACATCTACGGAAGAAAAGCAAGGGGGAAGACCTTATAATATGAACAAGAGCTTTGAATTCATCAGTCTTATAGAAGCTTGTGGGTTAATGGACATTAGGTATACGGGTCAACATTCACTTTGGTGCAATAAAAGGGCAGAAGATTGTAGAGTTTGGAAGAGGCTGGACAGGGCACTGATAAATGACAAGTGGCTAGAAGAAATGCCTCAGACTACCATCTCTCATATTCCTTCTGTGGGTTCCGACCATTGTCCTCTCCTTATGGAAATGGCTGTGAGAAATGAAGCTCCTATTAGATACTTTAAGTTCCTTCATTGCTAGACAGATCATGAAAGCTTCATGGATACTGATAAAGCCTGTTGGGATAAAAAAGTATCTGGAAATCCTATGTGGAGACTACATCAAAAAATGAAGAGACTCACTGCTACCTTGAGTTCCTGGTCAAAAAAAGAGTAAGGTGATATTTTTGCTATTGTGAAAGAGTATGAGGAAAAAGTTAGAGTAGCAGAGGAAGAGATCATCATTAATAACACTGAGGAGAACATATTTTATCTTCATCAGATCAATGCGCATTACATAAAATATATGAAATTAGAAGCATCCATTCTTAAACAGAAGGCTCAATTACAATGGTTTAAGGAAGGTGACACTAATTAAAAATATTTTCATACCATTATGAGAGGCAGGAGGAGAAAATTATTCATTCATAAGATTTGTTCTGGTGATGACAGTTGGATTCAGGGGGATACTAATATTGCCAATGCGGCTTGTGAATATTATCAGAATATATTTTCTAGGCATGAGAACAGGATTAATGAAGATATAATCCAGAATGTCCCTAGAATGGTTACTGAAGACCAAAACAACACTCTTCAAGCTATGCCCTCTTTGCAGGAGATACACCAAGTGGTCTTCTCCATGAATCCTAATTCTGCTCCGGGCCTGGATGGGTATGGGGGAAAATTTTTTAAAAGTTGCTGGGACATCATCAAAGAGGATTTATTGGAAGCTGTCCAATACTTCTTTTGTGGACATGAAATGCCCAAGTTCTTTTCTCATGCTTTCTTGGTGTTGCTGCCGAAAATAGAGCATGCTAATAAGCTCAATGACTTTCAGGCTATTAGTTTGAGTAACTTCACCAACAAAATTATCTTAAAGCTTCTTTGTATTAGACTTGCTCCTGTCTTACCTAATCTTATTTCAGATAACCAGTCTGGATTATTTAAAAGGAAGGAACATTTCGGAAAATATAATGTTAGCTCAGGAAATCACTCATGGCATCAAAAAACCCAATGAAGGAGATAATGTGGTGATCAAGTTGGATATGACTAAGGCATATGATAGGGTTTTGGGCATTTATTTGCTTGGTGATGAAAAAATGGGGTTTGGTGTGATCTTTATTGACCTTGTATGGAGAATCATGAGTAATAATTGGTATTCAGTGATAGTGAATGGTACCATACATGGCTTCTTTCATTCCACTAGGGGCCTCAAACAAGGCGACCCTCTCTCTCCGGCTCTATTCATATTGGGGCTGAGGTGTTGTCTCGTACGTTGAATTTGCTTCATCAAAATCAGAGTTATCAAGGTTTTCAAATAGAGGTGAGGGGGCCTCAAATTAATCATTTGAGCTTTGCAGATGATATAATTATTTTCACATCCGATCACTGAAGTTCCTTACAGCTTATAATGAAGACTATCTCAACTTATGAGTTAGTTTTGGATCAGCTTGTCAACAAGGAAAAAAGTCATTTCATGGTGCCTGAAAACACTCCTACTGATATTATTGATATGATCAAGACCATCACAAGCTTCACACAGAGGAACAGCCCTATCACTTATCTTGGCTGCCCCCTTTATATTGGGGGTCAAAGAATTATTTATTATTCAGAGTTAGTGGCTAAAGTGGTGAAAATAATTAGTGGATGGCAATCCAGAATTCTTAGCTTTGGAGGTAGAGTTACTCTTGTGAAACATGTCCTCCAATCAATTCCTATTCACACAATGGCTGCCATATCTCCTCCTAAGACTACTATCAAGTATATCAAAATGGTTATTCCTGACTTCTTCTGGGGATGGGACAAGGAGAAGAAAAAATATCATTGGGCTTCTTGGGAGACTCTTAGCTTTCCATATGAAGAGGGGGGTATAGGGGTGAGGCAACTCATTGATATATGCACCTCTTTACAACTTAAACAATGGTGGTCTTTTAGGACTAAGAACTCTTTGTGGAGTCAGTTTCAAAAAGCCAAGTATTGTCAGAGATCCAACCCTGTTGGAAGGAAATTTGATACTGGACAGTCTCTTATTTGTAGGTATATGATGAGAAACAAAGATATGGCTGAAGCTCACATCCGATGGAAAATCAACTCTGGTACATGCATGTTTTGGTGGGATAATTGGCCTGGGAATGGGCCTTTAGCTCACCAATCTGCCAACATTACCAGCCTCAACAATATTACTGTCTCATAGTTCCTTGTGAATGGGCAATGGAATGAATCCATGTTGCGAAGACATGCTCCTCCTCTTATGATTCCAGAAATTTTGTGTTCCATCATACACTACTAGGAAAGCATACCAGACAAGGCAATTTGGGGACTCAATGATAATGGGAACTTTTCATGTGCGTCTTCTTGGGAACTCAGTAGGAAAAAGAACACTAAATCCATAGTTAACACCTTCACCTGGCAGAAGAATCTACTATTCAAGATTTGTTTTCTGATTTGGAGAGCTTTAAGGTTCAAGCTTCCTACGAATGATAAGATCATAACCTTTGAAGGAGAACCTGTTAGGTATTCATGCTGTATCAATCCGGGATGGGATGATATCGACCATGTCTTTGTTAATGGAAACTTCGCAAAGCATATCTATACTTTCTATGCAGCTATGCTAGGGACTGAACACAAACAACTTTCTCTAAAGAACCATCTGATGAGATGGTGGGGCATGGAATCATTTAATGAGATCCACAAAGCTCTTATTTATTCCCTCCCTATCATTATTAGCTGGAACCTTTGGAAGAACAAGTGTTCGGTAAAGTATGGAGGCAAGAGATCAAGCATTGCAAGAGTTAAATACCTTATTTTTAAAGGCACCAACCTCATGCTTAACACTGCATATCCTTATCTAAAATGTCCTTCTAATTGGATTGATTTACTTAAGATGATTGAGGGATGCAGACAAGAGTTTCAAGTTAAAGAGGTAAGGTGGATGAGACCCCTGAACAATATTTACAAGCTCAACACCGATGGTAGCGCACTATGTAACCCGGGTAAAATTGGTGGTGGGGTCATTTTAAGAGATTGTCATGGTGATATGATCTATGCTTTCACTATTCCTTTGGGATACAGCACCAATAACCTGGAAGAAACTATAATAAATACTTTAACAATTCAAAACCTAAAAGACCCTAAAGGAAACCCTAAGCTCAAAACTCTAAACCCTAAAAAAAACCTAAAAATAAAACCCTAAACCCTAAGAAATTCTAAGAATCCTTAAACCCTAAACCCTAAGAAACCTTAAAACATAAGAAATCCTAAACCCTAAACATTAAGAAACCCTAAATCCTAAGAAACACTAACCCCCTAAAAATCCTTTAAAATACCGTTAACCTAAAAAACCTAAAAAAAACCCTAAAACACCCGAAAAAAACATTAAAAACCCTAAACCTAAAAAATCTAAACCCTAAATTATAAAAAATCCTAAAAACCCTAAACCTAAAACCATATACCTTAAACCTTAAATTCTAAGAAACCCTTAACCCTAAAAAACTTTTAAAATCCTAAACCTAAAAAATCTCTAAAATATTACTAAAAAAACTCTAAGTCCTAAACCCTAAAAAACCATACACCTAAAATCCTAAACCATAAACCCTAAGAAATCCTAAAGTCTAGAAAAAACTCTTTAAAATATTGGAAGTCCTAAATCCTAAAAAAACCCTAAAATAACCCTAAACATAAACCCTATGCCCTAAGAAATCCTAAACACTAAGAAATTCTAATTCCTAAAAAATTCTAAGCCCTAAAAACCCTAAACCTAAAAAACCCATAAACCTTAAGCCCTAAAAGACCACAAAAAATCCTAAACCTAACACCCTAAACCCTAAGAAACTCTAAACCCTAAACCTTAGGGCCTAAAACCTAAACTCTAAGCCCAGAAAAACCTTAAGAAACCCTAAACTCTCAACCTTAAGCCCTAAACACTAAGAAACCATAAACCCTAAACTCTAAGAAACCCTAAACCCTAAGAAATGCTAAAAAATCTTGGAAAACCCTAAACCCTAAAAATACCCTAAAAATCTTTAAAAGCCCTAAACCTAAAAAACTCTAAAAAAAACCCTAAACCCTAAACCCTAAGAAATACTAAGCTCTAAGCCCTAAGAAACCCTAAACCCTAAAAATCCTTAAAACCCTTTAAAAACGATAAATCTAAAAAACCCAATAAAACCATAATAACCCTAAAAAAAGCATACCCCTAAAAAAACCCTAAGCCTTAAACCCTAAAAATCCAAAAAAAAACTCTAAACCCTTAATACTAAGAAACCCTAAACCTTAAGAAACCCTAAACCCTAAACCTAAAACATACTAAAAAATCCCCAGTCCTAAACCTTAAACCCTAAACCCTCTGCCCGAAGAAACCCTAAACCCTAAGAAACCCCAAACCCTAATAAACCCTAAACTTTAAGAAACACTAAACCCTTAAAACACTAATCCTAAAAATCCTAAAAGCTCTAAAAAAAAACTACAAAAACCCTTTAAACCCTTTAAAAACCCTAAACCTAAAAAGACCTTAAATCCAACATCCTAAATCCTAAAAACCCTAAAATAAACCCTAGACCTAAAATCCTAAAGCATAAAACCTAAAACCTAACCCTAAGAAATCCTAAACCCTAAATCCTAAAATGCTAAGACACCTTAAACCCTAAGAAACCCTAAGCCCTAAAAAACCTTAACAAACTTTAAACCTAAAAAACTCTAAAAACCCTAAAAAAAACCTTGAAAAATTCTAAACCTAAAAATCCTAAAAAAACCTAAGTCCTAAACCCTAAACCCTAAACCCTAATAAAACCCTAAACCTAAAATCTTATGTCCTAAACCCTAAGATACCCTTAGAAACCCTAAATACTAATCCCTTAGAAATCCTAAACCCTAAACCCTAGGAAATCCTAAACCCTAATACGCTAAAAAACCTTTAAAACATGAAAAATCCCTAAAACGCCCTAAAAACAAAAAAAACTTTAAAACCCCTAAACCAAAAAAACCCTTAAAAACCCAAACCCTTAAACCCTAAACCCTAAAAACCTAAACCCTAAAAAAGCCTAAGCCCTAAACCCTAAGAAACCATAAATCCTAAATCCTAAAAAACCCTAAACCCTAAAAGATCCTAATACCTTTAAAACCCCAAAACCTAAAAAACCCCTAAGCCCTAAAAACCCTAAACCTAAAACCCTAAATTCAAAACCCTAAGAAACCCCAAATCCTAAAAAACCTTAAGAAACCTGAAGAAACCCTAAACCCTAAATCTTAAGGCCTAAACACTAAACCCTAGGCCTTAAGAAACCCTAAGAAACCATAAATCATAAACCCTAAGTCCTGAGAAATATTAAATTATAAACCCTAAGAAACCCTGAATCCTAAAAAAATCTTTAAAAATCCTAATCCTGAAAAACACTAAAAATTTCTTTAAAAACCTTTAAAAATCCTAAAAAATCCCTAAACCTAAAACTCTAAATCCTAAACCCTAAGAAATCCTAAGAAACTCTAAACCCTAAGAAACTGTAAATCCTAAATCCTATGAAACCCTAAAACCCTAAAAAAACATTTAAAACCCTAAACCTTTAAAACCCTAAAAAACCCTAAATATAAAATTTGAAACCCTAAGAAATCATAAGAAACCCAAAACCCTAAATCCTAAACCCTAAAAACCATTAAAAACCCCTTAGAAAATCCTAAACCTAAAATACTCTAAAACAAATCCTAAAACACACTAAAACCCATGAAAAAATCTTTAACACCCCTAAACCTAAAAAATCCTAAAAAACCCTAAGCCCTAAATCTTAAACCGTAAAATACCCTAAACCTAAAACTCTAAACCTTAAGAAACCCTAAATCCTTAATCCTTAGAAACCCTAAACCCTAAACCCTAAAAACATTTAAAAATCCTAAACCTAAAAAGCCCTAAAAAACCCTAAGCTGTAAAGCTGAAACCCTTAAAAAATCCTAAAATGTAAACCCTAAGAAACCCTACACATTAAACCCTAAACCATAAACCCTAAGCCCTAAGAGATCCTAAACCCAAAACTCTATGAAACCTTAAACTCTAAACCCTAAGAAATCCTAAACTCTAAACCTAAAAAAACCCTAAAAACCCTAAAATAAACCCTTAAAAACCTTTAAAAACCTAAACCTAAAAAACCCTAAAAAAATCCTAGACCCTTAACCCAAACCCCTAAAAAACCCTAAACCTAAAGCCCTAATCCCTAAACCCTAAACCCTAAACCTTAAGAAACCCTAAACCCTAAGAAATCTTAAGAAACCTAAAACCTAAAAAATGCTTTAAACTCCTAGAAAACCCTCAAAACCTTTAAAAATCCTAAAAGAACCTAAGCCCTAAACCCCAAACCTTAAAGAACAACACTTAACCGAAAACCCTAAACCCTAAATTCTAAACCCTAAGATATCATAAACCATAAGAAATTGTAAACCCTAAACCCTAAGAAATCATAAAGCACAAACCCTTTACCCTACTAACCCTAAAAAATCATAAAAAAACAGTAAAACCCTACACCTAAAAAACCTTAAAAAAACCTAACCCTAAAAAATCCTAAGAAATCGTAAACCTTAAACCCTAAAAAAATAAACCTAAAACCCTAAACCCTAAAAAACCGTAAACCCTAAACCCAAAGGAACCCTAAATCGTAAGCCCTAAGAAACCCTAAATCCTAAACCCTAAGAAATTTAAAACCCTAAATTCTAAACCCTAAGAAATCCAAAACCCTAAACCCTAAGAAATCCTAAACTTTAAACCCTAAAAACCATAATCCCTAAGAAACCCTAACCCCTAAAAACCATAAAAACACTAAACATAAAAAAAAAACCCAAAAACACTACAAAAACCTTAAAATCCCTTTAAAAAAACTAAAAAAAACCTTTTAAAACCCTAAGCCTAAAAAACCGTAAAAAACCTCAATCCTAAACCTAAAAAACCATTAAAAACCCCTTTTAAAAAATCCTTATAAAAACCTCGAAAACACCTAAACCTAAAAAACCCTAAAACCCTAAGCCCGAAAACCTTAAAATCCCTAAAAAATGCTTAACCTAAAACCCTAAATCCTTAGAAATCCTAAACTCTAAACCCTAAGAAACTCTAAGAAACCATAATCCCAAAGAAACCCTAAAACCCCCTAAAAATCATAAAAACTCTAAACCTAAAAAACACCAAAAAAACACTATAAAAAGCCCTAAAAACCCCTAAAAACCCTCAACCCTAAACCTAAAATATTCTAGACCTAAAAAACCATTAAAACCCCTAAAAACCTATAAAAAATCCTTAAGAAAAACCTTGAAAACCCCTAAACCTAAAAAACCCTAAGTCTAAAACCTAAAAAACCCTAAAAAAACAATAAACCTAAAATCCTAAACCCTAAACCCTACACCTAAAGAAACCCTAAACTCTAAGAAATCCTAAATCCTAAAAACCCATAAACCTAAAACCCTAAAACCTACAACCCTAAGAAACCCTAAAAACCCTAAGAAACCTAAATCCTAAAAACCTTAAAAAAAACCCTAAACCTAAAAAATCACAAAACCCCTAAATAAACCTTTAAAAATCCTAAACCTAAATCCCTTAAAACACCCCAAGTTGTAAACTCTAAACACTAAAAAACCTTTAAAATCCTAAACTCTAAGAAACCCGAAACCTAAACCCTAAAAAACAATCAAAACCTTAAAAAATATGAAACCTAAAAACCCCACAAAAACCCTTAAAAAATCCTAAGCCCTAAACCCTAAACACTAAAAAACACTAAAAAGGCCTAAACCCAAAGAAACCCTATGCCCAAAGAAATCCTAAACCCTAAAAAACTCTAAAAACCTTTAAAAAATCCTAAACCCTAAAAACCCTTTTAAAAATTGTAAAAAGAAACCTAAAAACCCTAAACCTAAAAAACCCTAAGCCTTAAATCCTAAACCTAAAAAATGCTAAAACACCCTAAACCCTAAGAAACCCTAAATCTTAAACCCTAATAAACTCTAAACCCTAAAAAACATTAAAGACCCTAAAAAAAACTTTAAAAACTATAAACCTACAAAACCCTAAAAAAAACCAAAAAAACCCTAAGCCCTAAAAAATCCTAAACCTAAAACCCTAAACTCTAAACCATAGGGCCTAAACCCTAAAAACCCTTAAAATCCTAAATATAAAATCTTAAACCCTAAGAAATCATAAGAAACCCTAAACTCTAAAAAACTTTAGAAAACTCTAAACCTAAAATACTCTAAAAAAAACCCTAAAACACACTAAAAACCATGTAAAAATCTTTTAAAACTCTATTCCTAAAATATCTTTAAAAACCCTAAGTCCTAAACCCTAAACTGTAAAAAACACTAAACCTTAAAAATCTTAAATCCTAAACCCATAGAAATCCTAAGCCTTAAACCCTAATAAACCCTAAACCATAAAAAAAACCTTTTAAAACCCTAAACCTAAAAAATCCTAAAAATCCTTTAAAAACAACCTAAACCCTTTAAAACCCCTAAAAGAAACCCTAAAAAAGGAAAAAAAAAAACTCTCTCTCTAGTAAATTTTCTCTCAATTCTAACGGTAACATTTTGAAAATTTCTACTGCCCAGGCTTACTGAAATGGCCTCTGAGTCGTCGGTCGGGCCACACAGGCCTTCGGATAAAGTTCATGTGAATGATACAAGTCAGGAGCATACATCACAGCAAAAATCATCCACAAAATCACCCTACAATGCTGGAAAATCGAATTCAAAAGAGGTGATAAAGGAGACTATTTCAGAGGAACAGTGGAGATGGGCTCAAAGAATTATTTCCCAAGTGCAAACTGGTAATGCTCAAGTGATTTCAATCCATGGAGATGATTCACAAATAAATTTTTTATCTACAGACCAAAAATCATCTCATTCTAATGAGCCAAGTGTGAGTTCTCAAAATGTCGACTCTGAAGGAACTGCCTCTAGTTCTGAAAATACTCAATCCCAAATTGGCTTAGATTTTGAGGCCAAACGGTCCAATTCATCTGAAAGGGAGAATAATAAAGAAGACATTGATTCTAATACCAAGAATTCAGCAGGACTGAACCACCACAATGTAACCGTTGTTGAACAAGATTCAGGCCATAGAGCTCGTGTGATGATCGGGAGTACTTCCGTACCTCCTGAGATACAGATGAAGGAATCGAACCTGAAAAGCAAGGCTGCTGAACCTGAATCCCCAAATCTGCTGGATACCAGTGTTCAACAGGACATATCAAAAGGACATACGTTGGACAAGGAAGCAAATGATCACTCGGGAAAGAGTGAGAAGAATAAAGTGCATGTAGCAAGGAAGGAGCAAGCTGCTGTTCAAAGGAGTAATGACCAACATTAAAGTAAAGGTAAGACTACCAACACTGCTCCTGAAGTCAATACCAGAAAGAATCTTAATGAAGGAACTAGTGGGCAAATAGATGGTAAGTCTACTTCTAAGGATAATGTTTCTAAGCCTTATGTTCTTAATAACAATCCGATAAAAGTTTCCAATAATTTTGAAACTTTCAAACCACCTAACGCCAAAATCGACCATAACAGGGCCTATGAAAACAAAAACCAGGGTATACCTCCCTATAAAAATCCTCAGTAGAATAGACTGGCTATCAACAACCCTCAAGAACCTCCCAATCCTGTTGTACCTCACTCTTTAGCCACTACACTGAGAGCCCAAGAAGCTATGAAAAGAAATTTCATTGATATAAACCCTCCTAAGATCACCACCAAACAGGGCTACCTAGCTGTCGTGTTTAATAAAGATGATTTTATGGTGAAGCTGATAGCAAGGTGTAAGTATACTCTTATTGGCAAGTTTACTAATACTATGCCAAAGATAGAGGTTATTAGGAAGGAATTTATCCTTAAAACTGAGTTAAAAGGAGGGGTTAAACTTACTCACTTCAATTCTAAGCATCTATATATTGATCTTGATAATGAGTATGATCACTCTAATGTTTGGTCGAAAGGAAAAATGTTCATAGAAGGACAACTCATGCGACTTTAAATTTGGACACCAACCTTCAAACCTGAGTTGGAAACCTCCCTGGTCCCCATATGGGCCATCTTACTTGAATTACCTTGGAACTATTATTGCCTTGAAGTTGTCACTGCTCTTCTTTCTCCTATTGGTAAGGTGCTTTTTCTTGATCTATCTACCTATAAGAAAACTAGGGGAAGTGTGGCAAAAGTTAAAATACAGGTTTACCTGACCATGCAAAGACCCCATCATGTGTGGATGGGATTTGATGAAGATGAAAATGGTGAAGGAAGATGGCAACCTGTCCAATATGAAGGGGTCCCTGACTACTGTGATTACTGCAAGCACCAGGGCCATACTATTCAGATATGTACTGTCAGAATAAGGGATGAAGAGACTAAAAAAAAGAAGGCAACTTGAAGAAATGGAAAAGAAAAAGAAGACCAGCTCCAAAGATAAGCAAAAAGAAAGGCAGGTTCAAGGAAACGCTGAGGATGGTGAACAACAAAATAAGGTTCAGTATGGTGAACCTGAAGATGAGGAAGATCAAGAACAATGGCAAAATCAAAGAAGAAAAGGCAAGAAAAATAATCCACAAAATCAGGTTATGGAACCCCCTGAATATGAGGAACCAGCAAGATCAGATTATACAGTAGGCAAGAATGACTCTTACCACTCAGAAAAATGATCTCCCTAATTGTAATGTTGATCCTACAGTCCAGGATCAACCCCCCCACTCCTTCATTAATTCAAATAAGACTGCTTACACCCCCCTCCCCAGAATAATATTACACAGGTACATCAGAATAAGAACCAGGTTATTGGAACCATGAATAACAATTCAGGTATTGACCTAATACTCCCAAACCCCCAGACAACCCCCAATTGTACTGTTGCTTTGATTACTGATGTAGCTGATGGATGTGAGGTTGGAGGAGAAAAGGAGAACAATTCTAACTTGCAGGAAGGAGTTACCAAGGAGGGGGAGAAACAAAAACACTTCAAAACTCCTGCTACCACCTTTCAGAATCAAGAAAATATGGATCAAAGAAACCAACCTTCCAGAAATACAAACCAGCATGAACAAATTATAGAGCCTTCTATTGACCAAGATACCTATGATATCAGAAATATGATCAGAAATGATAAGGACAGTCAAAGGCAAGATCAGGGTACTCATAAGGGTTCAGAAAAGATGAAACAACATAGTCAATACCTCAACAACAAATCTACTCTTGGCCTTAGCAAAAAGAAGAGAGATCAGATTAAAAAAAGATTGGAATAAGGGGAAGGTAATGTTCAAGACAGCCAAGAAAAATGATTTTTGTTAGTTAAAGATCAGGCTGGTATTGACATTAACCCTCTTCATGTGGATGATCCTAAGGCTGTATGCAATCTCAACACTAATCCTACTTTTTCTTCTTCTCAAGAGACTGATTATAATGAAAATGATGAATATGTTGTTCATTCTGAGGATGAAATAGATAAGGATACTCTTCCCATGGAAGAGAAGGATGAGGAGGAAGAAGAGACCACCAACCATCTTAACAAAGCCTTTGGTTCGACTTATGAATATTGAGGCCCAAGAAGAAATACAATAAGTTAGTGACAAACATGGACTTTCACCAAGGGGACAACAGAAGAGGTCTAAATCTGACAAACAAAATACAACCAGCATATCTGCCACAACTGGTAGAATCAAAACCAGGTCCAAAGCTAAACATACTGATGATTAATACACTATGCTGGAATGTAAGAAGTATTAATACTCAGGGTGCTCTAGAAAGACTTCAACAACTCAAGCATATTCACAATCTCTCTATGATTGTAATACTTGAACCTTTTTCAAATAATTCTCAGTTGGATTACTACAAAAGTCAGCTCAACATGAATGAAGCCACCAGTAACTCTAATAGTAAAATTTTGCTGTTTTGGACTCAAGACATGGATTGTACTATCCTAGATCAGGATGAACAACAAGTCACTTGTGAAATTAAGCATCTCAATTATCCTAATACCTTTCTCAACACCTTTGTGTATGCTAAATGCAGAGATCACTTGAGAAGGCCCCTATGGGATAAGATGCTTTAATTTTCTAGCACCAACAAACCTTGGTGCACCATGGGAGACTTCAATGTTATTACTGATATTGAATAAAAATGGGTAGTCGAGTCTACAACACGATTAAAAGTTTTGAGTTCATTAGGGTGATTGAGGCTTGTGGCCTAGTTGATCTTGGGTTTCATGGACAAAATTTCACCTGGTGTAACCAAAGAGCTCATGAAGTAAGGATTTGGAAAAGGGTGGATAGGGCCATGGTTGATCGATGGCTTGAAACCATGCCCCATTCCTCAATAACTCACCTTCCTTCAGTAGGGTCTGATCACTTTCCCTTAATGCTGAAAAGTGTGGATAGACAAGAGAGAGGGATCAAATATTACAAGTTTTTTAACTGTTGGGTTGACAATCCTATCTTTTCTGAAACTGTTAAAAACTGTTGGGACAAAACCATGGAAGGTAATCCTATCGGGAGGTTTCATATGAAACTAAAAAGTGTCTCCAGTACTCAAAGTAGCTTGTCAAGAAAGGAATATGGTGATATTCATGCTACTGTAAGAGACTATGAGGAAAAAATAAGAATTGCTGAAGAAGAAATCATCAATGATAATAATGAGAAATCATCAATGATAATAATGAGGAAAATAGAACTAGACTTCAATGTATTAATGCATACTATATCAAATACTTGAAGCTGGAACATTCTATTCTCAGGCAAAAATCTCAACCTCATTGGTTTAAAGAGGGAGATGCTAATTCCAAGCATTTTCATGCTCTAATCAGAGGCAGAAGAAGGAGACTTTTTATCCATAAAATCAGTGATGATCAAGGAGAATGGATTCAACGGGATGAGACCAATGGTAAAGCTGCTTGCTCTCACTTTGAGAACATTTTCACTGGTGAGGCTAATAGAATTAATGAAGATGTTATCCAGTGCATCCCTAGAATGGTCACAGATAACCAGAATCTGATGCTTCAAGTCATGCCTATAATGGATGAACTTAAACAGGTGGTGTTCTCTATGAGTGCTACATCTGCTGCAGGACCTGATGGGATGAATGGAAAATTTTTTCAGTCTTGTTGGGAAATTATTTGCAATTATCTGTTAGATGTGACTCGGTATTTCTTTTGTGGGCATTCTATACCTAAGTATTTCTCCCATACATGTTTGGTTCTACTCCCAAAAGTGGACCATCCTAATAAACTTTTAGAATTTAGACCCATATCCCTCAGCAACTTCACTCATAAAATTAACTCCAAACTTCTTTGCCTCAGACTTGCCCCTATTCTCCCTTCTCTAATATCTCAAAATTTGTAAAAGGGAGAAGCATTTATGAAAATGCTATGTTGGCTCAGGAGATAATTCACAATATAAAGAAGCCTAAGGAAGGAGACAATGTTGTTATTAAGTTAGATATGGCTAAGGCCTATGACACAGTCTCTTGGGCTTATATTTGTATGGTCATGATGAAAATGGGATTTGGAGAACTGTTCATAGATATGACTTGGAGAATCATGTCGAACAATTGGTACTCTATCATTGTGAATGGTGCAAGGCATGGTTTTTTCCAGTCTTCCAGAGGTCTCAAGCAAGGAGATCCCCTATCTCCAGCCCTATTTATTATTGGTGCTGAGGTGCTTTCCAGGCTTATGAATAACCTTCACAATCACTATATTTATCAAGGTTTCTATATGGAAAAGAATGAACCTCAGGTGAACCACCTAAGTTTTGCAGATGATGTAATTATCTTTGCATCAACCTTCAAGTATTCTCTTAAGCTTATTATGAAAGTGTTAAAAATCTATGAAATGACTTCTGGGCAAATGATCAACATTGAGAAAAGTCATTTCAAGATTCCCACTAAGACCCCTCAAGACATTGTAGATAGGTGAAAAGCATTACTGGTTTTGTGCAAAGAGAGGGCCCTATCACTTACCTTGGGTGTCCTTTATATATTGGAGGACAAAGGATCGTCTACTTCACATCTATGGTCTCCAAGATCATATCCAAGATTAGAGGATGGCAAGCCAAAATGCTCAGTTTTGGAGGAAAGGCTACCTTGGTGAAATCTGTTCTCCAGTCCCTTCCCATATATATCTTGGCTGCTATTTCCCCTACAAAGACTACTCTAAGACAAATTAAGAGTTTCACTGCTGACTTTTTCTAGGGATGGAGTAATGATAAGAAAAAATATCATTGGGCATCTTGGGAAACTCTTAGCTATCCAACTGTGGAAGGGAGTATTGGTGTTAGACAGCAAGGAGGATGTTTGTTTGGCTCTGCAATTTAAACAGTGGTGGCTCTTCAGAACTAAAAAATATTTATGAGGTGACTTCCTCAGAGCTAAATACTACCAAAGAGCTAACCCTATTATTAAAAAATGGGATACAGAGCAATCTCTGTTTTGGAAACATATGATGAAGAATAAGCTCATTGCTGAAAATCACATTCAATGGAAATTGAGGTCGGGCACTGGCTCTTTTTGGTGGGATGATTGGCTAGGTGTTGGTCCCCTTGTTAACTACCTAACCAATCCTCCTAGGCTAAATAATACTACTGTGGCCCAATTTTTTATCAATGGGAGATGGGATAGAGTAAAAGTAAGACAACATGCTCCTAGTGATCTTATCCACAAGATCCTTAATACTTATTTTAAGTTTGTTGAAGGATCTCCCGACAAGGCCATTTGGAAACCTAACAGTACTAGGCAATTCTCTTGTGCCTCTACCTGGGATCTGGTAAGAAAAAAGAAGAATAAGACTCTGTCTAGCAGCATGATATGGCACAAAAATATCCCTTTCAAAATATCCTTCCTCCTTTGGAGAGCTATAAAAGGGAAACTACCCACAAATGAGAAAATCACTGCATTTGGGCATGAACCGATTGCTCTTGTTGTTACTCGCCTAGTCCGGATACTATCCCTCATATTTATGTGGAAGGGAACTTTGCCAATCATATCTGGAAATATTTCTCCTGCCCTATGAGAATCAAATACCAAAACAGTCCTATGAGGAATTTACTTAAGAAGTGGTGAACTAGCAAACACAATAATGCAATCCATAAGTTGATTCTTCAAGCTGCTCCCATACTCATCTCTTGGAACCTATGGAAGAATAGATGTTCAAGCAAGTATGGGGGCAAAGCATCTAATTCAAATAGAGTGAAATTTGCAATCCTCAAAGACATGTCTAGGATGCTCACTAATGTTTATCCTGAAATTCCTTGGCATACTAACTGGTAGTCCATTATTAATAACATGGAAAGGTGTCAACATGAACTGAAAGTGATCCCTGTTCTATGGTCAAAACTACCTGCTTCCATGGTTAAATTTTATACAGATGGGAGTGCTATTGAGAATCCAGGAAAGATAGGAGCTGGAGGCATTCTGAGAGATCATGAAGGTCAGCTTATCTATCCTTTTGCTGCTCCCCTTGCAATAGGCTCCAACAATCAAGTTGAAGTTCAAGCTACTATCATTGGGATTAGTTGGTGTATTCAGCATGGTTATAGCAAAATTATCCTTGAGGTAGACTCGGAGCCATTGGTTAAATGGCTCAAGAACACTATCTCACAGCCATGGAGCATAAATTGTTACATCCACCAGATTTAAGAGCTGGTACTGCTTCTTGAATTTTTTTCAGTGCAGGCATGTGTATAGGTAAGCAAACTTTGCTGCTGACACCCTCTCTAAACACAGTCACTCAGTTGATCATATCCAGCAGTATTATACACATCAACAACTTCCATAAGAGACTAAAGGTCATTGTATTCTCGAAAGGATGGGGATATTAAATCTAAGACGAAGAAAATTGAAGCAGATTAAGAAACCTCCTTGAGTGGGAGTGCCTTTGGAACAGTTCTGCCTGTTCTTCCTTTGTTCATCATCTTCATCTAGGTTTTTAAGTTGTTTAATAACTTTTATGAAGATGTTTCTTTTGTTATGGTTTCTTCCTCGTGTAAGGGGAGAGTCTCCCTTATTTATAGCTTTCCTAGATCTTTTGTAAAGAGAAGAGTCCTCTCTATAGGTGCTTAGATCATAGGTTTCCTTGCTAGTATGGGAATAGTTTAATCAGCCTTAGTAGGATGAATACCATAAACCACCATAGATTGGAGGTAAGGTTTATGTGCCCCTCCTTGTACTTTTTATTTTTTTAATTATTAATACTAAGGCCTGTTGATGTTGCTCAGCCCCTGACCCACCCAAGGGTCATTAAAATAAAAAAAACCCTAAACCTAAAACTTTAAACACTAAATCCTAAGAAACCCTACACCTTAAACTCTAAACCATAGAGCTTAAACCCTACGAAACCCTACACCTTAAACTCTAAACAATAGGGCCTAAACCCTAAACTATAAGCCCTAAGAAATCCTGAACCCTATGAAACCTTAAATCCTAAACCCTAAATGCTAAAAAATCCTAAACCTAAGAAAATCTTAAATACCGTAAACCTAAGAAAACCCTAAAAAAACCCTTTAAAAATCTTAAACCCTAAAAAATCCTAGGCCCTTAACCCTAAACCCTAAAAAACCCAAATCCCTAAACCCTAAGAGACCCTAAACCCAAAACTGTAAGACACCCTAAACCCTAAGAAACCTTTAAAAACCAAAAACCTAAAAAACACAAAAAAATCCTTAAAACCCTAATATAAAACCTTTAAAAACCCTAAAAAACATAAGCCCTAAACCCTAAACCTTAAAGGACAACCCTAAACATAAAATCCTAAATCCTAAATTCTAAACCCTATGAAACCCTAAACCCTAAACCCTAAGAAATTGTAAACCCTAAACTCTAAGAAACTCTAAACCCTACTAAATCCTAAAAAACCCTAAAAATCGTAAAAAACCCTACATCTAAAAAACCTTTAAAAAACCTAAACCTAAAAAATCGTAAACCCTAAACACTAAACCTAAAAAAATTAAACCTAAAACCCTAAACCCTAAGCCCTAAGAAACCCTAAACCCTAAACATTAAGCCCTAAGAAATCCTAGCAACCAGGACCAGACAGAAGAAGAAACTCAAACTTTCTCATGATTAGTACACTTATATGGAGTTCAAGGGGCATCGGGACCCTTGGTGCTTTGGAGAGAATTAAAGCTCTCAAAAAGATTCATAAACTTTTAGTTATTGCCATTCTTGAGCCTTTCTCAAATAACACTCATATTCATCTCTTCACAAACTACTTGACTATGCACAAATCTATCTGTAATGGCAATGGAAAAAATATGGGTTTTTTGGAACAATGATATTAATGGTGTCCTTCTTAGCTTGGATGACCAGCATATGACTTATGAGTTCAAACATGTAGAGTGTACAGAGAGCTTCATTATTTCCTTCATTTATGCTAAATGTCGAGATAACCTCTGAGTTCCTCTTTGGGATACCCTTAGGTATAGATCATCTACTACTAGTCCTTGGTCTACAGTTGGTGACTTCAATGTTATCACTACCCCGGAGGAGAAGCTTGGGGGTGTTCCCTATAGAATGAGAAAGAGCTATGAGTTTCTTCACATGATTGAGCAGTGTGGGTTGATTGACTTAGGTTATCACAGTACTTCTTTTACTTGGTCCAATGGGAGGGGTCCGAATGATGTGGTTTGGAAAAGGCTTGACAGAGCTATGATAAATGACAATTGGCTCAGTCAAAAGCCTCTCACTACAGTGACGCACTTGCCATTTGTGGGTGCAGATCACTGCCCTCTTTTCTTGGAGATGACTGATCGGCAGTATACTTCAACAAAATATTTCAAATTTCTTCATTGTTGGGCTGATAATCATAATTTTATGGATACAGTGAGACTTTATTGGGACCGAGATATTCAGGGCCATCCAATGTGGGTTTTTCACTAGAAAATGAAGCGAGTCAGTTCTACTCTTAGCAATTGGTCTAAAATTGAGTTTTGGAATATTTTTGCTCAGGTTAAAGAGTTTGAAGAATATGTTAGGCTTGCGGAGGAAAAGTACATCCAAACCAATAGTGAGCAGGATATATCTTCTTTGTACGCTCTTAATGAAGAATACATCAGATTTCTTAAGCTAGAAGAGTCTATCTTGAAGAAAAGGACTCAGTTGAAGTGGTTCAAAGAAGGAGATGCCAACACCAATTACTTTCATGCTCTTATGAGGGGACGAAGAAGAAAATTTTTCATTCACAAATTTAGAGACGACACTGGCAACTGGATTCAGGGTGATGATAATATTGCTAAGGCTGCTTGTGATCATTTCCAAGAGTTGTTTACGGAGCAGAATCACTTTGTCAGAGAGGACCTTTTTGATTGTATTCCTGCACTTGTAACGAATGAGCAAAATGATAATTTGACAGTTTTGCCAAATCTGGAAGAGCTTTAAAATGTGATTTTCTCCATGAATCCTAACTCTGCTACAGGGCCGGATGGCATGAATGGAAAAAAATTTCAAGCTTGTTGGGACATCATTAAGTTGGACCTCCTTGCAATGGTTTGATCTTTCTTCTGTGGTTCTTCCCTTCCGAAATACTTCGCTCATGCATGCCTCGTCTTGATTCCTAAGGTGGAGTTCCCAAACCACCTTTCTGAGTTTAGACCGATCAGCTTGAATAACTTCCTCAACAAAATTATTTCGAAGATTATTTCCCTCCAACTTGCTCCTATCCTTCCTAGACTTATTTCTGCAAACCAATCCGATTTTGTAAAAGGGAGCAGTATCTCAGAGAATATCATACTTGCACAAGAAATAATTCAGGGCATCAAGCAAAAGAATCCAGGGGGAAATGTGGTTATAAAACTCGACATGGCCAAAGCTTATGACAAAGTTTCTTGGGCTTTCACTTGCCTTGTTCTCCAGAGAATGGGCTTCTGTGAAGTTATTATTGATATGATTTGGAGGACTATGGCTGACAATTGGTACTCTGTCATTGTGAATGGCATTAGACATGGTTTTTCCACTCCACCAGAGGCTTAAAACAGGGTGATCCTCTTGCACCTGCCCTATTTATTTTAGGAGCAGAGGTTCTATCCAGAATGATGAACAACCTTCATCATAACCAGTTCTTTAGAGGTTTCTACGTGGAAAAAAGAGGTCCACAAGTTAACCACCTAAGTTTTGCAGACGATGTTATCATTTTTACCTCGGGTGGCAAACGATCTATTGAGTTGATAATGCAGACACTTACTGATTATGAAAATTGCTCTGGTCTGCTTATCAACAGGAACAAAAGTAATTTTAGGGTCTCCACCAATGCACATCCCCCTACTATTGCCTCAATCAAAGAGATCACGGGCTTTGCACAAAGACTCCCCGATTACTTATCTTGGATGCCCGCTCTATATTGGGAGACAGAGGATCTTTCACTTTTCTGGCATTATCTCTAAAGTGGTGGGCAGGATCTCTGGCTGGCAGACTAAAATGCTTAGTTACGGTGGTAAAGCTACCCTTATTAAGTGTGTTCTTCAGTCACTCCCTATTCATCTTCTTAGCTCAGTTTCTCCTCTTCCTACGGTCCTGAAAAGGATTGAAAAGTTGACTGCGGACTTCTTTTGGGGCATGAAAAATGGGAAGAAAAGATATCATTGGGCATCTTGGGAAACCTTATGTCATCCTTGCGATGAAGGTGGGGTCGGTTTCAGGAAAATTCATGATGTTTGCAAATCTCTTCAACTCAAACAGTGGTGGAACATTAGGACTAAAGAATCACTTTGGAGAGAGTTTTCTGTTAGAAGAATGAGGTGACTCAAAAAGTTGTCCACTGAAAGATCATACAAAAGATGACAAGATTAAATGCAACATTTTAATCTCATAAGCATTGTTCAAAGATCAATTCAACTATCAAGAAATTACATAAGGATGACTTCACTAACTCCATACATAAGACGCGTAACTTATGTAACAACTAAGTTTAATATGTATTATTGAAAAATCAATTCAGCTTTCAGAATAGCACATACAGACAACTTTGCTAAGAAAGAGTCCAAATCGAAACCATTGTAGAAAGCAAGCTTAATACAAGGAAAATCCCACTAAGAAAAACTCAATCCCCTTCAAAATGAATATATATATAATAAGAATCAAAGAAATATATTAATAAATAAACAAAAGATTTGAAACTAATGAGTAACCTGAGCACAAGCAAAGATAAAAGCGAGGTAGATATTGAAATCGGGGAACTGATAGTAGTGTTAAAGTTGTTGCCAAATTTGACACTTATCTTTAAGTCAAAGACATTTGTTGCTCCAATACTCGATAGATATCTTTGAATCTTTTCTCTAACGGCTTCCATGTTCCACTCACCCCATCATTCAATAATGATTTTAACTACAAAGATCAGAGCAACTAATTTCTTTTTTCGAGATTTGTCGGAAAAGGAGTCTTTCCATCTGATAATAGGCATATCAAGATAATAACAATAAGAAAAAAAAATATCTGCAGAATGTGAAAATAAAAATTTTAAACTATCCTGATGATGCAGAGAGGAAGTGAGAAACAAAGATAGAGAGTAGGGGTTACGTTGTAGTAGTAAAAGGAGAAAGAATCACCGGTAGAAGATAAACACTCAACTCTCTTGAACTATCTTTTCGTGATTTCTTTGATACTTGAAACACATTGGTTTACAACAGTAATTGGACCAAATAATGACGTCCTAGAAACATTTAATTAATTGTGATACAACACTCCCTACGAATTTCCTAGACTGTTATCAAAGTTGTGCTAACACACTTGGATAAAGTTTTAATAAATAATATAGGTTAATTATGGACAAACAAGGTTCTTGAACACAAACAAAGAACCACTACTTTTACTATAATAGTGTATTTATATGTATTTACAGCAAATTAACAATCCTCCAAGAATAATAAAACATTCACTGAGATCAATAAATGAGAAAGGTAATAGTCGTTACCAAGAATCTTACTTGAGTCTGGCAATAAGTCATGTTTTTGTAGACTCCAACAGATCTCTTTTCCTAATAACAAAGAAACCATATACGATATGCTTAAAAGTTGTATTCACAAACAGAAGGAAGCAATGTTCTGATTACAAATTGGTATATCAATTGAATCACCACTTCAAAACTTATTTTGATAAGGTTTACTCAATAGCCGCTCAATCTAACATACTGATGAATAAGAAGATCAAAAACAAACAACACATTTCAGAAATAGAAAAGAAAAAAAAGACACAAGACAAGCAATGCTGTCATTTTGAATGTGAACAGTAGGGCATGTACTGACAAAAGATAGTGCATGAAATACAAGAAAAAAAATCACAATTGTATTTTTGCATTAGAGACACTATTGTTAATCAAAGAGGACAATTTACAACTTGGCATAGTAAGTTTTTGAGTTCGGAAGCAAATATTATATGGTTAAATACTATCATGAGAATTCAAAAGCAAGTTATTTTAGTACAATTCATACTAGGATATACTATCAGTAGTTAGTATTAGTATATGCTAACTTGGTCAAAAAGCTACATAAAGTTAAATAATGCTATTAACAGAAAGAAAATCTCTGCATACATGTAATATACTAATAAGCAGAGAAACCTAAATCAAAATATGATTCTCTACAAAGGTCACCCAATCACAATACAAAACTTTAACTACTCCTTAATCATTCCTGAAGAAAAAATGAGTATATATACTTCCTATTTTACTTTGGTCATTACAAGAGAAAAATAAGTTTTTTATCAAAACATTAATCATGGATGTGTTTTAACTTAAATAGGTTTTGATGCATGTTATTACATACCAATGTATCTATAGTTTGTTCTTTTATAGTGAACATTGTAATTAATAGAATACATTGAGCATTAAAAAACATTCTAACACTTTTTGAAAGTTCAATAAAAACCTTAGGCATAAAAGAATACCTTTTTCCTTGGGGTAAAATTTCAATGAAGCATAAATTCAAACACCTCATAGACACAAAAGTGTTCCTCATTTTTCAAACCTATGGGTACTCCGTTCCATTACAAAAACTCGCTAAAAACATATATAAACTAAACCAATCTATTAAATAATCACACTTGATTCACAAGCCAAAACTCATTCACCAATTTAGATTAAAATTAATGGCTCAAAGTTTCAAGCTAATAGAGAGATGCACATATCTTACTGCCAAGTTATATCAATTCTTCATAGATAAAATAAATTATGACTCCAATAAAGAAGAGAAAAGAAAAAGAAGACCTAACCTAAAGTTTGTAATCATAATTTGTGGGGAATTTCGTTAGATGTAAAGACTGAGCCCTAGAAAAATCAACTCTCTAAATCTCAAACATGGATAAATTCATGAAAAAATAGATATAAGATTCTGATAGACTTACCATGCCGATGGAGATATCTCTAAGAATTGTTCTTCAATCGTTTTATTAGGGTTTTAACCATGAGAAGGAAACGATCTAACTTGATGAAGAAAAAATTGTGATACAAATAGCACTTTGGAGAGAACGAGAGAGACATGGAATTCTTGATTTCTGGTAGAGAAGGTGAGAAATAGGTATCTTCAGCCTCTTTCTTAATGGGATTAAAAGTTATAAAGGGGAAAATAAATTAAATGGGCGTGGGAAAAAAATCAGAAAAATGAATAAGTGTTACACCAGACCACTTATTCCAACGTTGCAAAATAGTTGTTACCATTGACCATGTATTGCTATGGTTATTTAACCGATGCATAGAAACTGTTGCAATAGTATATCTATGGCAACATATGCATAATTCTTATGAAAACCATTGCAATAGGATAGCTATTGCAACAGTTCCAGAACTGTTGCAAAAAAAACTGGTGCAATAGCCTTAATTTCTAGTAGTGAACCCTAAGAAGTGTTAAATCATAAACCCTAAGAAACCCTAAACCTTAAGAAGCTCAAATCCTAAAAATCTTTATAAATCCTAATCCTTGATACGCTAAAAATTCCTTTAAAAAATACTAAAAACCTTTAAAAACCCTAAAAAAAACTAAGCCCTAAATGCTGAACCCCCTAAATCCTAAACCCTAAACCCTAAGAAACCCTAAGACCTAAGAAATCCTAAGAAACCCTAAATCCTAAACCCTAAGAAACTGTAACCCTAAACCCTATGAAACCCTAAGAAACTGTAACCCTAAACCCTATGAAACCCTATACCTTAAAAAACCCTTAATAACCTTTAAAATTCCTAAACCTATAAAACCCTAAATAAATTCTAAAAATCATTTAAAAACCCTAAATCTAAAAAATAATTAAAAACCCTAAGCCCTAAACCCTTAAAATCCTAAATATAAAATCCCAAACCCTAAGAAATCATAAGAAACCCTAAAAATCTTAGAAAACCCTAAACCTAAAATACTCTAAAAAACCCTAAAACACACTAAAAACCATGGAAAAATCTTTAAAAACCCTAAAACTAAAAGAACTCTAAGCCCTAAAACCTAAACCGTAGAAAACCCTATACCCTAAAACTTAAGAAACCCTAAGAAACCCTAAACCCTAAATAACCTTTAAAAACACTAAAAAATCCTTAAAACCCCTAAGCTCTAAACCCTAAACCCTTGAAAACCCTAAACTTAGAACCCTAAATCCTAAGAAACCCTACACCTTAAACCCTAAACCTTAGGGCATATACCCTAAATCCTAAGCCCTAAGAAATACTAAACCCCATGAAACCTTAAACCATAAACCCTAAGAAACCTTAAACCCTAAGCCCTAAAAAATCCTAAACCCTAAACCCTATGACACATTAAACCATAAACTCTAAGAAATCCTAAACCCTAAAAAATCCTAAACCTAAGAAACCCTAAAAACCCTTTTAAAATCCTTTAAAAACCTTTAAAAACCCTAGGCCCTTAATGGTAAACCCTAAAAACCCTAAACCAAAAACCTTAATCCTAAACCCTAAACCCTAAAACTTAAACCTTAAGAAACCCTAAACCTAAAAAAAAGGCTAGCAAATCCTTAAAAAACCCTAAAAATCCTAAAACAAAATCTGAAAAAACCCTACAAAACCTAAGCCCTAAACCCTAAGCCTTAAATAACAACCTAAAACCCTAAATTCTAAACCCTAAGAAACTGTAAACCCTAAACTCTAAACCATAAAAAACCCTAAAAATCAAAAAAACCCAAAAAAACCCTACACCTAAAAAACCTTTAAAAAACCTAAACTTAAAAATCCTAAGAAATCATAAACCCTAAACCCTAAAAAAACTAAACCTAAAATCCTAAACCCTAAACCTTAAGCCCAAAGCCCTAAGAAACCCTAAACTCTAAGAAATCTAAAATCCTAAGCCCTAAGAAACCCTAAACTCTAAACCCTAAGAAACCCTAAAATCTAAACCCTAAGAAACCATAATCCCTAAGAAACCCTAAACCATAAAAACTCTAAACCTAAAAAAAACCCCAAAAAATCCATAAAAACCTAAAAAAAACATTTAAAATCCTAAACCTAAAAAACCTCAACCCTAAACCTAAAAATTCCTAAATCTAAAAATCCATTAAACCCCTTAAAAAACCTTTTAAAAATCCTTAAAAAAACCTTGAAAAACCCTAAACTTAAAAAACCCTAATAACCCTAAGCCCTAAAACCTTAAAAACCCAAAAAAAACACTAAACCTAAAATCCTAAACCCTAAGAAACCTTAAATCCTTAATCCTATGAAACCCTAAACCCCAAACCCAAAACCCCCCTAAACCCTAAGAAACTCTAAACCCTAAAAAGCCCTAAACCTAAAACCCTAAACCCTACAACTCTAAGAAATCCTAAACCCTAAAAGCCCTAAGAAATCCTAAATCCTAAAAAACCTCTAAAAACCTTAAATCTAAAAAAACACTAAAAACCCTAAAACATCCTAAAAAACCCTAAATAAACCTTTAAAAATCTTAAACCTAAAACCCCTAAAAAACCCTAAGTTGTAAATCCTTAACACTAAAAAACCTTTAAAACCCTAAACCCTAAAAAAGAATCAAAAACTTTAAAAACCCTACAAAAACCCTAAACCTAAAAAATCCTTATAAAAATCCTAAGCCCTAAACCCTAAACCCTCAAAAATCCTAAAAACCTTTTAAAAAATCCTAAACCCTAAAATCCCAAAAAAAAAACTCTAAAAAGAAATTTTAAAAACCCTAAACCTAAAAAACCCTAACAAACCCAAAGCCTTAAATCCTAAACCTAAAAAAATGCTTAAAAAGCCCTAGACCCTAAATCCTATGAAACCCTAAACCCTAAGAAGCCCCTAAAAACATTAAAGACCCTAAAAAAACATTTAAAATCCTAAACCTACAAAACCCTAAAAAAAACCTAAACCTGAAAAACCCTAAACCCTAAGAAACTCTAAATCCTAAATCCTAAATCCTAAAAAACCCTAAATCCTAAAGACTTTAAAAATCCTAAAAACCTTTAAAAACCCTAAACCCTTAAAATCCTATACCTAAAACCCTAAATCCTAAGAAATCCTAAACCCTAAATCCAAAAAAACCCTGAATCCTAAGCCCTTAGAAATTCTAAGAAACTCTAAAGCCCAAGAAATTCTAAACCCTAAACCCTAAGGAACCCTAAACCCTAAATCCGAAAAAAATCCTAAAATACCTTAAACCTTAAAAACCAAAAAAAAAATCCTAAAAAACCTCTAAGATCCCTAAACCTAATAAAACTCTAAAAAAACCCCAAACCAAATCCTAAATCCTAAGAAATTCTAAACCCTAATCCCTAAAAACCCGACCTCTCTCTCTCTAAAAATTTTCTCTCAAGGACAACGGTCAATTTTATAATTGTTGCAAGCAATATCCAACCAGATGGCAAGTTCACCGCCGGTGGAGTTACTCCTGCCACCGGACAAGACTCAAAATTAAACATCCCATTCGCCCAACAACTCCTCGAATCTGGGAAGGGATGAAACGAATCATTTTGATCGAATCACAATTTCAAACATAGAGTTGAGCAGGGCACAAGAGTCTAATTCTCATGAACAAACTTAGGTGAAGTGTGCAATAATGGAGCGAGATAATGAATCCTCTATGCAACTTACACCCCTTGCCGGTATTTCAATTGAAACCATCATCCAAAAAGGAAAATCTCAATCGCAACATCAGTGTTTGCAAAATCGTGCATCATCGAAGTTATCTGGGAATTCTTCTCCTTTGGTAACCCCATGTGATTTAGGCGTTGGAGCTGTTGGGATGTGTCCAAGCGAGGTCAGTTCTTGATCTACCTCGGAACACATTCAAGATGACTCGATCACTAGGGATTCCTCTTCTCAGTCGGAGGAACAAACCACAGAAATTTCAAGCAATTTGGACGGTGGACTCGCCAGTAAAACAAATTCCAGCAATATCCCTAGAGATCAGGCTCCAATCCATGAAGGTGTACATCATCATAAAGCAAAAGCGACAGTGGGGGAGGAGGAATGTGTAGCTCAAGAGCAAATCAGAAGACAAAAACCTGATTCAAATCAACAAGATGCAGAGAACCAAGCTACAAGGAATCATTCAGGAGAAACACAATCTTCATCTTTCTCCTTCGGAATGCAGGGCAACAAGAATTTGTTAACATCAGCCCACGATCCAAAGTTGAAGCAAGTAGAACGTGAAAATACTCAGCAGGTGAACGAAATGATTCAAGTTACCACTCATGATGATAGGAATAAGGATGATGAAAGGGTCACAAGTCAACAGAGTGAAGGCCACTATTTGCAGACAGGTAGATCTTCTAATCATATTCCTAGTCAAGTTAATTATGCTAACACTGATGCTCATTTACACAATGGTGTAAATGAGCAAATCAGTAAAGATGTTAATGTTGTTAAGCAAGTTCGCAATGAGAATGGTATCCAAAAGGATTCCAACATCAGAGGAAAACAGCAAGTTCTAAGCGACCACTCTTAGCAGCAAAATGATAAAAACACCCAAATCCATCAACATAGCTATCCCAAAGTTTCTAGGAACTTTAGAAGGTATGATCCCAATCTTTGAAAGGATAAAGGCAATGTGAATCGGTCTGGTAACAATGGTTCAAGCATACAACATCAGCATGCTACTCAAAATTCTCAGCCTCTTCAAAACAATACCAAAAAAGATTTAGTCCCCGAGCCTGCCCCTTATACGATCATTCAATCCTATGCTGCTCGACTAAGGCAAAATCAAGCCAAAAATGATATCCCTATTGAATTGGCTAGTACTATTAATAAAACCAAGCAGGGGCTGCTAGCAGTGATATTTAAGAAGGAGGATTATATGGTTAAATTGACAGCTAAGTGCAAATTCACCCTCATTGGTAAGTTTACTAATACTATGCCTAAGGTGGAATTGATTAGAAAGAACTTTATTCTTCAAACTCAACTTTTCAGGGGAGTGAAGATAGCTTATTTTAATTCTCGTCATGTCTATATTGATCTGGATAGTGAGTTGGACTACATTACTATTTGGACTAAGAAAAAGATGACTATAGAGGGTCAATTAATGAGAATCCAAACTTGGACCCCTACCTTCAGGCCTGAAGAAGAAACTCCTATAGTCCCTATCTGGATTTCACTTCCTGAATTACCATGGTATTGTTACAAGAAGGAATTTTTGACTGCCTTATTGAATTCTATTGGAAAGATATTATATCTTGATACTGCCTCTATTCAGAAGACTAGAGGTAGTGTGGCTAAGGTCAAAGTCAAAATTGATTTAACCAAGGAAAGACCCCTTCATGTTTTGGTGGGATTTGATGAGGAAGATCTCAATGTTTAGAGATGGCAAGCCATACAATATGAAGGTGTACCTGATTACTGCATGTATTGTAAACACCAAGGCCATTTAGTATAGGTGTGAACTATCAAAAAAAGAGATGATGATTACAAAAAAAGAAAAGAACAGGAAGCTGGAAAAAAGAACAAAAAGAAAGGGGAGAAGGAAATGAATGATAATAGAACTGAGCAAGGGAAAGACACTAACAGAAATACTGGAAACTCAGACCAAGTATCACAACAACCAACTATCCAAAATAAGGAACAAATGATATCTGAAGAGCAAGGGCAAGTTCAGAGGAGAAAGCAGAAAACCACAATAAACAATCTGGGAAGACCTGTATCTGCTCAAGAACAACTGAGGAAGGACAAACAGCAACAAGCATTGGTGTAGTCAGATAAACCTTCTTTTATTACTCATAATAATTATATTGATCTAGATGTGCAAGATCAATCAAACAACCAACAAGAACAAGGCAATCAAAAATCTGGCAAGACCTCAAATGTGGAGAAACAAGCTATCCAGGAGTCAGGTATTGACTTATCTACCCCAAAACCCCAAACCCCCCCCCAAAGGTACAATAATAGAAAATTTAAGGACAAGGATGAGGTAAAAAAAATGCACAGATATCACATGTATTGACTCAATGCTCCCCTACCCCAAAACCCTACTATCAATTCTATTTCTGTTACTGATGAAGCTGATAGAGGGCTAGATGGAGGTATTAAGGAGAAACCTACTAATCTGCAGGAAGGGGTATCCAAAGGGGGGAGTTTGACTCATGTTATGCATGAGAAAATTCACAATGACCATAGAAAAGACTTTAGAGCTCCTGCAACCACAATTCAGAGTCCTAAGGGTCAAATTAACTAGAAAGTTCATGGCGGACTAGTAAATTCTGATACTGGTCAACATCAAGACAAGGTACCTCCTGAGATTACCAACCAGGAAACATCTTCGAGTGTTGCTAATATTACAGGTAGGCAAGAGACCCCTATCAACAACAAAAAGAAAGATGAACTTCAGAGTACCAATGCTGAGAATGAACAGAAAAATGATGCTGCATGTACTAAAAAACCTTCCAAAAACAAATCTAATGGTAGAATGAGTAAAAAGAAAAAGGATTCCATTGAGAAGAGGCAACAGAAAGAAGCTGAACTACAGGGTGCTAGCAGTTCAAATGATCAAAATATAGCTTCTCAATACCAACAGCTACAGGTTAACAGAAAATAGAATATTGCATGGACAAATATTAATTTTGATTATGATGTTGTGCAATCTGAGGATGAGTTTGATCATGATACACAATCTATGGAAGAAAATGATGATGAGGAGGATAAGGATGAAACTGCTACACATCTGATCAAGGCCTTTGGTTCCACATTTCAAAGTAAATTCCAATATGAAATTTAGGAAGTCACAAATCAGCAAGGTCTATCTCCCAGAGGCAGGAAACAGTCAAAGTAAAACAACAACCAAACTCCAAACAGTACATCTGGTAATGCTGGCAGACCAAATACTAGGTCCTGAAGTAGAGGTTTTTAATGATTAAGTCTCTCTGCTGGAATGCTAGAAGTATCAACACCCAAGGATCTTTGGAAAGACTCCAAAATCTCAAGAATATGCATATCTTGACATGATAGCAATTCTCATATTCTTAAACCTTTTGCAGATAACTCT
This sequence comes from Solanum appendiculatum, assembly GCA_018342035.1. Taxonomy (NCBI): domain Eukaryota; kingdom Viridiplantae; phylum Streptophyta; class Magnoliopsida; order Solanales; family Solanaceae; genus Solanum; species Solanum appendiculatum. Next base: position 53,220 of record JAGDQO010001495.1, read on the forward strand.
CAACTCAACAGTTACAAAATTCAGTTAAACATGGAAAATACTGCTTGTAATCCTAATGGTAAAATTTGGATATTCTAGAATGCTGAAATGGACTGTGATGTCTTGGAAGTAGATGACCAGCATATCACTTGTATTTTACAGCATGGAGAATATAAGGAGAAATTCATGACTCCTTTCATTTATGCAAATTTTAAAGATCATCTTAGAAGACCTTTATGGGATAGACTTATTCACTTTTCCAATATGAATATCCCTTGGTGTACTATTGGTGATTTCAATGTAATTGTCTCCACTGATGAAAAGCAAGGGGGCAGACCCTACAACATGAACAAAAGCTTTGAATTCATCACTATTATTGAAGCTTGTGGTTTATTGGACCTTGGGTTTAATGGTCAGAATTTCACTTGGTGTAATCAAAGAGCTGAGGAAGCTAGAGTATGGAAGAGACTAGAAAGAGCCATGGTCAATGATGCTTGGTTAGAAGTGATGACTCAGACAACTATTACTCACTTACCATCTGTTGGATCATATCATTGCCCCCTCCTTATGGAAGTTGCTGTGAGACCTCATCAACATATCAAATATTTTAAATTCTTGCATTGTTGGACTGAGCATGGGAATTTCAGTAATATTGTAAAAAAATGTTGAGACAGACAGGTACATGGTAACCCTATGTGGAGATTTCATCAAAAAAATGAAAAGATTGGCTTCCACACTTAGCTCCTAGTCCAGATATGAGTTTGGAGACATTTTTTCTACTATCAAAGATTATGAAGAAAGGATAAGAATAGCTACGGAGGAAGTGATCAATAATAACACTAAAGACAATAGAGCCAAGTTACATCAGCTTAATGCCAATTATATTAAGTACATGAAGCTTGAAGCTTCTATTCTCAGGCAGAAGACTCAGCTTCAGTGGTTCAAGAAAGGTGATACCAATTCTAAATATTTTCATGCAATCATGAGAGGAAGGAGAAGAAAAAGTTTTATTCATAAAATTGGCAATGGTAATGAAGAGTGGATTCAAGGAGATGAGAACATTGCCAAAGCTGCAAGTGAATACTTTCAACACATTTTCAAAGGGAATGAAAGCAAGATCAATGATGAAGTGTTATAGCATATTCCCAGAATGGTTACTGAAGAGCAAAATACCTTCCTCCAAGCTATGTCTTCCATGGATGAACTAAGGCAAGTGGTTTTCTCTATGAACCCCAACTCAGTTCCTGGTCCTGATGGGTTTAGAGGGAAGTTTTTTCAGACTTTCTGGGAAATTATTAAATCTGATTTGCTGGAAGTGATTCAAGTTTTCTTTTGTGGTTATGAAATGCCCAGATTTATCTCTCATACCTGTTTGGTGCTTCTTCCCAAAGTTGATCATCCTAATAGGCTTAATGATTTCAGACCTATTATCCTGAGTAACTTTACTAATAAAATTATCTCCAAAATCCTTTGTACCAGACTTGCTCCTATTCTTCCTAATCTCATTTCAAGCAACCAGTCTGGATTTGTTAAGGGGAGGAGCATTTCTGAAAATATTATGTTGGCTTAGGAAATAATTCATGGCATCAAAAACCCAAGGAAGGAGATAATGTGGTGATCAAGCTAGACATGACCAAAGTTATGACAGAGTGTCTTGGGCCTTTACTTGTTTGGTTCTGAGGAAAATGGGCTTTGGTGAAACCTTTATTGATATGGTTATGACAACTATGAATAATAATTGGTATTCTATTATTGTGAATGGGGCTAGACATGGCTTCTTTCACTCTATTAGAGACCTTAAACAAGGTGATCCCCTATCACCTTCTTTATTCATTTTGGGTGCAGAGGTGTTGTCCGAAATGTTGAACCTTCTCCACCAGAATCAAGATTATCAAGGCTTCCAAATGGAATTGAAAGGACCTCAGATTAATCACCTTTTTGCTGATGATGTGATCATTTTCACATCTGGGAACATAAATTCTCTTCAATTAATCATGAGGGTTCTGTCTACTTATGAAGTTGTTTCTGATCAACTTATCAACAAGGGTAAAAGTTAGTTCATGGTCCCTACCAATACTCCTTCTGACATCATTCTCCTTATCAAGGACATTACAGGCTATTCTAAAAAAGATAGCCGTATTACTTATCTTGGATGTCCTCTGTATATTAGAGGGCAGAGAATTATTTATTATTCTGAGTTGGTGGCAAAAGTGATTAAGAAAATCAGTGGGTGGCAGTCCAGAATTCTCAGCTATGGAGGCAGGGCTACTTTGGTGAAACATGTTCTTCAATCAAACCCTATCCACACCATGGCTACAATTTCACCTTCCAAAACTACTATCAAGCACATCAAGATGGTGATTACTGACTTTTTCTGGGGTTGGGATAAAGAAAGAAAAAAGTATCATTGGTCCTCTTGGGAATCTCTCAGCTTACCTTGTGATGAAGGAGATATAGGTGTGAGATAACTAAAGAAAATTTGTACTTCTTTGCAATTCAAACAATGGTGGTATTTCAGGACTAAGAACTCCTTGTGGGCTCAATTTATTAAAGCCAAATATTGTCAGTGATTCAACCTAGTGGGGAAGAAATATGATACTAGTCAATCTTTTGTGTGGAGATATATGATGAGAAAAAGAGATACAGTTGAGGCTCACATCAGATGGAAACTTAATTCTGGTAATTGTAGTTTTTGGTGGGACAATTGGCTTGGGGAAGGTTCTCTTGCTTCTCATTGTAGCCACATTACTAGTCTCAATAATACTACTATTTATCACTTTTTAAGAGATAGTCAATGGAATGAATACATGGTGAGGTGACATGCTCCTCCCCTTCTAGTTCCAAAGATTTTGGGAACCAGCCTTCACTATCAAGCTAATGTACCTGACGAAGCGATCTAGACCCCTAATGACAATAGACTATTTTCATGCTCCTCTGCCTGGGATGTTATCAGAAACAAGAAGAACAAAAGCAGCATCAACAATTTGACTTGGCAAAAAAATACCCCTTTCAAATTTTCTTTTCTTCTTTGGAGAGCCAACAGGTTTAAACTACCTACCAATGAAATGATTGCCAGTTTTGGAAAAGAACATGTGAAGTGTGTCTGCTGCAATATACCTTAATGGGATGACATTGACCGTATCTTTGTTATAGGTAATTTTGCTGCTTATATTTGGTTTTTTTTCTCCTCTTTGGTAGGTACTACACATAGAAACTCCCCTTTGAAGAATCAGTTGATGAATTGGTGGGGCTTGGAGACCAAAAATGAGGTGCATAAGATTGCAATTCAAGCTCTCCCTATACTCGTTTGCTTGAATTTGTGGAAGAATAGATGTTTAGCTAAGTGTCGTGGTAAACATTCAAACACAGCAAAAGTTAAGTTCTCAATTCTCAAGGATCTCAACCACCTTCTGAATTCTGTCTATCCCTATATTCAATGCCCTAATAGCTGGACTGCTCTTATGAATATAGATGAGGGGTGTTGTTAAGAGATTCTGATCAAGGAGGTTAAATGGTTAAAGCCTCTAAGCAATATTTTTAAGCTCAACACTGACAGCAGTGCTTTAAATAACCCAGGTAGAATTGGTGGAGGGGGCATCCTTAGGGACTCTAATGGTTAAATGGTGTATTCTTTCTCCATCCCTCTTGGCATAGGCACCAATAATCAAGTAAAAACTCAAGCTTCCACTCATGGAATTTATTGGTGCCTACAACATGGGTACAAAAAGATTTTGTTAGAAGTGGATTCGGAATTACTTCTTAAATGGCTCACATATAGCAGCAAGCCACCATGGAAATTACAGCAATACATCAGTCCTCTTTCCAATATCATCAACTAATTGGAGTACTTCCAATGCATATATACATATAGGGAGGCCAATAATACAGCTGACTTTATGTCAAAAAGGAGCCACAAATCTGATGAAGTCCGGCACTTCTACACCTATCACCAACTCCCAACAGCTGCTAGAGGAAGCTACCTATTAGAGTAAATGGGCATCTCAAATTTTTGAAGGGAGAAATTGAAAAGGATCAGGCAACCACCTTGAATTTGCTGATTTCCTTTTCTATAGATGTCTCTATACTTTTGTTGGCCCTATCCTTTTCAATTTGGCTATTTCTTTTTAGTTATAGCTGCTTTGAATAGGTTTTGTTTTTATTCTTTTCTTACTATTGTAAGGGGATAGTCTCCCTTATTTATCTTTCCTAGATATTTTGTACTGAGAGGAGTCCTTCCAATAGGTGCTTAGTTCTAGGTTTCGCTTTATAATAACGGGAATAAGTCAGTTATCCTTAGTAGGACGACAGGCCTATAAACCGACCTTAGAATCGAAGGTAATATTTATGTCCCCCTTTGTGTACTTTTGTTTTTGTTATTAATGTTAAGGCTTGGGGGTGTTTGGCTTAACCCCTGACCGCCATGAGGGGTGAGGTCCTTGGGTAAGGTCTGCTTAATTAAAAAAATCCCTAAAAACCCTAAACCCTCTCTATAGGCGCATAGTTTCTAGGTTTCCTTTCTAGAATGGGGATGTGTTAACCAGCCTTAGAAGGAAGGTTAACCATGAACCACCATAGGATGGAGGTAACGTTTATGTCCCCCTCCTTGTACTTGTTTTGTTTTATTTGTGATAAGGTCTGGGGTGTTACTAAGCCCCTGACCCCCTCAAGGATCGTTAAAAAAAATTTTTAAAAAAACCCTAAATCCCCTAAACCCTAAAAACTATAAAAGAAAAACACTAAAAACCATTAAAAACCCATAAACCTAAAAAACTATAAAATCCTTTAAAACCCTAAACCTAAAAAACCCTAAGCCCTAAATCCTAAAAAACACTAAATCCTAATCCCTTAAAAACCCTAAACCCTAGAAAGTCTAAACTCTGAGAAACCCTAAACCCTAAAAAAACCTTTAAAAATTTTACTCCTAAAAAACTATTTAAAATCCTAAAGAAACTTTAAAAACCTTAAAGAAACTCTAATCCCTAAAACCTAAACCCTAAAAAACACTTAAAACCCCAAACCCTAACAAATCCTAAATCTTAAACCCTAAACCCTAAGCCATAAGAAACCCTAAAACCTAAATCCTAAGAAACCCTAAACCCTAAATCCTAAAAAACCTCAAAAAATTTGAAACCCTAAAAACCATAAAAAACAATTAAAAATTATAAACCTAAAAAACTCTAAACAAAACCTAAGCCCTAAACCCTAAATCCTAAAAAACCCTTAAACCTAAAGCCCTGCATCTAAAACCCTAAATCCTAAACCCTAAGAACCCCTAAGAAAGCCTAAACCCTAAACCCTGAACCCTTAACCTAAAATCCTAAACCCTAAATCCTAAGAAACCCTAAACCCTAAACCCTAAACCCTAAACTCTAAGCCGTATGAAACCTTAAACCCTAAGAAAACCCAAGGAAACCCTAAACCCCAAATCCTAAGAAACCCTAAACCTTAAAAAACCTTTAAAACCCTAAAGAAACCTTAAAAAACATTAAAAAACACCCAAAACATTAAAAAAAAACTCTTAAAAACCCTAAGCGCTATACCCTAAACTCTAAAAACCCTAAACCCTAAGAAAACCTAAACCTTAAACCCTAATCCCTAAGAAACCCTAAATTCTAAAAAAACCCTAAATTGTTTTTTAAAATCCTAATCCTTAAAAACAATAAAAATTCCTTTAAAAATCCAAAAAACCTTTAAAATCCCTAAATCTAAAAAACCCTAAAAAACAAAATACTAAATGCTAAACCCTAAAAACCCTAAATCCTAAGAAACCCTAAGCCCTAAAAAATCCTAAGAAACCCTAAACGCTAAGAAACTATAAACCTTAAATCCTACGAAACCCTATGAAACCCTAAACCCTTACAAACCTTTAAAATCCCTAAACCTATAAAGCCCTTAAAAACCCTTAAAATATTCACAAAATTTTTTAAAAACCTTAAACCTAAAAGACAATAAAAAACCCTAAGCCCTAAACCCAAAAATACTCTTAAACACCCAAAATATAAAATCTTAAACCCTAAGAAATCATAAGAAACCCTAAACCCTAAAAAATCCTTAAAATCTTAGAATACCATAAACCTAAAATACACTAAAAAAAACCCCTAAAACACACTAAAAACCATGAAAAAAACTTTTAAAACCCTAAAAAAACCCTAAGCCCTAAATCCTAAACTGTAAAAAAACCCTAAACATTAAAAAATCCTAAACCCTTAAAAATGCTAAACCCTAAATCATAAAAAAACCTTTAAAAACACTAAACTTAAAAAACCCTAAAATCCTTTAAAACTCCTAAGCTCTAATCCCTAAACCCGAAATCCTAAGAAACCCTACACCTTAAACCTTAGGGCCTAAGCCCTAAGCCCTAAGAAATTCTAAACCCTAAACCCTATGAAACCTCAAACCATAAACCCTAACCCTAAGAAATTCAAAACCCTAAACCCTACAAAACCCTAAACTCTAAACCCTAAGAAACCATAATCCCTAAGAAACCCTAAACCTTAAAAACCATAAAAACTCTAAACCTAAAAAAACCCTAAAAGCCCTAAAAAAAATCCTAAAAACCCTTTAAAACCCTAAACCTTAAAAAATCCAAAACCTATCAACCCTAAACCTAAAAAACCATTAAACCCATAAAAAAACCCTTAAAATCCTTTTAAAAAACCTTGAAAATCCCTAAACCTAAAAATCCTTAAAACCTAAAAAACCCTAAACCCTAAAACCTAAGAAACCCTAAATCCTAAACCCTACAACAACCCTAATAAACCCTAAACCTTAAGAAACCTAAATCCTAAAAATCTTAAAAAATCCTAAACCTAAAAAACCAATAAAACCCTGAAACATCCTAAAAACCCTAAATAAACCTTTAAAAATCCTAAGCCTATAACCCCTAAAAACCCTAAGTTATAAACCCTAAACGCTAAAAAACCATTAAAACCCTAAATTCTAAGAAACCCTAAACCCTAAATCCTAAGAAACCCTAAACCCTAAAAAACAATGAACACCTAAAAAACCCTAAACCTAAAAAACCCTACAAAAACCCATAAAAATCCTAAACCCTAAACCCTAAAAACCCAAAAAAAAACTCTAAAAAGAAACTTTAAAAACCCTAAGCCTTATATCCTAAACCTAAAAAATGCTAAAAAGCCCTAAACACTAAGAAACCCTAAATCTTAAATCATATGAAACCCTAAACCCTAAGAAACCCTAAGCCTTAAAAAACACTAAAGACCCTAAAAAAACTTTAAAACCCCTAAAAACCCTAAACCTTAAGAAACCCTAAACCTTTAAAAACCCTAAACCTAAAAACCCTAAAAAATCCTTAAAAATCCCCTAAGCCCTAAACCCTAAACCCTTAAAAAACCCTAAAAAACCTTTAAAAACCTTTATAACCCTAAAAAACCTAGGCCCTTAAACCTAAACCCTGAAAAGCCCTAAACCTAAAACTCTAATCCCTAAACCCTAAATCCTAAACTCTAAACCCTAAACCCTAAGAGATCTAAAACCCTAAATCCTAAGAAATCCTAAACCCTAAATCCTAAGAAATCTTTAAAATTTTGAAACCTAAAAATGGCTAAAAATCCTTAAAAACCCAAAAAGTAAACCTTTATAAATCATAAAAAAACCTAAGCCCTAAACCCTAAACCTTAAAGAACAAACCTAAACCTAAAACCTTAAACCCAAAATTCTTAACCCTAAGACACCCTAAGAAACCCTAAGAAACTGTAAACCCTAAACCTTAAGAAACCATAAACCCTAAACCTTATGAAACATTAAACCCTAATAAACCGTAAAAATCCTAAAAATCCTAAAAAAAAACCCTACACCTAAAAAACCTTTAAAAAACATAAACGTAAAAAATTCTAAGAAACTGTAAACCCTACACCCTAAAAAACTAAACCTAAGACCCTAAATCCTACAAAACCCTAAACCCTAAGAAACTCTAAACCCTAAAAACACTAAAGACCCTAAAATCTTTTAAAACCCTAAACCTACAAAACCCTAAACCCAAAAAGCCCAAAAAAACACTAAAAAAGCCCTAGCCCTAAACTAAAAGCCCTAAAAACCCTAACCTAAAATCCTAAACTCTAAGCCATTGGGCCTAAACCCTAAACCCTAAAAACCCTTAAAAGCCCCTTAATATAAAATCCTAAACCCTAAGAATCATAAGAAACCCTAAACCCTAAAAAACCTTAGAAAACCCTAAACCTAAAATACTCTTTAAAAACCCTAAAATACACCAAAAAGACCATGAGAAAATCTTTAAAACTCCTAAACCTAAAAAATCCCAAAAAACCCCTAAGCCCTAAACCTTAAATCGTAAAAAATCCTAAACCTAAAACTCTAAATCTTAAGAAATCCTAACTCCTAAACCCCAACTCCTAAGAAACCCGAAACCCTAAAAAACCTTTAAAAACCTTAACCTAAAAAGCCCTAAAAAACCCTTAAAAATCCCTAAACCTAGAACTCTAAACCGTAAACCCTAAGAAACCCTACACTTTAAACCCTAAAACTTAGGGCCTAAACACTAAACCCTAATTCCTAGGAAATCCAAAACCCTAAACCCTATGAAACCTTAAAACATAAACCATAAACCCTATATATTCCTAAACCTAAAAAACCCAAAAAAAAATCCCTTAAAACCCTTTAAAAACCCTAAACCTAAAAAACCCTAGGCCCTTAAACATAAACCCTAAAAAACTCAAAACCTAAAACCCTAAACCTTAAGGAAAAAAAACCTTAAGAAACCCTAAATGCTAAACCCTAAGAAACCTTTAAAATCCAAAACCTAAAAAACACTAGAAATCCTTTAAACAAAACCCTCAAAACCCTAAACGAAAACATTTAAAAATCCTAAAAAGACCCAAGCCCTAAACCCTGAACCTTAAAGAACAATCCTAAACCTAAAATCTTAAACCCTAAAATCTAAACCCTAAGAAATCAAGAACTCTAAGAAACTGTAAACCCTAAACCCTAAAAAACCCCAAAAACCATTAAAAAACACCCTACACCTACAAAATCTTTAAAAACACTAAACCAAAAAAACCCTAAGAAATCGTAAACTCCTAACCCTAAAAAAAACTAACCCAAAAACCCTAAACCCTCAAAAACCCTAAATCCTAAGAAACCCTAAACCCTAAGCCCTAAGAAACCCTAAACCCTAACAAACCTTAAACTCTAAACCCTAAGAAACCATAATTCCTAATTAGAAATCCTAAACCCTAAAAACCCCTAAAAACCATAGAAACTTTAAACCTAAAAAATCACAAAAAACACTATAAAAACCCCTAAAAGGCCCTAAAACATTAAAAACCCTAAACCTAAAAAATACTAAATAAACCTCAACCCTAAAGCTAAAAAATCCTAAATCTAAAAAACCATTAAAACCCCAAAAAAAACCTTGAAAACCCCTAAACCTAAAAAACCCTAAGCCCTAAAACCCAAAAACCACTAAACCTAAAACCCTAAACCCTAAACCCTGAACCCTAAGAAAGACCAATTTTGCTCTCAAACGGTAAGAGCCTAACGGTAACATTTTGAGCAGAACATTTGCCTAGGCATACCGGAATGGCTGTTGAGGCCATACAGGCCACCGGACCAAGCTCGACCAGCTCATACAAGCAGGTCGAAGCTACCTCAATAAGAAATCTCCTCAAACTCGCCCTACAAAGCTGGGAAATTGGATTCGAATGTAGCGATACAAGAGGTGATTTCTGAGGAACAGTGGAGTGGGCTCAAAAAATTATTTCCCAAGTTCGTTCTGGTGAAATTCGTCTGATTACGCCACATAGGGATGATTCACAACCACAAAATCCATCTACAGACGAAAAATCAGTTCATTCTAAAGAGCCATTGTCGAGAACCCAAGATGGCGATCTAATGAAAATCGCACCTAACTCGAAAAACACAATTTCTCGATTTGGGTAAGACTCTGAGATTAAACGAATTGATTCAATCAAAATGGATGATGGTAGCGAGGGTAGCGCTTCCAATGTTTCGAACTCAGTGAAGTTAGCCCGACAAAGAGTAATTGATCCAGACAAAATCGAATTGACTAGAAATGAGGAACAAAGTAATTTGAAGTCTCACAGGTGCGATCCTCCAGCTGTGGCTATTAACAATGATCATAAAAGCACTCAGAAAGGTACAATGGGACAATCGATGGAAAATGACAATGCTGAATCAACAATCCCCCTGAGTCAGCCAAATGATAACATGAATGGGACTGACATGAAGGCTGGAATCAGGTAACGACCAAGCTGTTGATCACAACAACAATGACACAAATCAAAGGGATGTTGCAGGCAAGGCTCATGAAACTCCCGAAAATGAGGTGAGTAACAGGGTGAATTCTGTTAAGGGGACTGTTAGTGTTCAAAGTGAAAAAGGAAAAATGCAGTCTAAAGAGGGGTATGGCAATGGTGCTAACCAACAACTAAGTAAAGATAACCCCCAAAGCCTTATACCCTAAACAACTACCCATTGAGAGTATCTAATAATTTTGAAGTCTTCAAACAACACAGTTCCAAATATGATCCTAGCAGGCCTCAGGAACATAAGAACCAAGGTAATACTTCTACTAAAAACTCCCTGCAGTATAGAATGCCTAACAGTAACCCTCAGGAACCTTCTGCTCCTGTAGTACCTCAGTCGATGGCCAAAGATTGAGAGCCTAAGAAGCTATGACGCGATCTGTTATTGACATAAGCCCTCCTAAGATCACTACCAAGCAAGGTTTTCTGGCTGTTGTGTTTAACAAAAATGATTTTATGGTGAAATTAGAGGCTAGATGTAAGTACACTCTTGTAGGCAAGTTTACTAATACTATGCCTAAGATGGAGGTGATTCGAAAAGAGTTCATTCTCCAAACAGAACTAAAAGAAGGGGTTAAACTCACTCACTTCAATTCCAAACACTTGTATATTGACCTAGACAATGAATGTGATCACTCTACTGTTTGGTCGAAAGGCAAGATGTTCATAGAAGGGCAATTGATGAGGCTTCAATTGTGGACCCCTACTTTTAAACCTCATATTGAAACTTCCTTGTTCCCAGTATGGGCTGTTTTACTAGGACTGCCATGGCACTGTTATTGTTTAGAAGTAGTAACACCTCTTCTATCTCCCATTGGTAAAGTGTTGTTCCTTGACTTAGCTACTTACAAGAAAACTAGGGGAAGTGTAGCGAAGGTGAAAATTCAGATTGATCTGACCAAGCAAAGACCTAATCATGTCTGGATGGGCTTTAATGAAGATGAAAATGGAGAGAGAAGATAGCAGCCAGTAAAATATGAAGGGGTCCCAGACTATTGTGAGTATTGCAAACATCAGAGTCATATGAACCAAGTGTGCACAGTCAAAAAAAGAGATGATGAAAATAAAAGAAGAAAGGAAATGGAGGAAATGGAAAAGAACAAGAAAGCTAATTCCAAAGACAAACCAAAAGAGAGGCAGAACCAAGGCAAATCTGATGTTGGTGAGCAGCAAAACAAGCCACAGGAGAATGAAGAAAAAGAGGATCAAGAGCTGGAGAAATGGCAGATATTAAAAAAGAAAAGAAAAAAATAATAATAATACCACACAGAATCAGGATCCTCAATCAGTAAACTCTCCTACAAAGAGGAACCAGCATGTCCACACACAGCAGCAGTCAGGTATAATTCTTACTCAACAGGAAAATACGTCCCACAAGTGTAATATTGATTCTGGAGTCCAGAATCAACACCTCCAACCCCAAACTAATAGGAATGATACTTTGGATCCCACCCCCCATGATACTAGTGCACAGGTGAATAACAATACACTGACTCAAGGCAAGGATAATACTGAGGGTCAACAGCACAAACAAGTTAGTAACATTGGCAACAAGGTTACTAACAACCAGCTTAATGATAAGAAAATCATGGAGAAAAGCTCAGGTATTGACTCAATGCTCCCAATACCCCATACCCCCCCCTAATTCTATTAATCTGTTGGGTGCTGAAGTAGTTAATGGAGGTGAGGATGGAAGTGTAAAGGAGAAATAATCTAATATGCAGGAAGGGGCTACTAGGGAGGAGGTGATTCACAGAACTCCTTCCACCACTATGCAGATCCATGAAAATAGGACCAAGGATGATCAGAAGTTTAATGATAACAGGCAGCACTCTCCTGAAGTTGATTCTCTGAATGTTACTTCTATGATCAGACAAGAGAAAGGAAACCAACAACAAGTTCAGGGCAATGATTTTGGGAGTGGAAATAATGTACTGCATTCTCTACCCCTCAACAATAAATCCACTCTTGGTCTTAGCAAGGAGAAAAGGGATCAGATCAAGAAAAGAATGGAATAGGGAGATGGTAGTGTTCAACAGCAGGAAAAAAGGTTTGTACTGATCAAAGATCAGGCTGGTATTGATATTCCCCCAATCTAGAGTGAAGATCTTAATGTATGCAAGCTCAACACTGCTGCTACCACCTCTATATCACAAGGAAATGAACAGGATAAAAAGGATGATTATGGTGTCTTGAATTCGGAAGATGAAATAGATAAGGATACTTTACCTATGGATGAATATGATGATGAACTAGAAACTACCAACCATTTAATCAAAGCTTTTGGTTCAACTTACGAAAGCGATATCCAAGAAGAAATACAACAGATTAGTGACAAAATGGCCTTTCACCAAGAGGACAGAAGAAGAAGGCTAAAAATGCCAAACAAGACATAACTAGTATCTCTGCCACTACAGGTAGAATCAAAAGCAGGTCCCAAGTTAGAGATATTAATGATTAATACAATCTGTTGGAACGCAAGGAGTATTAATACTCAGGGTGCTATGGAAAGACTTCAACAACTCAAGCATATTCACAATCTTTCTATGATTGTAATTCTTGAACCCTTTACAGACAGTTCTCATTTGGAATTTTACAAAAATTAGCTCAACATGCAGAAAGCTACCAGTAACATCAATGGCAAAATTTGGTTATTTTGGAATCAAGATATGGTCTGTAATATTTTGGACCATGATGAATAACAAATTACTGTTACCCTCAAGCATGTTACTCATCCTTCTATCTTTCTCAATACATTCATGTATGCTAAATGTAGAGATCACTTGAGAAGGCCCTTATGGGATAAAATGCTTCAGTTTTCTAGTAAGAACATACCTTGGTGCACCATTGGCGACTTCAATGTTATTACTAATATTGAAGAAAAAAAAGAGCGCGGATTTACAACACGAATAAGAATTTTGAATTTATTGGTGTAATTGAAGCTTGTGGTTTACTTGATCTTGGATATCATGGGCAAAAATTCACCTGGTGCAATCAAAGAGCCCCTGAGGCAAGGATATGGAAAAGACTAGATAGAGCCATGGTTAATGATCAATGGCTTCAAACCATGCCACAGTCTTCTGTCATCCATCTACCCTCTGTGGGATCTGATCATTGTCCACTACTTCTGGAACTAATTGATAGACAGGAGAAGGGGATCAAATACTTTAAGTTCCTGAATTGTTGGGTAGATAACCCTACTTTTACTGATACAGTAAGTAGTGTTGGGAAAAACCTGTGGAAGGCAACCCTATGTGGAGAATAAATATGAAATTGAAAAGAGTCTCCAATACTCTTAGTAACTGGTCAAGACGACAGTATGGTGAAATTCACACTCCTGTGAGAGAATATGAGGAAAATTTCGAACTTGCTGAAGAGGAAAATATTAGGGCTAATACTGAGGATAGTAGAACTAACGCTCCCTATATCAAATATCTGAAGTTGGAACAGGCGATCCTCAAACAAAAATCTCAGCTGTATTGGTTTAAAGACGGAGATGCTAATACCAAGTATTTCCATGCATTAATTAGAGGAAGAAGAAGGAGACTTTTTATTCACAAAATCAGTAGTGAACAAGATGAATCCATTCAGGGGGATGAAGATATTGCTAAAGCTGCCTGCAAACATTTTGAAAGTATTTTCACTGGTCAAGATAAAAAATATTAATGAAGAGGTTCTTCAGTGCATCCCTAGAATGATTACTAACAACCAGAACCACATTCTTCAGGAAATGTCTAACCTAGTGAGCTTAAACAGGTGGTTTTCTCCATGAGTGTTTCATCTGCTGCTGGGACCGATGGAATGAATGGGAAATTTTATCAATCTTGTTGGGAAATTATTTGCAATGATCTCTTGGGCATGGTGCAATACTTCTTATGTGGTCACAAGATCCCAAAGTACTTTTCTCATACTTGTTTGGTTTTACTCCCAAAAGTAGACCATCCTAATAAATTCTCTGAATTTAGACCTATATCCCTCAACAATTTCACTAGTAAAATCATTTCCAAACTCCTATGTCTGAGGCTTGCTCCTATTATTCCCTCTCTGATCTCTAAAATTTAGTCCGGATTAGTGAAAGGGAGAAATATTTCTGAAAATATTATGCTTGCACAAGAGATCATTCACAATATCAAGAAACCAAAAGAAGGAGACAATGTAACCATAAAGCTAGACATGGCCAAGGCCTATGATAGAGTCTCTTGGGCTTACATTTGTATAGTGATGAGGAAAATGGGTTTTGGAGAGAAGTTCATCGATATGAGTTGGAGAATTATGTCTAACAATTGGTATTCCATCATCATCAATGGTTCTAGACATGGTTTCTTTCACTCTTCCAGAGGTCTTAAACAGGGAGATCCCATATCTCCTGCTCTCTTCATAATTGGTGTTGAAGTGCTTTCAAGGCTGATGAACAATCTTTTCAATCATTATCTTTATCAGGGCTTTTATATGGAGAAGAATGGTCCTCAGGTGAATCATCTCAGTTTTGCAGATGATGTAATTTTATTTACATCAACTTGCAAATACTCCTTGAAACTCATCATGAAGGTGTTGCAAATATATGAAACGACTTCACGACAGTTGATCAATATTGATAAAAGTCATTTTATGGTACCTTCAAATGCTACTCAAGATATAGTGGATAGAGTGAAAAATATCACTGGTTTTACTCAGAAAGAAGGTTCGATCACCTATCTTGGTTGTCTCTTGTATATTGGAGTCCAAAGAATTATTTATTTTACTTCCATGGTTTCCAAAATCATTTCAAATATTAGAGGATGGCAAGCTAAAATGCTAAACTTTGGTTGGAAGGTTACTTTGGTGAAATCAGTTCATCAGTCCCTCCCAATATATGTCTTGGCTGCCATTTCTCCTATAAAAACCACTCTCAGATAGATCAAAAGCCTCACAGCTGAGTTCTTTTGGGGATGGTGCAATGATAAAAGAAAATACCATTGGGCCTCTTAGGAAACTCTTAGTTATCCAACTGATGAAGGAGGTATTGGTGTTAGACAACTTGAAGATGTTTGTTTGGCATTGCAATACAAATAATGGGGGCTCTTCAGATCAAAAAAGTCTTTATGGGGTGATTTCCTTAAAGCAAAATATTGTCAAAGAGCTGACCCTGTCAGTAAGAAATGGGATACAGGGTAATCTCTTATCTGGAAACATATGATGAAAAAACAAGCTTATAGCTGAAAAACACATTCAATAGGAGTTGAGGTCTGGAACAAGTTCCTTTTGGTGGGATGATTGGCTTGGTCTTGGTCCTCTTGCTCAATACTTAACTATTCCTCCAAGACTCAACAACACCACAGTATCTCAATTCCTAATTGATGGAACCTGGGATACTGAAATGGTAAGTCAGCATGCCCCTCCAAACCTCATTCATAAGATCCTCAATACCTCCTTCAAGTTTGAAGAAGGGACTGCCGATAAGGTTGTCTGGAAACTCAACAGCAATGGGCAATTTTCTAGTGCGTCGGCTTGGGACCTAGTAAGAAGCAAGAAAATTAAGACCCTTTCCAGCGGCATGATGTCTCATAAAAACATTCCGTTTAAGACACCTTTCCTTCTTTGGAAGGCTGTAAAAGGGAAGCTGCCAACTAATGAGAGAATTTCTTCGTTTGGGCATGAACCAACCGAATGTACTTGCTGCCATAGACCTGGTATGAATACAATCCCTCATATTTTTGTGGAAGGGCACTTTGCTAACCATATCTGGAAAAAAACTTCCAGCCCTTTGGGGATTCAACACCAACACACTCCTTTGAGGAACTGAATAATGAAGTGGTGGATCACTAAGCATAAAAATGATGTTCAAAAGGTGATTCTTCAAGCTGCCCCCATATTTATTTGTTGGAATCTATGAAAAAATAGATGTACAAGTAAATATGGGGGAAAAGTGTCTAGTTCCTCTAGAGTGAAATATGCTATTCTCGAAGATATCTCCATGATTCTTACAACTGTTTTTCCAAAATTCACTTGGCCTGCCAACTGGAATACTATCATTAGCAACATGGAAAAATGCCAACATGAAATGAAGATAGTGCAGGTTCTATGGTTTAAGCCTCCTGCAACTCTGGTTAAGCTAAACATTGATGGGAGTGCAATTGATAATCCGGGTAAAATAGGAGCTGGAGGTATCTTAAGGGACCATGAAGGAAAAATCATCTATGCATTCGCTTCACCTTTCGGAATAGGATCCAATAACCAAGCAGAAGTTCAAGCAGCCGTTTTTGGAGTTACTTGGTGCATTCAACATGGATATAGCAGGATTATTCTTGAGGTTGATTCATACCTACTGATCAAGTGGATTAAGAAGATCATCACACCTCCGTGAAGTATAAAAAGCTACATCCAACAGCTTCAAGACTTGGTGTCACTCCTTGACAATTTTCATTGCAGGCATGTTTATTGAGAAACAAACTTTGTTGTTGATGCTTTATCAAAACATGGACACTCTCTGGATTACATTCATCATATTATAATCTTCAGCAACTGCCATATGAAGCAAGAGGTTACTGCATTCGAGACAGAATGGGGACGGTCAACTTCAGGCGAAGAAAATTGAAACGAATTAAGAAACCTCCTTGAATAGAAGGCCTATCTGTTCAACAGGTTCTCACTTGTTCGTGTTGTTTCTTCATCTTCATCTAGGTTATTTTCTTTAGATTACAGCTTTTATGAGGATGTATCTTTTGTTAGGAGCTTCTTTTCTTACTTGTAAGAGGAGAGTCTCCCTCGTCTATAGCTTTCCTAGATTTTTTGTATTGAGAGGAGTCCTCTCCTTAGGTGCATAGAATCTAGGTTCTCTTTCTAGAATGGGGATGTGTTAACCATCCTTAGTACGAAGGTAACCATGAACCACCATAGGATCGGAGGTAAGGTTTATGTCCCCCTCTATGTACTTTATTTTATATTATTTATGCTAAGGCTTGGGGGTGTGTGGCTCAACCCCTGACCGCCACGAAGGGTGAGATCCTTGGGTTAGGTCCGAAAAAAAAAAGAAATCCAAAACCCTAAATCCTAAGAAACCTTAAACTCTAAACCCTAAGAAACCATAATCTATAAGAAACCCTAAACCCTAAAAACCCCTAAAATTCATAAAACTCTAAACCTAAAAAACCCCCCAAAAAACACTATAAAAAACCCTAAAAGCCCTAAAAAAAATCCTAAAAAACCTTTAAAAACCCTAAACCTAAAACCCCCCTAAAAATCCTCAACCCTAAACCTAAAAAACCATTAAAACCAATAAAAACCCTTGAAAACCCCTAAACCTAAAAAAGCCTAAAACTCCTAAGTCCTAAAACCTAAAAAACCCTAAAAACATTAAACCTAAAACCCTGAAACCTAAGAAACCCTAAATCCTAAACCCTAAGAAACCCTAAACTCTAAACTCTAAGAAACCCTAAACCCTAAAAATCCCTAAACCCTACAATCCTAAGAAACCCTAAACCCTAAAAACCCTAAGAAACTTAAATCCTAAAAATCGTTAAAAAATCATAAACTTAAAAAACCAATAAAACTCTAAAAAATCCTAAAAACCCTAAATAAACCTTTAAAAATCCTAAACCTATAACCCCTAAAAAAAACCAAAGTTATAAACCCTAAACGCTAAAAAACCATTAAAACCCTAAACTCTAAGAAACCCTAAACCCTAAAAAACAATGAACACCTTAAAAATCCTAATCCTAAAAAACCCTACAAAAAGCCATAAAAATCCTAAGCCCTAAACCCTAAACCCTAAAAAATTCTAAAAAACCCTATGCCCAAAGAAACCCTAAACCCTAATAAACCCTAAAAACCTTTAAAAAATCCTAAACCCTTAAAACCCAAAAAAAACTCTAAAGAGAAACTTTTAAAACCCTAAGCCTTAAATCCTAAACCTAAAAAATGCTAAAAAAAACATAAACCCTAAACCCTAAAAAAACTTTAAAACCCCTAACCAAAAAAACCCTAAAAAACACCAAACCCAAAAAACCCAAAAGAAAAACATTAAGCCCTAAAATATCCTAAACCTAAAACCCTGAACCCTGAACCCTAAACACTAAGAAACCCAAAACCCTAAACTCTAAACCATAGGACCTCAACCCTAAACCCTAAAATACCCTTAAAACCCTAAAAATAAAATCCTAAACCCTAAGAAATCATAAGAAACCCTAAACTCTAAAAAACCTTATAAAAACCCTAAACCTAAAATACTCTACAAAAAACCTTAAAACACACTTTAAAAAACCATGTAAAAATCTTTAAAAACACTAAACCTAAAAAACCTTTAAAAACCCTAAGCCCTAAACCCTAAAAAACACTAAAAACCCTAAACCTAAAACCCTAAATCCTAAACCCTTAGAAATCCTAAACCCTAAACCATTAGAAATTCTAAACCTTAAAAAACCTTTTAAAACTCTAAACCTAAAAAACCCTAAAAAATCCTTAAAAACCCTAAGCCCTAAATCCTAAACCTTTTAAAAACCCTAAACCCTAAATCCTAAGAAACCCTACACATTAAACCCTAAACCTTCGGGCCTAAACCCTAAGCCCTAAAAAATCCTAAACTTTAAACCCTAAGCCTCTATGAAACCTCAAACCCTAAACCTTGAGAAAACCTAAACCATAAAAAACCATTAAAAATAATCAAAACCTTAAAAAACCCTACAAAAACTCTAAACCTAAAAAACGCTTAATAAATCCTAAGCTCAAAGAAACCCTAAATCCTAAAAACCTTTTAAAATCCTAAACCTTAAAAAAAACTCTAAAAAGAAAATTTTAAAACCCTAAATCTAAAAAAACCCTAAGACTTAAATACTAAACCTAAAAAAATGCTAAAAAATGAAACCCTAAACCCTAAGAAACCCTAAACCCTAAAAAACACTAACGACCCTAAAATAACTTTAAATACCCTAAACCTATAAAACCCTAAAAAAACCCTAAATCCAAAAAACCTTAAAAAAAACCCTAAGCCCTAAACCTTAAGCCCTAAATAACCTAAACCTAAAACCCTAAACCCAAAACCCTAAGAAATCCTAAACCCTAAACTCTAAACCATAGGTCCTAAACCCTAAACACTTAAACCCTATGAAATCATAAGAAACCCTAAACCCTAAAAAAACCTTAGAAAACCCTATTTTAAATACTCTAAAAAACCCTAAAACACACTAAAAACCATGAAAAAATATTTCAAAACCCTAAACCTAAAAAGCCCTAAGCCCTAAATCCTAAACTATAAAAAACCCTAAACCTAAAACCCTAAACCTTAAGAAACCCTAAAAACCTTTAAAAACCTTAAACCTAAAAAACCCTAAAAAAATCATTAAAAGATCCCTAAGCCCTAAACCCTAAGCCCTAAAAAAACTCTAAACCTAAAACCTTTAAAAACCCCTAAATCTAAGAAAACCCTAAAAAAATCCTTTAAAACCTTTAAAAACCCTAAAACAAACCCTAGGCCCTTAACCCTAAAAAACCCTAAACCCAAAGATACCCAAAACCCTAAATCCTAAGAAACCTTAAAAACTCGAAACCTAGAAAAGGCTAAAAAATCCTTTAAAACCCTAAAAGAAAACCTTTGAAAACCCTAAAAAAAACCTAAGCCCTAAACCCAAAACCTTAAAGAAAAGCCCTAAGAAACCCTAAATACAAAAAAGAACTTCTCTCTAAAAATACTATCTCTTCTTCAACGGTCACTTTTTTAACCATTACAATGGTTCTCCATCCAGAATGGCAAGCTTGCCACCGGTGGAACTAGTCCGGCCACCGAACAATGCTCAAGAGAAGCATACTAGCTCACCAATTATGCTTCCACAAGGATCAGCAACTAACCCGTCCAACAACTCCTCAAATCTGCGAAGGGAAGATATGAACAAGTTAGTCAAGTCACAATTTCGAATAGGGAATTGTATAGGACACAAGAATATAATTCCCATGATCTCAATGAGGTGAATCATGCAATAATAGGGCAAGACACGGATTCCCCCTTACATCTTACACCTCCAGTTCATATGTCAATGGATTCTATCACCCAAATTGATAACTCTCAAACGCCGGTCCAGTTAGATTGAATGCCGAATCGCAGCAAGAATGCTTACAAAATCGAGCATCATCGGATTACGTTACAATCAAGTCGACCACTTTGGACTCCTCTCCTCACTTAGAGGAACATCTCACTGCTATTTCAAGTGACTTAGACGGTGGTATGGGCGGGAAGACTCTAACCGAGGTCACTGGAACGTAAGGGAACATGGAGAATAAAAGAGACCAATCCTTGGGAGGTCAGGGGGAAGTGAGCAAGCTTTCAAATTTGAACAGGCGTTCCCAAGAGCAACGGGAACTAAATGATCACTCAAAGTTGAAATAAAGAAGCTTACCTGAAGGCATGAAAAAAAAAAGAAAATCTGAGCAACATTAAGGACCCCCAACAAAACGATCATGTTACTCTTAATCAATGCCAAGAGACGACCAGTTCTAATTTTTCATTTGATGTTAATGTTAATGCTTCTTTATCTACTCCAATGCCTATTAAACAAGATGGAATCAATGGATACTCACAGGAAGATCCCAATATAGTAGAGAAGGCAGATGTTAAAGAGGACAATCGACAAAAAGAAGGATTAGATAGTATGAGGGCTCAAGTACAGGAAACCAGACACAATCAAGGTCAGTCCACTAAAACTACTTTTATTCAGCATACTGAGACTAACAGGGAGCCCCATTTGCATCCTAATGGAAGGGGGCAGAATAGTAGTACTAGTAAAACTTTGATGCAGGGTAAGGATCAAGCTCTTGAAAAGGCCGATAATAGCAGCAAAGGTAGACAACCAACTGATAATGGTAAACATCAAGAGGTTGAAAAGAGTACTCAAGCCCCTCCAAATCAATACCCACGAGTTTCTAATAATTTTGGAAAACATGTGCCTTATTCTCAGAGAAACAGGCAGGATATGAAACAAAACCAAATGTCTAGTGATCATCCTAATCATAACTCTCAAAATAATGCAAAGAATGAAGTCATCCCTGAACCAGCTCCGTATACTGTGGTGCAAACATTTGCTGCAAAATTGAGGCACAACCAATCTAAGAATGAGGTCCCCATAGACCTATCAACTCCCACTATTACAACCAAGCAAGGTATGACAGCTGTCATCTTTGAAATGGAAGATTACATGATAGAGTTAGCTGCAAGATGCAAATTTACTCTGGTAGGTAAATTTAGCAATACTATGCCCAAAGTGGAGCTGATCAGAAAGAACTTCATTCTTTAGACTCAATAGTCTAGAGTAGTCAAGATAGCCCACTTCAATGCTAGACATGTCTATATTGATCTAGATAATGAACTTGATTACATCACAGTATGGACTAAATAGAAAATGAACATTGAAAGTCAACTGATGAAGATACAAACTTGGACTCCAAACTTTAGACCAGAAGAAGAAACTCCAATTGTCCCTATTTGGATTTCATTACCTGAACTCCCATGGCACTGCTATAACAAGGAGTTTCTAACTGCCTTACTGAGCCCAATACGTAAGGTGATGTATCTGGATGCTGCTTCTATTAAAAAAACTAGAGGTAGTTTGGCTAAAGTGAAGGTCCAAATTGATCTTACCAAAGAAAGACCTCCACATGTGTGGATGGGATTTGATAAGGAAGATCTCAATATTGGGAGGTGGCAAGCTATCCAATATGAGAGTGTGCCTGATTGTTGTATGTACTGTAAACATCAAGGGCACTTGATACATGGGTGCACTATCTGACAAAGAGATGAAGAATACAGAAAAAGAAAAAAACTAGATGCTGAGAAGAAAAACAAAAGTAGAAAGGGAGAAGAAAAACGAGACCAAAGAACAACCCAAGTTCATAAGATTACCAGGGCTACTGAGATGAATGAAATGAACAATAAGCAGGCTCACACTCAAGATCAAGGAAACAAACCAGCAGAAGAATAGTGGCAGGTACAAAGGAGGAAAACTCACAAACAGATCTCAAACAATATGGAAAGACCAAATTCACCTCAGGAGCATATGAAGAAGAGCAGGCATCAACAAGACATACAGTCAGGTAAACTCAAGGTTTCTACTATATCTACTCATAATAATTACATTGATCTGGATGTGCAGGATCAACCCAATAGCCAAATAGGAACAGTAGTGAAGCCAATATTAAGGGCACAATCACAATACCCCTGCAAACAACTAGCTTAAGAGGATTGTTCAGGACCAGGATGATAACAGACAAAACAATGAGGCAAACACCCCTATGAGCAATATCAACAACAAATCCAAAGGCAAACTAAGTAAAAAGAGAAGAGATGCCATCAAGAGAAGACAACAAAAAGAAGCTGAAGCCCAAAATTGTTTGACACAGAAAACTCAGGGCTATGAGAACAACAACCAGCAAGATGCCAGTTCCAAGGTAGGACAAAAGGGTTACAATGAATATGAAGTGGAACAATCTGAAGATGAATTTGATGAAGACACTCAGTCCATCAGGGAGGAAGATGATGATAAGGATGATGAAACTAGTGCTCACCTCATTGAAGTTTTTGGCTCTACCTTTCAAAGTGAGTTTCAGGAAGAAATACAATAAGCCACAGACCAGCAAGGTTTATCCCCAAAGAGGTAGAAAACAAGTGAAACAACACAACAAGCAAGCTTCCAACAATACATCTGCCAAGTCTGGCAGACCAAACACTAGGCCCAGGAGTAGAGGTTTCTAATGATTAAGTCTCTCTGCTGGAATGCTAGAAGCATCAACACCCAAGGATCCTTGGAGAGGCTCAAAAATCTCAAAAAAATGAATAATCTATCTATGATAGCAATTCTTGAACCTTTCTCTGATAATTCCCAACTCCATATATACTAAACCCAATTAAATATGGAAAAGGGAGCTTGTAACCCCAATGGAAAGATATGGCTCTTCTGGACTATTGAAGTGGATTGCACAATCATGGAAAACAATGAAAAATATATTACTTGTGAGATTCAGCATGAGGGATACAAAGATAAGTTCATGATATCCTTCATCTATGCAAAATGTAAAGACTATCTCAGAAGGCCCTTATGGGATAGGCTTCTCCAATTTTCCAATAGGAATATGTCACGATGTACTATAGGAGATTTTAATGTTATTACTTCTACTGAAGAAAAGCAAGGGGGTAGACCTTATAACATGAATAAAAGTTTTGAATTTATAAGTGTTTTTGAGGAATGTAGATTGATGGACCTAGGATACAATGGCCAACACTTTACATAGGGTAATCACAGAGCTGAAGAGTGCAGAGTCTGGAAAAGATTAGACAGGGATATGATCAATGATAAATGGTTGGAGGATATGCCACAGACCACTATCACTCATCTGCCTTCAGTGGGATCAGACCATTGCCCTTTTCTCATGGAAATGGTTGCTAGAACTGAAAACATCACCAGATACTTTAAGTTTCTTCATTGCTGGACAGAACATGAAAAGTTCCTGGAAACTGTGAAGGCTTATTGGACTAGAGAAGTATCTGGTAATCCTATGTGGAAGCTACATCAGAAATTGAAAAGACTTTCTGCTACTCTCAGCTCCTGGTCTAAAGAGCAGTATGGTGATATCTTTTCTATTGTAAAAGATTTTGAAGAAAAACTAAGAGTAGCTGAAGAGGAAGTCATTATCAATAACACTGAAGAGAACAGGGTGAATATTCATCATGCCAATGCCCAATACATAAAATAAATGAAGTTGGAAGAATCTATCCTCAAGCAGAAATCCCAGCTCCAATGGTTCAAGGAGGGAGATACTAATTCCAAATACTTTCATACCATCATAAGAGGAAGGAGGAGAAAACTGTTTATTCATATGATTTGCACTGATGATGATGTCTGGATTTAGGGAGATGAAAACATTGGCAAGGCTACATGTGAATACTTCCAGACTATCTTTTCAGGGTATGAAAATAAAATCAATGAAGATGTCCTCCAGCTCATTCCCAGAATGGTGGCTGAAGATCAGAACAACATCCTCAAAACCATGCCTACTCTGGAGTAAGTTAAACATGCGGTTTATGCTATGAACCCTAATTTTACTCCTGGTCCTGATGGTTATGGAGGAAAATTCTTCCAGAGTTTTTAGGATATTATCAAAGAAGATCTTTTGGAAGCAGTTCAGTCATTTTTCTGTGGTCATGAAATGCCACGATTTTTCTCCCATGCTTGTTTGGTCCTGCTTCCAAAAGCTGAACACCCAACAATTTCAATGAATTCAGACCTATCAATTTGAGTAACTTCACCAATAAAATCATTTCCAAGCTCCTTTGCATCAGACTTGCTTCTATACTCCCTAACTTATCTCAGATAATCAATCTGGATTTGTTAAATGAAGGAGCATTTCTGAAAACATCATGTTAGCCCAGGAAATTATACATGGTATCAAGAAACCCAAGGAAGGAGATAATGTTGAGATCAAATTTGATATGGCTAAGGCTTATGATAGGGTGTCTTAGGCTTTCACAAGTGTTGTCTTGAGAAAAATGGGTTTTGGGGAAAGTTTTATTGACATGGCTTGGAGGATCATGAGTAATTACTGGTATTCTGTCATTGTGAATGGACCTAGATATGGTTTCTTCCATTCAACCAGAGGCCTTAAACAAAGTGATCCCCTATCCCCTGCTCTTTTCATTTTAGGGGCTGAAGTGTTCTCTAGAATGCTTAATATTTTGCATCAAATTCAGCATTCCAAGGGCTTTCAAATGGAGGTGAGAGGACCTCAAATTAATCATTTGAGTTTTGCTGATGATGTGATCATATTTGCATTTGGAGACAGGAGATCCCTACAGTTAATTATGAAGACTCTTTCCACTTATGAATCAATTTCTGACCACTCATCAATAGGGATAAAAGTCATTTCATGGTGCCAACAGATACACCTTCTGACATTATTCATTTGATCAAAACTATAACTGGTTTCTCTCAGAAGGACAGTCCTATCAACTATCTTGGCTGCCCTCTATATATAGGAGGACAAAGAACCATCTACTATTTTGAGTTGGTGGCAAAGGTAGTCAAGAAAATCAATGGATGGCAATCTAGAATTCTCAGTTTCGGGGTAGAATTACTTTGGTGAAACATGTCCTCCAATCCATCCCTATTCATACTATGGCTACCATCTCACCCCCCCCCCCAAAACCACTATCAGATATATCAAAATGGTCATTGCTGACTTTTTCAGGGGTGGGACAAAGATAGGAGAAAATACCATAGGCTTCTTGGGAAAATCTTAGCTTCCCCTTTGATGAAGGAGGCATTGGGGTAAGGCAACTTAAGGATATTTGTACATCCCTATAGTACAAACAGTGGTGGTCCTTCAGGACTAAACATTCCTTGTGGAGTCAATTCCTTAAAGCCAAATATTGTCAAAGATCCAACCATGTGGGAAAGAAATTTGATACAGGACAATCCCTTATCTGGAGATACATGATGAGAAACAAGGATGAGATTGAGAAGTACATCAGATGGAAAATTCACTCAGGATCCTGTCCGTTTTGGTGGGACAACAGGCTGGGAGTGGGACCTTTGGCTAATCTATGTACCAATAATACTAATCTCAACAACATTAAAGTGTCCCAATTTCTAATGAATGGCAAGTGGAATGAAGCAATGGTGAGAAGAAATGCTCCACCTTCTCTGGTTCCAATGATCTTGAGCACTGATATTCACTATCAAGAAAATGTCCCTGATGAAGCTGTGTGGAGTCTCACTGACAATGGTTTATTCACTTGTTCATCAACTTGGGAGTCCATCAGATCTAAGAAGAACAAGAGTAGGTTAAATACTCTTACATGGCAAAAAAATGTTTCCTTTAAAGCCTCATTCCTTTTATGGAGAGCTTTAAGAAACAAACTACCTACTAATGACAGGATCACCACCTTTGGAGGAGAACCTGCTCAATGTTCTTGCTGCATTAATCCAGGATGGGATGAAATAGAACATGTATTTGTTTCTGGGAACTTTGCCAAGACCATTTTGGGAAATTTTCTCCTCCCTGCTAAGCACTGATCACAGAAAGCTACCTCTGAGAAATCATCTGATGAAGTGGTAGGGACTGGAATACAAAAATGAAGTGCATAAAGCTATTATCCAGTCAATCCTTGTTATAATTTGCTAGAACTTGTGGGAAAATAGGTGCTCAGCAAAGTATGGCAATCAGAAACCAAGCATATCCATAGTGAAGTTCCTAATATCCAAAGATATCAACCACATGCTTAAGGCTGCATATCCATACCTTCAGTGGCCTAGTAATTGGCCTGAGTAGATTAAAGTGATTGAAGGGTGTTGGCATGATATCCAAATCAGAGAAGTTAATTGGGTAAGGCCTCCTAGCAACATCTTCAAGCATAATACAGATGGTAGTGCCTTAAGCAACCCTGGCAAGATTAGAGGAGGAATTATATTAAGGGATTCAAATGGTGAAATGATTTATGCCTTCACTATCCCTCAAGGCTTTGGCACTAACAATACGGCAAAAACCCAGGTTGCTGCTCATGGTATTGACTGGTGCATACAGCATGGCTATAACATAGATTTTGCATTGCTTATGAAATGGCTCAACCAAGTCAACAAGCATCCATGGAAGCTCCTACAATACATCATCCCCCTGCTCAAGCTCATCAATCAGTTGAAATTTTTCCAATGTGTTCATGTATTTAGCGAAGCAAATTGCACAGCAGATCTTTTGTCAAGGAGGAGCCACATGTTTGATATTGTCCAGCATTTCTACACTTATCATCAACTTCCTTGTGCTGCTAAAGGGAGTTATCTGCTGGAGAAAATGGGCATGATAAACTTTAAAAGGAAGAAAGTAAAAAGGATCAAACAACCTCCTTGATTTTGCTATTGTTTCTATGTATATAATCATTTTCATCTAAACTATTTCTGTTTCTTATAGCTCTTATGAATAGGCCTAGTTGTTATTTCTTTTCTTTCTTTTGTAAGGGGAGAGTCTCCCTTATTTATGTTTCCTAGAATTCTATACTAAGAGGAGTCCTCTTGATAGGTGTATAGATCTAGGTTTCTCTTTCTAGAACTGGGAGTAAGTCAGTCATCCTTAGTAGGAAGACAGTCTTAAATACTGACCATAGGATCAGAGGTAAGGTTTATGTCTCCCTTCGTGTACTTTGGGTTTTTGATTTAATGTTAAGGCTTGGGGGTGTGCGGCTTAACCCCTGACTACCAAGAGGGGTGAGATCCTAGGGTAAGGTCCGTTTAAATTTTTAAAAAAGAACAACCCTAAACCCTAAGAGACCCTAAACCCTAAGAAATTGTAAACCCTAAACCTTAAGAAACCATAAACCCTAAACCTTAAGAAACCTTAAACCCTAAAAATCCTAAAAACCACAAAAAACCCTACACCTAAAAAACCTAAACCTAAAAACTCCTAAGAAACCATAAACCATAAACCTTAAACCCTAAATAAACTAAACTTAAAACCCTAAACCCAAAGAAACCCTAAGCCATAAGCCCTAAGAAACCCTACACCCTAAGCCATAAGCCGTAAGAAACCCAAAATCAAAAACCTTAAGAAATCCAAAACCCTAAACCCTAAGAAACCTTAAAAACCATAATCCCTAAGAAGCCCTAAACCCTAAAAACCCACCAAAAAAACCATAAAAGCTCTAAACCTAAAAAAACCCCAAAACCCTAAATCCCAAAAAAAAAAAGCCCTAAAAACCTTTAAATACCCTAAACCTAAAAAACCCTAAAAAAACCTCAACCATAAACCTAAAAAATCCTAAGCCTTTAAAACCATTAAACCCCTAAAAACCTTTTAAAAAATCCTTAAAAACCTTGAAAAACCCTAAATCTAAAAAATCCTAAAAACCCTAAGCCCTAAAACCTAAAAAACACAAAACCCTTAACCCTAAGAAACCCTAAATCCTAAACCCTAAGAAACCCTACACTCTACACCCAAAGAAGCCCTAAACCCAAAGAAACCCCTAAACCTAAAACCCTAAACCCTATAACCCAAAGAAACCCTAAACCCTAAAAATGCTAAGAAACCCTAAATCCTAAAAAACCTTAAAAAATTCTAAACCTAAAAAAACACTAAAAACCCTAAAACATCCTAAAATCCCTAAATAATCCTTTAAAATCCTAAACCTAAAACCCCTAAAAAAACCCAAGTTTGTAAACCCTAAACACTAAAAAATCATTAAAACCCTAAACTCTAAGAAACCCTAAATCCTAAACCCTAGAAAAAACAATCAAAACTTTAAAAAACCCTACAAAAACCATACACCTAAAAAACCCTTAAAAATCCTAAACCCTAAATTCTAAACTCTAAAAAACCTTAAACCTATAACCCTAAACCCAAAAACCAAAGAAACCCTAAGTCTAAAAAAATCCTAAACCCTAAAAAATTCTAAAAATCTTTAAAAATCCTAAACCCTATAAAACACTATAAACGAAATTTTAAAACCCTAAAAAAAACTCTAAGCCTTAAATCCTAAACCTAAAAAATGCTAGAAACCCTAAACCTTAAACCCTAAGAAACCCTAAACCCTAAATCCTATGAAACCCTAAACCCTAAAAACCCCTAAAAACTTTAATAATCCTAATCCTACAAAACCCTAAAAAAAAACTAAACCCAAAAAATTCAAAAAAAAACCTAAAAAAACCCTAAGCCCTAAAAAACCCTAAAAATAAAATCCAGAACACTAAACCCTAAGAAACCCTAAACCCTAAACTCTAAACCATAGGGCCTAAACCCTAAACCCTAGAAAACCCTAAATATAAAATCCTAAACCCTAAGAAATCATAAGAAACCCTAAACCCTAAAAAACCATTAAAATCCCTAAATATAAAATCCTAAACCCTAAGAAATCATAAGAAACCCTAAACCCTAAAAACCCTAAAAAAAACTTTAGAAAACCCTAAACCTAAAATACTCTAAAAAAACCCTAAATCGCACTAAAACTCCATGAAAAATCTTTAAAAACCCTAAAGAATCCTAAGCCCTAAACCCTAAACCATAAAAACCCCTATAAACACTAAACCTAAAATGCTTAACCTTATGAAATCAAAAATTCTAAACACTTAGAAATCCTAAACCCTAAACCCTAAGATACCCAAAATCCTAAAAAACCTTTAAACACCCTAAACCTAAAAAAATCCTTAAAAAACCTTAAGCCCTAAACCCTAAATCCTAAGAAACCTTAAACCCTAAACCTTAGGGCACAAACCCTACATCCTAAGCCCTAAGAAATCCTATACCCTAAACCCTATGAAACCTTAAACCATAAACCCTAAACTGTAGGAAACCCTAAACCCTAAAAAACTGTAAACCTAAAAACCCAAAAATAATCCTTTAAAAACCTTTAAAAATCCTAAATCCTAAAAAACCCTAGGCCCTTAACCCTAAATATTAAAAAACCCTAAACCTAAAACCCTAATCCCTAAACCCTAAAAGATCCTAACCCCTAAACTTAAGAAACCCTAAACCCTAAGAAACCTTAAAAACCCCAAAACCTAAAAACGTTTAAAAAATCCTAAAAAACCCTAAAAACCCTAAAAGAAAACTTTTAAAAACCCTAAAAAAACTAAGCCTTAAACCATAAACCTTAAAGAACAACCCTAAACCTAAAATCGTAAACCCTAAATTCTAAATCCTAAGAAACCCTAAACCATAAGAAATTGTAAACCCTAAATCCTAAGAAACCCTAAAAATCGAATAAAACCCTACACCCAAAAAACCTTAAAAAACCCTAAACCTAAAATATCTTAAACCCTAAAAAAACTAAACCTAAATCATAAACCCTAAATCCTAAGAAACCCCAAACCCTAAGCCCTAAGAAACCCTAAGCCCTAAGCCCTAAGAAACCCTAAATCCTAAGGAATCCAAAACCCTAAACCCTAAGAAACCCTAAATTCTAAACCCAAAGAAACCATAATCCCTAAGAAACACTAACCCCTAAAAACCATAAAAACTCTAAACCTAAAAAACCCCAAAAAACCTTATAAAAATCCCTAAAAGCTCTAAACAAACCCTAAAAACCCTTTAATACCCTAAACCTAAAGAAAACCTCAACCCTAAACCTAAAAAATCCAAAACCTAAAACACCATTAAAATCCCTAAAAATATTTTTAAAATCCTTTAAAAATCTTGAAAAACCCTAAGCCCTAAAACCTAAAACCCCTAAAAACCCTAGACCTAAAACCCTAAACCCTAAACCCTAAATCCTAAGGAATCCTAAACCCTACACCCAAAGAAATTCTAAACCCTAGAAACCCTAAACCCTACACCCAAAGAAACTTGAAACTATACGAAACCCTAAACCTAAAATCCTAAACCCTACAACCCGAAGAAACCCTAAACCCTAAAAACGCTAAGAAACCCTTAATCCTAAAAAACCTTAAAAATTCTAAACTTAAAAAAATGCTAAAAAGCCCTAATCCTTAAAAAACCCTAAATCTTAAATCCTATGAAACCCTAAACCATAAAAAACACTAGAGCCCCTAAAAACCTGAAAAACCCTAAAAAAAACCCCAAAAAAGAAAAACCCTAAGCCCTAAAAAACCCTAAACCTAAAACCCTGAATCCTAAGCCATAAGAAACCCAAAATTCTAAACTCTAAACCATATTGCCTGAACCCTAAACCCTGAAAAACCCTTAAAACCCTAAATATAAAATCCTAAAACCTAAGAAATCATAAGAAATCCTAAACCCTAAAAAACCTTATAAAAACCCTAAACCTAAAATACTCTACAAAAATCCCTAAAACACACTAAAAAAACCATGTAAAAATCTTTTAAAATACTAAACCTAAAAACCTTAAAAAACCCTAAACCCCAAACCTTAAATCGTAAAAATATCTAAAAATCCTAAACCTTCAGAAACCCTAAATCCTAAACCCTTAGAAATCCTAAACCCCTAAACCATAAGAAATTATAAACTCTAAAAAACTTGTAAAAACCCTAAAAAACCATTAAAAATCCTTAAAACCCTAAACTCTAAACCCAAAGAAATCCTACACCTTCAACCCTAAACCTTAGGGCTTAAACCCTAAGCCCTAAGTCCTAACAAATCCTAAACCCTAAGCCCTATGAAACCTCAAACCCTAAACCCTAAGAAACCCTAAACCATAAAAAACCCTTTAAAACCTTTAAAAACCCTAAACTCTAAAAAATCCTAGGCCCTTAACCCTAACCCTAAAAAACCTTAAACCTAAAACCCTAATCCCTAACCCTAAACCTTAAGAAACCCAAAACCCTAAGAAATCTTTAAAAACCCAAAACCTAAAATATGCTAAAACAAATTCTAAAAACCCTAAAAGAAAACCTTCAAAAACCCTTAAAAACTAAACCCTAAACCTTAAAGAATAACCCAAACCCTAAAACCCTAAACCCTAAGAAATCCTAAATCCTAAGAAACTATAAACCCTAAACCCTAATAAACCCTAAAAATCCTAAAAACCCTAAAAAAAACCTGAATCTAAGAAATTGTAAACCCTAAAAATTAAACCCTAAAAAAATAAACCTAAAACCCTAAATGCGAAACCCTAAACCCTAAGCCCTAAGAAAACCTAATCCCTAAGCCCCAATAAACCCTAAACCCTAAACCCTAAGAAATCCAAAACTCTAACCCCTAAGAAACCCTAAACTCTAAACCCTAAGAAACCATAATCCCTAAGAAACCCTAAACCCTAAAAACCCCTAAAACCCATAAAACCCATAAAAACTCTAAACCTAAAAAAAAAAACTAAAAAAACCCAACAAAACCTTTTAAAACCCTAAACCTAAACAACCCTTAAAAACCTCAACCTAAACCTAAAAAATCTGAAACCTAAAAACCCATTAAAATCCCTAAAAACTTTTTAAATCCTTTAAAAACCTTGAAAAACCCTAAGCCCTGAAACCTAAAACCCTAAACCCGAAGAAACCCTAAATGCTAAACCCTAAGAAACTCTAAGCCCTAAAAACCCCTTAACCTAAAACCCTAAACCCTACAACTCTAAGAAACCCTAAACCTTAAAAACCCTAAGAAACCCTAAATCCTAAAAAACCTTTAAAAATCCTACACCTAAAAAAACAATAAATATCCTAAAACATCCTAAAAACCCTAAATAAACCTTTAAAAATCCTAAACTTAAAACCCCTTAAAAAAACCCTAAGTTGTTAACCCTAAACACTAAAAAACCTTAAAAACCCTAAACTCTAAGAAACCATGAACACTAAAGCTTAAGAAACCATAAACCCTAAAAACAATAAAAACCATTAAAAACCCTAAACCTAAAAAACCCTTTAAAATCCTAAGCCCTAAATGCAAAACCCTAAAAAACCTAAAAAGAAAACCCTAAACCCTAAACCTAAAGAAATCCTAAGCTCCAACAAACCCTAAACCCTAAAAACATTTTAAAATCCTAAACCCTAAAAACACTCTAAAAGAAATTTTTAAAACCCTAACTCTAAAAAAACCCTCAGAAAACCCTAAGCCTTAGATCCTAAACCAAAAAAATGCTAAAAAACCCTAAACCTTAAGAAGCCCTAAATCCTAAATCCTATGAAACCCTAAAACCTACAAACCACTAACAACCCTAAAAAAAATTAAGAACCCTAAACCTATAAAACCCTAAAAAAAACCCTAAACCCAAAAAACCCTAAGCCCTAAAATATCCTAAACCCTAAACTCTAAACCATATGGCCTAAACCCTAAACACTTAAAAATCCTTTAAAACCCAAAATAGAAAATCTTAAACCCTAAGAAATCATAAGAAACCCTAACCCCTAAAAAATCCTAAAAACTTTAGAAAACACTAAACTAAAAATACTCTAAAAAACCCTAAAACACACTAAAAACAATGAAAATTTATTTTAAAACCCTAAACCTAAAAAATCCTAAAAACCCTAAGCCCTAAACCCTAAACCATAAAAAACCCAAAACCTTAAGAAACCCTAAATCCTAAATACATAGAAATCCTAAACCTTAAGAAACCCTAAACCCTAAAAAACCTTTAAAAACTCTAAACTTAAATAACTCTAAAAAATCCTTAAAAAGTCCCTAAGCCCTAAACCCTAAAAAACCTCTATACCTAAAACCCTTAAAAAACCCTAAACCTAAGAAAACCCTAAAACAAACCCCCTTAAAAACCTTTAAAATCCCTAAATTCCATAGGCCCTTAACCCTAAAAAGTCATAAACCCTAAGCCCTAAACCCTAAGATACCCGAAACCCTAAATCTTAAGAAACCTTTAAAAACTCGAAACCTAAAAAAGGCTAAAAAAATCCTTAAAAACATAAAAACCCTATAAACCCTAAGAAATCTTAAAAAACCCAAAACCTAAAAATGCTAAAAACATCCTAAAAAATTCTAAAAGAAAACTTTTTAAAAACCTAAGCCCTAAACCCTAAACCTTAAAGAACAACCCTAAACCTAAAATCCTAAACCCTAAATTCTAAATCCTAAGAGACCCTAAATCCTAAGAAATTGTAAACCCTAAATCTGAAGAAACCCTAACCCTAATAAACCCTAAAAAATGTACCAAACCCTACACCCAAAAAATCTTTAAAAAAACCTAAATTAAAAAATTGTAAACCCTAAAAAAACTAAACCCTAAAACCTAAACTCTAAGCCCTAAGAAACCCTAAACCCTAAGTCTTAAGCCCTAAGAAACCCTAAATCCTAAGAAAGTCAAAACCCTAAATCCTAAGAAACCCTAAATTCTAAACCTTAAAAAATCATAATCCCTCAGAAACCCTAACCCTAAAGATCCCTAAAACCACAAAAACTCTAAACCTAAAAAACACTAAAAAAAACCCTAAAAATCCTTTAAATACCCTAAACCTTAAAAAACGTCAACCCTAAACCTAAAATACCATTAAAATCCCTAAAATTCGTTAAAATCCTTAGAAAACCTTGAAAATCCTAAAAACTATAAGCCCTAAAACCTAAAACCCCTAAAACAATCCTAAATAGAAAACCCTAAACCCTAAGAAACCCTAATTCCAAAACCCTAAGAAACTCGAAACCCTAAACCCTACGCCCAAAGAAACTCTAAATCCTAAGAAACCCTAAACCCTACACCAAAAGAAACTCTAAATCCTAAGAAACCCTAAACCCTAAAAACCCCTAAACCTAAAAAAACCCTTAAAAATCCAAAGCCTTAAATGCTTAACCCTAAAAAACCAAAAAAAACCCTAAGCCTAAAACCCTAAACTCTAAACCCAAAGAAACCCTAAGCTCAAAGAAATCCTAAACCCTAAAAAACCCTAAAAACCCTAAAAACCTTTAAAATTCCTAAACCCTAAAAAAACTATAAAAAGAAAATTTTAAAACCCTAAATCTAAAAAACCCTCAAAAAACCCAATGCCTTAAATCCTAAACCTAAGAAAATGCTAAAAACCCTAACCCTAAGAAACCCTAAATACTAAATCATAAGAAACCCTAAACCCTAAAAAACACCAACGACCCTAAAAAAACTTTAAGAACCCTAATCCTATAAAACCCTAAAAAACCCTAAACCCAAAAAACCCTAAAACCCTAAGCCCCAAACCTTAATCCTAAAAAACCCTAAACCTAAAATCCTAAACCCTAAGAAACACTAAACCATAAACTCTAAACCCTACACACTAAAAAACCCTTTAAAACCCTAAATATAAAACCCTAAAAAACCCTAAAAAACCTTAGAAAACCCTCAACCAAAATACTCTAAAAAACCCTAAAACACACGAAAAACCATGAAAATATATTTTAAAACCCTAAACCTAAAAAACCCTAAACCTTAAGAAACCCTAAACCCTTAGAAATCCTAAACCCTAAAAAAAACCTTTCATAACCCTAAGCCTAAAAAACCCTGAAAAAAACCCTTTAAAACCTTTTAAAACCCTAGGCCCTTAACCCTAATCCTTAAACCCTAAGATACCTGAAACCCTAAATTCTAAGAAGCCCTAAACCCTAAATCCTAAGAAACCTTAAAAACTAGAAACCTAAAAAGGCTACAAAATCCTTAAAACCCTAAACAAAAACCTTTAAAAACCCTAAAAAATCTAAACCCTAAATCCTAAACCTTAAAGCACAACCCTAAACCTTAAATTCTAAATCGTAAGAAACCCTAAACCCTAAGAAACTGTAAACCCTAAACCTTAAGAAACCATAAACTCTAAACCTTAAGAAACCCTAAAACCTAAAAATCCTAAAAACCATAAAAATCCCTACACCGAAAAAACTTTTAAAAAACCCTAAACTTAGAAAATCCTAAAAAGTCGTAAACCCTAAACCTTAAACCCTAAAAAAACTAAACCTAAAACCCTAAAACCTAAGAAACCCTAAAAATGGTTTATTCACTTGTTCTTCAGCTTGGGAGTCCATCAGATCTAAGAAGAACAAGAGTAGGTTAAATACTCTTACATGACAAAAAAATGTTTCCTTTAAAGCCTCATTCCTTTTATGAAAAGCTTTAAAAACAAACTACCTACTAATGACAGGAATAACACCTTTGGAAGAGAACCTGCTTAATGTTCTTACTGCATTAATCCAGGATGGGATGAAATAGAACATGTATTTGTTTCTGGGAACTTTACCAAGACCATTTGGGAAATTTTCTCCTCCCTGCTAGGCACTGATCACAGACAGCTACCTCTGAGAAATCATCTGATGAAGTGGTGGGGACTGGAATACAAAAATGAAGTGCATGAAGCTATTATCCAGTCCCTCCCTGTTATTATTTGCTGGAACTTGTTGAAAAATAGGTGCTCAGCAAAGTATGGCAAACAGAAACCAAGCATATCCATAGTGAAGTTCCTAATATCCAAATATATCAACCACATGTCTAAGGCTGCATATCCATACCTTCAGTGGCCTAGTAAATGGCCTGAGTTGATTAAAGTGATTGAAGGGTGTTGGCATGATATCCAAATCAGAGAAGTTAATTGGGTAAGGCCTCCTGGCAACATCTTCAAGCATAATACAGATGGTAGTGCCTTAAGCAACCCTGGCAAGATTGGAGGAGGAGGCATATTAAGGGATTCAAATGGTGAAATGATTAATGCTTTCACGATCCCTCAAGGCTTTGGCACTAACAATCCGGCAGAATCCCAAGCTGCTGCTCATGGTATTGACTAGTGCATACAACATGGCTATAACATAGATTCTGCACTGCTTATGAAATGGCTCAACCAAGTCAGCAAGCCTCCATGGAAGCTCCAACAATACATCATCCCCCTGCTCAAGCTCATCAATCAGTTGGAATTTTTCCAATGTGTTCATGTATTTAGTGAAGCAAATTGCACAGCAGATCTTTTTTCAAAGAGGAGCCACAAGTCTGATATTGTCCAGCATTTCTACACTTATCATCAGCTTCCTTGTGCTGCTAAAAGGAGTTATCTGGTGGAGAAAATGGGCATGATAAACTTTAGAAGGAAGAAAGTAAAAAGGATCAAGCAGCCTTCCTGATTTTGCTATTGTTTCTATGTATAGAATCCTTTTCATCTAAACTATTTCTGTTACTTATTGCTCTTATGAATAGGCCTAGTTGTTATTTCTTTTCTTACTTTTGTAAGGGGAGAGTCTCCCTTATTTATGTATCCTAGAATTCAATACTAAAAGGAGTCCTCTTGATACGTGTAAAGATCTAGGTTTCTCTTTCTAGAACTGGGAGTAAGTCAGTCATCCTTAGTAGGAAGACAGTCTTATGTACAGACCATAGGATCGGAAGTAAGGTTTGTGTCCCCCTTCGTGTACTTGTTTTTTGATTTAATGTTAAGGCTTGGGGGTGTGCGGCTTAACCCCTGACCGCCACGAGGGTGAGATCCTTGGGTAAGGTCCGTTTAAAAAAAAAGAACAACCCTAAACCTTAAATTCTAAACCCTAAGAAACCCTAAACCCAAAGAAACTGTAAACCCTAAAGCTTAAGAAACCATAAACCCTAAACCTTAAGACACCCTAAACCCTAAAAATCCTAAAAACCATAAAAAAAACCTACACCTAAAAAACCTTTAAAAAAACCTTAACCTAAAAAGTCCTAAGAAACCATAAACCATAAACCTTAAACCCTAAATAAACTAAACCTAAAACCCAAAACCCTAAGCCCTAAGCTCTAAGCCCTAAGAAACCCTACACCCTAAGCCATAAGACCTAAGAAACCCGAAACCCTAAGAAATCCAAACCCTAAACCCTAAGAAACCCTAAAAACCATAATCCCTAAAAAACCGTAAACCCTAACAACGCCAAAAAACCCTAAAAACTCTAAACCTAAAAAAACCCCAAAACCCTAAATCCCTAAAAAAAAAAACCTAAAAACCTTTAAATACCCTAAACCTAAAAAACCCTAAAAAAACCTCAACCATAAACCTAAAAAATCCTAAAAACCCTAAGCCTTAAAACCTAAAAAAAACTAAACCTAAAACCCTAAGAAACCCTAAATCCTAATCCCTAAGAAACCCTAACCCTACACACAAAGAAACCCTAAACCCAAAGAAATCCCTAAACCTAAAACCGTAAACCCTATAACCCGAAGAAACACTAAGAAACTCGAAACCCTAAAAATGTTAAGAAACCCTAAATCCTAAAAACCTTAAAAAATTCTAAACCTAAAAAAACACTAAAAACCCTAAAACATCCTAAAAATCCCTAAATAAACCTTTAAAAATCCTAAACCTAAAACCCCTAAAAAAAACACTAAGTTGTAAACCCTAAACACTAAAAAACCATTAAAACCCTAAACCTAAAACCCTAAACTCTAAGAAACCCAAAACTCTAAAAAATCCTAAAGCCTAGAAAAAACAATCAAAACATTAAAAAAAAACCCTACAAAAACCCTAAACCTAAAAAACCCTTAAAAATCCTAAGCCCTAAGCCCTAAACTCTAAAAAACCTTAAACCTATAATCCTAAACTCGAAAACCAAAGAAACCCTAATTCCAAAAAAATCATAAACCCTAAAAATTCACTCTAAAAGAAATTTTAAAACTCTAAAAAAAACTCTAAGCCTTAAATCCTAAACCTAAAAAATGCTAAAAATCCTAAACCTTGAACCCTAATAAACCCTAAACCATAAATCCTACAAAACCCTAACCCTAAGAATTGCTAAACCCTAAAAACCCTTTAAAACTTTAAAAATCCTAATCCTACAAAACCCTAAAAAAACTAAACCCAAAAAATTCAAAAAAAAAACCTAAAAAAACCCTAAGCCCTAAAACCCCCTAAACCTAAAACCCAGAACTCTAAACCCTAAACCCTAAACTCTAAATCATAGGGCCCAAACCCTAAACCGTAAAAAACCCTAAAAATAAAATCATAAACCCTAAGAAATCATAAGAAACCCTAAGCCCTAAAAACCCTAAAAAAAACCTTACAAAACCCTAAACCTAAAATACTCTAAAAAAAGCCTAAAACCCCATAAAAAATCTTTAAAAACCCTAAAAAATCCTAAACCCTAAACCCTCAATCGTAAAAAACCCCTAAAAACTCTAAATCCAAAACACTTAACCTTATGAAATCCAAAGTCCTAAACCCTTAGAAATCTTAAACCCTAAACCTTAAGATACCCTAAATCCTAAAAAACCTTTAAAAACCATAAACCTAAAAAAATCCTTAAAAAACCTTATGCCCAAAACCCTAAACCCTAAGAAACCTTATCCTTAAACCCTAAACCCTAAACCCTAAATCCTAAGCCCTAAGAAATCCTATACCCTAAACCCTATGAAACCTTAAACCGTAAATGCTAAACCGTACCTAAACCCTAAAAAACTCTAAACCTAAAAACCCTAAAAAAATTCCTTAAAATCCTTTAAAAATCCTAAACCCTAAAAAACCCTAGGCCCTTAACCCTAAACATTTAAAAACCCTAAACCTAAAACCCTAACCCCTAAACCCTAAAAGATCCTAACCCCTAAACCCTAAGAAACCCTAAACCCAAAGAAACCTTTAAAAACCCAAAACCTAAAAATGTTAAAAAAATCCTAAAAAACCCTAAAAACCCTAAAATAAAACTTTTGAAAAACCTTAACCATAAACCTTAAAGAAAAACCCTAAACCTTAAATTTAAACCCTAATTCTAAATCCTAAGAAACCCTAAACTATAAGAAATTGTAAACCCTAAATTCTAAGAAACCCTAAAAACCGTATAAAACCCTACACCCAAAAAACCTTAAATAACCTAAACCTAAAATAATGTAAACCCTAAAAAATCTAAACCTAAAATCGTAAACTCTAAATCCTTTGAAATCCTAAACCCTAAGCCCTAAGAAACCCTAAACCCTAAGCCCTAAGACCTAAGAAATCCTAAATCCTAAAGAGTCCAAAACCCTAACCACTAAAAACCATGAAAACTCTAAACCTAAAAATGCCAAAAAACCTTATAAAACCCCCTAAAAGCTCTAAACAAAACCCTTTAGTACCCGAAACCTAAAAAAACCTCAACCAAACCTAAAAAATCCTAAACCTAAAAACTCATTAAAATCCCAAAAAACTTTTTAAAAATCCTTTAAAAACCTTGAAAAACCCTAAAATCCTAAGCCCTAAAACATAAAACTCCTAAAAACCCTAGACCTAAAACCCCAAAAAACCCTAGACCTAAAATCCCAAACCCTAAACCCTAAATCCTAAGAAAACCTAAACCCTAGGAACCCAAAACCCTACACCCAAAGAAATTCTAAACCCAAGAAACCCTAAACCCAACACCCAAAGAAACTCTAAACTCTAAGAAACCCTAATCCCTAAAAACCCCTAAACCTAAAACCCTAAACCCTATAACTCGAAGAAACCCTAAACCCTAAAAACGCTAAGAAACCCTAAATCCTAAAAAACCATAAAAAATTCTAAACCTAAAAAATGCTAAAAAACCCTAAACCTTAAGAAACCCTAAATCTTAAATCCTACGAAATCCTAAACCCTAAGAAACGCTAAACCATAAAAAACATTAAAGACCCTAAAAAACTTTTTAAACCCTAAACCTAAAAAAACCCCAAACCCAAAAAATCCAAACGAAAAACCCTGAACCCTAAACCCTAAGAAACCCAAAATCCTAAACTTTAAACCATAGTGCCTAAACCCTAAAAACCCTAAATATAAAATCCTAAAACCTAAGAAATCATCAGAAACCCTAAACCCTAAAAAACCTTATAAAAACCCTAAACCATAGAAAAACCTAAATACCCTAAACCTTAAGAAACTCTAAATTCTAAACCGTAAATCATAGAAATTATAAACCCTAAAAAACCTGTAAAAACCCTAAACCTAAAAAACCATTAAAAAAATCCTTAAAAACCCTAAACCTTAGGGACTAAATCCTAAGCCCTAAGTCCTAAGAAATCCTAAACCCAAAATCTTAAATCCTAAACCCTATGAAACCTCAAACCCTAAACCCTAAGAAACCCTAAACAATAAAAAAAATCTTTAAAAACTTTTAAAACCTTAAACACTAAAAAAAATCCCAGGCCCTTAATCCTAAACCCTAGAAAACACTAAACCTAAAACCCTAAATCCTAAGAGACCCTAAACCCTAAACCTTAAGAAACCTTAAACCCTAAGAAATCTTTAAAATCTCAAAACCTAAAAAATGCTAAAACAAATCCTAAAAACCCTAAACCTTAAAGAATAACCCTAAACCTAAAACCCTAAACCCTAAGAAATCCTAAACCCTAAAAAACTATAAACCCTAAACCCTAAAAACCCCTAAACCCATTAAAAACCCTAAAAACTTGAACCTAAGAGATTGTAAACCCTAAACATTAAACCCAAAAAAAATAAACCTAAAACCCTAAATGCTAAACCCTAAGCCCTAAGAAACCCTAAACCCTAAGCCCTAATAAACCCTAAACCTTAAACCCTAAGAAATCCAAAACTCTAAACCCTAAGAAATCCTAAATTCTAAACCCTAAGAAACCATAATCCCTAAGAAACCCTAAACCCTAAAAACACCTGAAAATCATAAAAACTCTATACCTAAAAAAAACCCCAAAAAACCCAACAAAAACCTTAAAAGCCCTAAAAAAAACCCCAAAAACCTTTTAAAACCCTAAACCTAAAAAATCCAAAACCTAAAAACCCCTAAAAACTTTTTAAATCCTTTAAAAACCTAGAAAGATCCTAAACCTAAAAAAACCTAAAACACCTAAACCCTAAAACCTAAAAAACCTTTAAAAACACTAAACCTGAAGGAATCCTAAACCCTAAACCCTAAGAAAGCCAAAATCCTACACCCTAAGAAACCCTAAACCCTAAGAAACTCTAAGCCCTAAAAACCCCTTAACCTAAAACCCTAAACCCTACAACCCAAAGAAACCATAAATCTTAAAAACCCTAAGAAACCCTAAATCCTAAAAAACCTTTCAAAACTTTTACACCTAAAAAAACAGTAAAAATCCTAAAAAATTCTTAAAATCCTAAATGAATCTTTAAATATCCTAAACCACAAACCCCTAAAAAAAACCCTAAGTTGTTAACCCTAAACACTAAAAAACCTTTAAAACCCTAAACTCTAAGAAACCATGAACACTAAAGCTTAAAAACCCTAAACCCTAAAAACAATAAAAACCTTAAAAAATCATAAACCTAAAAAACCCTACAAAAATCCTAAACCTAAAAAACCCTAAAAAATCCTAAGCCCTAAATGCTAAACCCTAAAAAACCTTAAAAAAACCCTAAACCCTAAACCCAAGGAAATCCTAAGCTCAAAGAAACCTTAAACCCTAAAAACATTTTAAAATCCAAAACCCTAAAAAAAACTCTAAAAAGAAAAGCTTAAAACCCTAAATCTAAAAAAACCCTCAAAAAACCCTAAGCCATAAATTCTAAACCTAAGAAAATGCTAAAAAACCCTAAACCTTAAGAAACCCTAAATCCTAAATCCTATGAAACCCTAAAACCTAAAAAACACTAACAATCCTAAAAAAACTTTAAGAACCCTAAACCTATAAAACCCTAAAAAAACCCTAAACTCAAAAAACCCTAAGTCCTAAACCTTAAGCTCTAAAAAGTCCTAAACCCTAAACCCTAAACTCTAAACCATAGGGCCTAAACCCTAAACACTAAAAAACCCTTTTAAACCCTAAATATAAAATCCTAAACCCTAAGAAATCATAAGAAACCCTAAACCCTAAACCATTAAAAATCCTAAACCTAAAACCCAAAACCTTAAGAAACCCTAAATCCTAAACCCTTAGAGATCCTAAACCTTATGAAACCCTAAACCCTAAAAAACCTTTAAAAACCCTAAACCTAAAAAACTCTAAAAAAATCCTTAAAAAATCTTTAATCCCTAAACCCTAAACCCTA
The DNA here is from genome assembly GCA_018342035.1 of Solanum appendiculatum. Taxonomy (NCBI): domain Eukaryota; kingdom Viridiplantae; phylum Streptophyta; class Magnoliopsida; order Solanales; family Solanaceae; genus Solanum; species Solanum appendiculatum. The sequence continues at coordinate 95,743 of JAGDQO010001495.1, forward strand.
AAAAAACTCTAAACCTAAAACCCTTAAAAACCCCTAAACCTAAGAAAACCCTAAAACAACCTTAAAAACCTTTAAAACCCCTAAAAAACCATAGGCCCTTAACCCTAAAAAGTCATAAACCCTAATCCCTAAACCCTAAACCATAAGAAACCGTAAACCCTAAATCCTAAGAAACCTTAAAAAGCTCGAAACCTAAAAAAGGCAAAAAAAATCCTTAAAATACATAAAAACCCTAAGAAATTGTAAACCCTAAACCTTAAGAAACCATAAATCCTAAACCTTAAGAAACCCTAAACCCTAATAAACCCTAAAAATCTTAAAAACCATAAAACCCCTACACCTAAAAAACCTTTAAAAAACATAAACCTAAAAAATCCTAAAACCCGTAAAAACCATACACCTAAAAACCCTTTAAAAAAATATAAACCTAAAATATCCTAAGAAACCGTAAACCGTAAACCCTAAAACCTAAAAAACAAAACCTAAAACCCTAAATCCTAAGAAATCCTAAACTCTAAGCCCTAAGCCCTAAAAACCCCAAAACCATAAGAAATGCAAAACTCTAAACCCTAAGAAACCATAATCCCTAAGAAACCCTAAACCCTAAAACCCCAAAAAATCCCAAAAAACCATAAAAACTCTAAACCTAAATACCCTAAAAGCCCTAAAAAAAACTCTAAAAACCTTTAAATACCCTAAACCTAAAAAAACTTTAAAAAAACGTCAACCATAAACCTAAAAAATCCTAAACCTAAAAAGTCATTAAATCCCTAACAACCTTTAAAAAATCCTTAAAAAACCTTGAAAAACCCTAAATAAAAAAAAATCCTAAAAACCCTAAGCCCTAAAATCTAAAAAAACACTAAACCTAAAACCCTAAACCCTAAGAAACCCTAAATCCTAAACCCTAAGAAACCCTAAGCCATACACCAAAAGAAACCCTAAACCCAAAGAAACCTAAACCCTAAAAACCCCTAAACCTAAAACCTTAAACCCTATAACCCGAAGAAATCCTAAATCCTAAAAAACCTTTACAAAATTCTAAAACTAAAAAAAACACTAAAAACCCTAAAACAGCCTAAAAACCTCTAAATAAACGTTTAAAAATTCTAAACCTAAAACCCCTAAAAAACCCTAAGTTGTAAACCCTAAAAACAAAAAAATTGTAAAAACCCTAAACTCTAAGAAACCCTAAACTCAAAAAAAAACCTAAACCCTAGAAAAAACAATCAAAACCTTAAAAAAACCTTACAAAAACCCTAAACCTAAAAAACCTTTAAAAATCCTAAGCCCTAAACCCTAAACCCCGAAAAACCTTAAACCTAAAACCCTAAACCCTAAAACTAAAGAAACCCTAAGCCCAAAGAAATCCTAAATCCTAAAAAATCCTAAACCCTAAAAAAGACTCTAAAAGATGTTTTAAAGCCCTAAACCTAAAAACCATAACAAAAAAACTCTCAGCCTTAAATCCTTAACCTAAAAAAGTGCTAAAAATCCAAAACCCTAAACCCTAAGAAACCCTAAACCCTAAATCATATTAAAACCCTAAACCCTAAGAAACTCTAAACCCTAAAAACACTAAAAACCCTTAAAAAAAACTTTAAAAATCCTAAACCTACAAAACCCTAAAAAAACCATCAACCCAAAAAAAATCTTAAAAAATCCCTAAGCCCTAAAACACCCTAAACCTAAAACTCAGAACACTAAACCTTAAGAAACCCTAAACCCTAAACTCTAAACCTAGGGTCTAAACCATAAACCCTAAAAAAACCTAAATATAAAATCATAAACCCTAAGATATCATAAGAAACCCTAAACCCTAAAAACCCTTTAAATCCCTAAATATAAAATCCTAAAACCTAAGAAATCCTAAACCCTAAAAACATTTTAAAAACCTTAGAAAACCCTAAACCTAAAATACTCTTAAAACCCTAAAACACACTAAAACCACATGAAAAAATCTTTAAAAACCCTAAACCTAAAAAATCCTACTAAACCCAAAACCGTAAAACCCCCTAAAAACTCTAAACCTAAAACACTAAACCTTATGAAATTCCTAAACCCTTAGAAATCCTAAACCCTAAACCCTAAGAAACCCTAAATCCTAAAAAACCATTAAAAATCCTAAACCTAAAAAAATCCGTTAGAAAACCTTAAGCACTAAACCCTACACCTAAAAAACCCTAAAAAATCCTTTAAAACCCTAAATCCTAAAAAACCCTAAAAAATCCTTTAAAAACCTTTAAAACCCTAAATCCTAAAAAACCTTAGGCCCTTAACCCTAAAACTAAAACCCTAATCCCTAAACCCTAAACACTAAAAGATCCTAAACCCTAAACCTTAAGAAACCCTAAACCCTAAGAAACCTTAAAAAACCCAAAACTTAAAAATGCTAAAAACATACTAAAAATTCTAAAAGAAAACTTTTAAAAACCCTAAAAAAACCTAAGCCCTAAACCCTAAACCTTAAAGAACAACCCTAAACCTAAAATCTTATACCCTAAATCCTAAATCCTAAGAAACCCTAAGAAATTGTAAACCCTAAATCCTAAGAAACCCTAAACCATAATAAACCCTAAAAACCGTACAAAACCCTACACCCAAAAAACCTTTAAAAACCCTAAATCAAAAAAATTGTAAAACCGAAAAAAAACTAAACCTAAAATCCTAAACCCTAAAACCTAAACCCTAAGCCCTAAGAAACCCTAAACTCTAAATCCTAAGCCCTAAGCCCTAAGAAACCCTAAACCCTAAATCCTAAGAAGGTCAAAACTCTAAGTCCTAAGAAACCCTAAATTCTAAACCGTAAGAAACCATAATCCCTCAGAAACCCTAAACCCTAAAAATCCCTAAAAACCATAAAAACTTTAAACCCTAAAAAAACCCTTAAAATCCTTTAAATACCCTAAACCTTAAAAAACCTCAACACTAAACCTAAAATACCATTAAAATCCCTAAACACCGTTAAAAACCCTTGAAAAACCCTAAAAGCTCTAAGCCCTAAAACCTAAAACCCCTAAAAAACCCTAAACCTAAAACCCTAAACCCTAAATCCTAAGAAACCCTAAATCCTAGGTTTCCTTACTAGTATCGGCAATGAGTTGGCTAGCCTTGGTTCGATGGTCAACTTATGAACCACCATAGGATCAGAGGTAAGGTTTATGTCCCCCTCCTTGTATGTTTTTTCTTTTATTAATGTTAAGGCTTGGGGTGTGTGGCTTAACCCCTGACCGCCACGAGGGGTGAGATCCTTGGATAAGGTCCGTTTAATTAAAAAAAAAGAAACCCTACACCCTAAGAAACCCTAAACCCTAAGAAACTCTAAGCCCTAAAAACCCCTTAACCTAAAACCCTAAACCCTACAACCAAAAGAAACCCTAAAGCTTAAAAATCCTAAGAAACCCTAAATCCTAAAAAAATCTTTAAAAAATCCTAAACCTAAAAAAGCAGTAAAATCCTAAAACATCCTAAAAACCCTAAATCAACCTTTAAAAATCCTAAACCTAAAACCCCTAAAAAAAACCCTAAGTTGTTAACCCTAAACACTAAAAAGTCTTTAAAACCCTAAACTCTAAGAAACCCTGAACACTAAAGCTTAAGAAACCCTAAACCCTAAAAACAATCAAAACCTTAAAAACCATAAACCTAAAAAACCCTACAAAAACCCTAAACCTAAAAACCCTTAAAAAATCCTAAGCCCTAAATGCTTAACAGTAAAAAACCTTAAAAAACCCCAAACCTAAAACCCTAAACTCTAAACCCAAAGAAACCCTAAGCTCAAAGAAGCCCTAAACCCTAAAAAACCCTAAACACCTTTAAAAATCCTAAACCCTAAAAAAACTATAAAAAGAAACTTTTAAAACCTTAAATCTAAAAAACCCTTAGCCTTAAATCCTAAACCTATGAAAATGCTAAAACCCCTAAACCCTAAGAAACCCTAAATACTAAATCCTAAGAAACCCTAAACCCTAAGAAACTCTAAGCCCTAAAAAACACTAACGACCCTAAAAACCTTTAAGAACCCTAAACCTATAAAACCTTAAAAAACCCTAAAACCCCTAAGCCCTAAACTTTAATCCCTTTAAAACCCTAAACCCTAAGAAACCCTAAACCATAAACTCTAAACCATAGGGCCTAAACCCTAAACACTAAAAAAATGCTTTAAAACCCTAAATATAAAATCCTAAACCCTAAGAAATCATATGAAATCCTAAACCCTAAAAACCCTTAAAAAACCTTAGAAAACCCTCAACTAAAATACTCTAAAAACCCCTAAAACACACTGAACACCATGAAAAATATATTTTAAAACCCTAAAAAAACCCTAAGCCCTAAACCCTAAATCATAAACCCTTAGAAATCCTAAACCCTAAGAAACCCTAAACCCTAAAAAACCTTTTAAAACCCTAAACCTAAAAAACCCTAAAAAACCTTTAAAAATCCCTAAGACCTAAACCCTAAAAAACTCTAAACCTAAAACCCTTAAAACACTAAACCTTAGAAAACCCAAAAAAAAACCTTAAAAACCCTAGGCCCTTAACCCTAATCCCTAAACCCTAGACCCATAACCCTAAAAATCGTAGGTCCTTAACCCTAATCCCTAAACCCTAAGATACCCGAAACCCTAAGAAACCCTAAACCCTAAATCCTAAGAAACCTTAAAAAAATCGAAACCTAAAAGGGCTAAAAATAAATCCTTAAAACCATAAAATCCTAAACGAAAACCTTTAAAAACCCAAAAAAAAAGCCCTAAACCTTAAACCTTAAAGAACAACCCTAAACCTAAAACCCTAAACCCTAAATTCTAAACTGTAAGAAACCCTAAACCCTAAGAAATTGTAAACCCTAAACCTTAAGAAACCATAAACTCTAAATCTTAAGAAATCCTAAACCCTAATAAACCCTAAAAATCCTAAAAACCATAAAAAACCCTACACATAAAAAAACCTTTAATAAAACCTAAACCTAAAAAATCCTAAAAAACCGTAAACCGTAAACCCTAAAAAACTAAACCCTAAACCCTAAGAAACCCTAAACTCTAAGCCCTAAGAAACCCTAAACCCTAAGAAACTCAAAACCTAAAACCTTAAGAAATCCAAACCCCTAAATCCTAAGAAACCCTAAACTCTAAACCTCAAGAAACCATAATCCCTAAGAAACTCTAACCCCTAAAAACCATAAAAATGCTAAACCTAAAAACCCCAAAAAAACCCTATAAAAACCCTAAAAGCCCTAAATATACACTAAAAACCTTTAAATACCCTAAGCCTAAAAAACCCTAAAAGTCCTTACAAAACCCCTAAAAACCATTATATACCCAAAGCCTAAAGAACCTAAAAAAAACCTCAACCATAAACCTAAAAAATCCTAAACCGAAAAAACAATTAAACCCTTAAATACCTTTTTAAAATCCTTTAAAAACCATGGAAAACCCTAAATTTTAAAAAACCTAAAAAACCTAAGCCCTAAAACATAAAAGACACTAAACCTAAAATCCTAAACCCTAAATCCTAAACCCTAAAAAACCCTATGCCCTACACCCAAAGAAACCCTAAACCCTAAAAACCTATAAACCTAAAACCCTAAACCCTAAAAATGCTAAGAAACCCTAAATCCTAAAACACCTTAAAAAATTCTAAAACTAAGAAAACACTAAAAACCCTAAAACGTCCTAAAAATCCCTAAATAAACCTTTAAAAATCCTAAACCTAAAACCCCTAAATAAAACCCTAAGTTGGGAACCCTAAAGACTAAAAAATCGTTAAAACCCTAAACCTAAAATCCTAAACTCTAAGAAACCCCAAATCCTAAACTCTGAAAACCCTAAACCCTAGAAAAAACAATCAAAACCTTAAAAACCCTAAACCTAAAAAACCCCAAAAAATCCCAAAAATCATACAAACTCTAAACCTAAAAACCCCAAAAGCATATAAAAAACCATAAAAGCCATAAAAAAAAACCCTAAACCTAAAAAAACTTTAACAAAACCTCAACCATAAACCTAAAAAACCATTAAATCCCTAAAAACCATTAAAAATCCTTTAAAAACCTTCAAAAACCCTAAATCAAAAAAAATCCTAAAAACCCTAAGCCCTAAAATCTAAAATTCACTAAACCTAAAACCCTAAACCCTAAGAAACCCTAAATCCTAAACCCTAAGAAACCCTAAACCCTACACCAAAAGAAACCCTAAACCCTAAAAACCCCTAAACCTAAAACCTTAAACCCTATAACTCGAATAAACCCTAAGAAACCCTAAATCCTAAAAAACCTTTAAAAAATTCTAAACCTAAAAAAACCCTAAAACAGCCTAAAAACCTCTATATAAACCATTAAAAATTCTAAACCTAAAACACCTAAAAAAAACCTAAGTTGTAAACCCTAAAAACAAAAAAACCGTTAAAACCCTAAACTCTAAAAAACCCTAAACCCTAGAAAAAACAATCAAAACCTTAAAAAACCCTACAAAACCCTAAACCTAAAAAAACCCTTAAAAATCCTAAGCCCTAAACCCTAAAAAACCTTAAACATAAAACCCTAAACCCTAAAATCAAAGAAACCCTAAGCCCAAAGAAATCCTAAACCCTAAAAAAACTCTAAACGATGTTTTAAAACCCTAAACCTAAAAACCCAAAAAAAAACTCTAAGCCTTAAATCATAAACCTAAAAAAGTGCTAGAAACCCTAAACCCTAAATCCTACGAAACCCTAAACCCGAAGAAACTCTAAACCCTAAAAACACTAAAAACCCTAAAAAAAAATATTTATATCCTAAGCCTACAAAACCCTAAAAAAACCCTCAATCCAAAAAACCCTAAAAAGGCTAAAAAAAAAAAACCCTAAACCTAAACCTCAGAACACTAAACCTTAAGAAACTGAAACGACCCCAAAAATGCCCGAAAATGTGCTTCGGAAACACCTATAATTGTAATTTCCATATATCTCAAAATCCGTGCATGATTTCAGAAATTCGACTTCATATTCTTATTTGTGGGGTCAAATTGAGTGGGAAATGGGTCTAACCCGAATTTTAGAGCAACCGTATCAAAATTCAAAAATCGCAAAATTGCGATTTGGGGGTCAACTTTAAAGGGGCATGATCTCTTAGCCACAAGGAACTGGATAGGGCTGCAAACTATTAATTAAAGTTCTTTGAGTTTACTTTCCAACGCACTTGGTTTCAAACCTCATGCCGGAAGTTAGGAAATGAGGGAGTTATTGACCATTTTCGTAAAACCTCTTGCAGATTTGCAATTTCCAGTGAGCTATTTTTAGGTCGGGTTGGAGAACGTTTTTTTTTATAAAAAAGGGGAAATATGTCCCATACTTAGTCATTTTTCTTAACTCCAAAAACACTCTCTAAGCCTCTCCAAAAATTCCACCAAGATCTTCAACCAAATTCAAACATCTCAAGCTCTAATTCCGGATTCAAAACTCAATCTCAAGCTTCGATTCTCCATTCCAATCTTCATCAAGGATTCTCCAAAGTTGAGGTATGTGGGTTTGATTGTGGAAACCTTCCTTTCCACAAGTCCAACCATTATCCTCTATTTCTACTTCAAGTTTATGGGTCCTTATGATTATTTATGAACTCTTGAATTAATGGAATTACTACTACACCCCTATTAATGGTCCATTTTGCATTATTATCATGAAATGGAATTATTATGTGATGTTTATGGTTTACATGCTTCATGATCAAATATGAAGGTTGATATATATATGTATGTTGTTGGTGGGCTGATTTATATGGATTTTGGAATTGGTTGGATTTAGTATTCTTGAAATACATGATTTCATTTACATGAACAATTGCCCACCTTGTGTTTGATAAAATGCCCATTTATAGAATTCTTAGGAAAGGGAAGGTCCAAGGTACGTCCTATGAGTCGGATGGTTATGTAATTACTGAATGATGATGAAATGGACACATGTATATGATTTTCTCTAAATAAGTGTTGTGAGTCGACCATGCCTAGTACGGGGGGTAGTAGGCGCGTATAACCATATCGAGGGGTTTGTACCTTGGTTGCCTAGTACGGGGGGTAGTAGGCCCGTATAACCATATCGAGGGGTTTGTACCTTGGTCCCTAGCTCGGGGGGTGGTAGGCCCGTGTAACCATATTGAGGGGTTGTACCTCTTTCGCCTCTCCAAGGGGGTGGTAGGCCTTGGAAATACTATATTGATGGTCACTCGCCACACATGTACTACGTCCCACTAAATATGATTTTTTATGTAAGCATCATTATACATATCATTTCATTAATATGCTATCTATTGGGTATGATTACGCATTTTTCCTATGATGTTCATCTAATGTAGCATTGCATTGGCAATCCCATATACTTAGTACATTCAAATGTACTAACGCATACTCTATGCCTACATGATGTCCACCATGTAGGGACCGAGCACGCGCTTGAACCCATCCTCTCCGCGTGGCTAGTACGTGATTTTCTATAGTGTTATTGGTGAGTCCTCCATTTCGGGGACGTTGCTCATGATCTTTTGCTATGTATAAAACTTTCCTTTCTAGTTATGTATTGACTATGAGGGTGAGCCCGGTAGTTTGTCTTGGCCCCCGCTAAGTACTCATGTTTAGAGGTGGTGTTGGACAAGTTGTGTATTATGCTTGAGCTTGACTCATCTATGGTATTTATGTATCATTCTTTTTTTTTGCTCCCTTAGTCCCGATTTCCCCCTTGATTATGCTTATCGCTTATGGTCATTTAATTGCTTCCGCGACCAAGGTTGTGTAATGATACGCTATGAGGCTTGTTTTGGGGTTCCTTCGGGTTCCCCATTCGCCGGTCACAATCCTAAGGCCTAGGCTTGGGTCGTGACAAACTTGTATCAGAGCCCTAGGTGAATGATCCCTCGGAGTCCAACACACCTGCGTTGAATTAGAAGTCCGATTCATGGTTGTGTTGTGCACCACAACTATGAGTAGGAGGCTATGAGACGTTTTAGGAAATGTTTCCCTTCTCCATGTTCTAAGTCGTGCTGTTGAAGTTGAATTAAGTTCTTCCCTAACGGTTGTTCTTTGTTATGTTAGATCATGCCTAATACAAGAGGAAGACGAGCCCGCGCACCCGAGGAACAACCGACCAATGGGGATCTTCGTGATGCCCTTACTTTATTTGCACAAGCTATGGCTAATCAAGCCAACCACGGGACCCAAGCCCCCCAGGCTCCTACCCCGGCATCTCGGGTGAGAGACTTCGTGCGGATGAATCCCCCAGAATTCTATGGGTCTAAGTTAGATGAAGACCTTCAAGAGTTCATTGATGAAGTCCACAAGATATTAGCTATCATGGGCGTGAGGTCAGAAAATAAGGCGGAGTTGGCGGCCTACCAACTAAAAGGAGTGGCCCAAAATATGGTACAACCAATGGAAGAGAGAGAAGGGGGCAAACTATGTGGTGCCTTGGGAAGAGTTCAAAACGGCCTTAATCGATTCTTTCCTCTATAGCTTAGGGAAGCCAAATTGGTGGAGTTCATGAATTTAAAAAAAGGATCTATGAGTGTGAGGGAGTATGCCCTCAAGTTTAACCAACTTTCAAGATATGCTCCACACTTGGTTGCCGACTCACGGTCTAGAATGAATAAATTCGTGATGGGTGTGTCCGACCTAGTGAGTGAGGAATGCCGGTCCGCAATGTTGATTAGTGACATGGACTTGTCCCGCTTGATGGTCTATGCCGAAAAAATGGAGGAGGAGAAGTTGAGGATGAAGAGGGGTCATGAGGCCAAGAGGGCCCGTTTTGAGGGCAAGTTCCAAAGTCGAAGGGGAGGCCGATTTCATCAAGGCCAAGGGTCTTCTCATGCGCCCCATAGGGGGTTTGCCAAGGACGTTCCAAGGGCCCAAGGTGTTGGTGGTATGGGTCCTAGTGATGTATGTCCGAAGTGTGGTAAGGGCCATGGTGGCCCGTGTTTGAGAAATACCGGTGCTTGCTACAGTTGTGGGGAAATGGGGCACAAGGCAATGGATTGTCCCCGAAATCACAACAAGGTAAGGAGGTCCGTCCACAAGGTGCCAATGCGGTTCCTTTGGGGAGAGGGGGCCGACAAGATGGTGCCCCAAGGCGCAATCGATTTTATGCTTTGCATGGGAGGCAAGGGGTCGATGAAGTCCCCGATGTCGTTACCGGTATGTTGAAAATCTTTGACTTGGATGTATATGCACTAATTGATCCGGGTGCCTCTCTTTCTTTTGTCACCCCCTTTGTTGCCAAAAAGTTTCATGTTGAGCCCGACTTGTTGCGTGAGTCATATAAGGTGTCTACTCCTATTGGTGCATATATTGTTGCTAAGAAGGTCTATAGAAATTGTCCTATTTGCATCTTGCATAAAATATTGCCTTGTGATCTTGTTGAATTGAACATGGTCGATTTTGATGTTGTTCTTGGGATGGATTGGTTGCATGCATACTATGCTTCTATTGATTGTAGAACCCGTAGGGTCAAGTTCCAATTCCCATGTGAACCCATTCTTGAGTGGGAAAGCCAAAATGTGGTAGTCAAGGGTAGATTCATCTCTTGCATTAAAGCCCATAAGTTGATCTCTAAGGGGTGTCTCTATCACCTCGTGAGGGTTAGGGATGTGGAGTCCAAAACCCTTCTTATAGAGTCGGTTCCGGTCGTACATGAATTCCTTGATGTCTTTCCTAATGACCTTCCCGGTGTTCCTCCCGAAAGGGAAATAGATTTTGGCATAGACCTCCTCCCCGATACTCAACCCATTTCTATTCCCCCTTACCGTATGGCCCCGGCGGAGTTAAAGGATGTTGAAAGAACAATTGAGGATTGTTGGAGCCACACGGCCGCTTTATTAGGCCTAGCCATTCACCATGCGCCGGTGCACCGCGTTTGTTTGTGAAGAGACCCGATGTCCCTAGGATCGTGTATTATTACCGGCCAACTCAATAGGGTCCACCGTCCAAGAATAAATATCACCTCTTCCTAAGGATTATGACCTTGTCTCGACCCAATGCAGGGGCTAGCCACTTCTCTAAGATTGATCTTCGGTCCGGGTTATCAATCAGTGAAGGTGAAGGGAGGGTGACATTCCGCCAAGACAGCCTCCGGACTAAGGGTATGACATTATGAATTTGTGGTCATCGTCCTTGGGTTCGACCAAATGCACCGCTACCTTCATGGACTAATGAATAGGTCTTAAAAACCCTACCTTATTCCTTGTTGTGGTCTTCAATGATGATATTTTAATCTATTTCGCATAGTGAGGAAGAACATATGGGTCACGTTTGAGGGTTTGTGTTGCAAAGATTAAGAGAGAGAAGTTGTAATCCTAAAGTATGAAAAGTGTGAATTGGTTGAGGGAGGTTGCCCTTCCTAGGTCATGTGGTGTCGGGGGATGGTATTGAGGTAGACCCTAAGAAGACCGATGTGATTAGAAATTGGCCTAGGCCATTGACCCGTCGGATATTAGGAGCTTCTTGGGCTTAGCGGGTTACTACCGGAGATTTGTGAATGGGTTTTCTTCTATTGCTTCTCCCATGACTAAGTTGACACAAAAGAAGGCTAAGTTTGAGTGGACCGACGAGTGCGAAAGGAGTTTTCAAACCTTGAAAGATAAACTTGTGTCCGCTCCTATATTGTCACTACCGGATGGGCTTGAGGGATTTGTTGTGTATTGTGATGCTCTAGAGTTGGCTTGGGTTGTGTCCTAATGCAAAATGGTAAGGTGATAGCCTATGCTTCTAGACAACTCAAAGTGCATGAAAAGAACTATCCTACGCATGATCTTGAATTAGCCGCGGTGGTGTTTGCTTTAAAGATTTGGCGTCATTATTTGTATGGGGTACATGTTAATGTGTTCACCGATCATAAGAGTCTCCAATATGTCTTCACCCAAAAAAGATCTCAACTTGAGACAAAGAAGGTGGCTAGAATTTCTTAAAGATTATGATATGAGTGTGCATTATCATCCCGGTAAAGCTAATGTGGTGGCGGATGCTTTGAGTAGGGTGTCTATGGGTAGCCTAGCTCATGTTGATAGTGGGAAGGAAATGCTAGGGAGGTACATCGTTGGGCTAGGTGGGGTTAGGTTGGAAGAGGTTGGTAAATTGGTGGTGTGGTCGTTGTTGATGGTGCTAGGTCCTCTTGGTTGATGAGGTGAAATAGCAACAAAGATCTTGATTCTCCCTTGTTTGAATTGAAGCCTTTCGGTGAAAGAGGGCAAGGTGGAAGTTTTCTCCCAAGGGGGGAGATGGTGCCCTTAGGTACCAAGGTAGGTTGTGTGTGCCTTGTGTTGATGGTTTGAGGGAGAAAATTCTTGAGGAGGCTCATAATTCTTCCTACTCCATCCACCCCGGTTCCACCAAATGTATAGAGATTTGAGGGATGTGTATTGGTGGGGAGGCATGAAGAAGGACATTGCCAAATTCGTCTCCGGTTGTCATAGTTGTCAACAAGTCAAGGCCGAACATCAAAAGCCGGGTGGTCTAACCCAAGACATAGAGATTCCTACTTGGAAGTGGGAAGAAATTAATATGGATTTTGTAGTTGGTTTACCCAAGACTAGAAAAAGGTTTTGATTCTATTTGGGTGGTGGTTGATAGGATGACAAAATCGGCTCATTTTCTACCGGTAAAGACAACATATGGGGCGGAAGATTATGCAAGGTTATATATTCATGACTTGGTAAGGTTGCATGGGATTCCTCTATCCATCATATCGGACCGTGGTACTCAATTTACTTCACACTTTTGGAAGTCTTTCAAAGGGGTCTAGGTACGAGAGTTAAGCTTACTAACGGCCTTTCACCCGCAATCACGGATGGACAAGCCGAAAGGACTATCCCAAACACTTGAGGAATATGCTTAGGGCTTGTGTATTGGAGCTTAAGGGTAAGTTTGGGACTGATCATCTTCATTGAGTTGAGTTTGCCTATAACAATAGCTACATTTCTAGCATCTGGTATGGCTCCTTTTGAGGCCTCTAATGGGGAGGCGTTGGTAGATCACCGGTTGGGTGGTTTGAGGTTGGTGAGGTGGCCTTGTTAGAACCAGACCTAGTTATGGAGGCTCTTGAGAAGGTTAGGATGATTAGAGAAAGGTTGAAGATGGCCCAAAGTCGCCAAAAGTCCTATGCCGATGTGAGGAGAAGGGCTCTTGAATTCCGAGTTGGTGATTGGGTTTATTTGAAGGTGACACCCATGAAGGGTGTGGTTCATTTTGGTAAGAAGGGCAAGTTGAGACCAAGATACGTGGGTCCTTATAAGGTGATGAGGAGAATTGGCAAGGTAGCTTATGAGTTGGAATTGCCTAGCGAGATGGATTGGGTTCATCCGGTATTTCATGTGTCTATGTTGAGGAAGTGTGTGGGTGATCCGAATGCCATTGTGTCTCTTGATGTTGTGGGTGTTGTTGAAGATAATTTGACCTATGAAGAGGTTCCGGTTCATATTTTAGATAGACAAGTGAAGAGGTTGAGAAACAAAGATGTGGCTTCCATTAAAGTCCTTTGGAGAAATCAACAAGTTGAAAGTGCTACTTGGGAGGCCGAAGCGGACATGCAAAGGCGATATCCTTATCTTTTCCACTCCACTCGAGCCTAAGGTATTGATCTGAGCCCTTTATAAAATCTCAGGTCTTAAGTTCAGCCCCCATGTCATTGAATACATTCATGCTTAAGTTGACAAGTTCATTGTGGTTTTACAACTATGTTGAGGTTTTGAAATAAGGTGTAAGTGCATTGTTGCATCCTTATGTGGGCTGAAATTGCCATGTTTGTGTCTCTCATGTACGTTTCGTTAACATTCGGGGACGAATGTTCCCAAGGGGGAGATATTGAAACGACCCCAAAAATGCCCGAAAATGTGCTTCGGAAACATCTCAAAATCCGTGCATGATTTCGGAAATTCGACTTCATATTCTTATTTGTGGGGTCAAATTGAGTGGGAAATGGGTCTAACCCGAATTTTAGAGCAACCGTATCAAAATTCGAAAATCGCCAAAATTGCGATTTGGAGGGTCAACTT
>JAGDQO010001496.1:0-50577 GCA_018342035.1 Solanum appendiculatum
ACAAAAATACTTACTCATCTCTAAACTCAACATAATAAATGTTATATGAAAAATACACCTTAACTCTATTAGGAGATTCTCTAATCGAAAACTATCACTATGAGCTACGTGATGATACAACGCCTTGTCCACGCTGCCAGAACTGTCATATATCGTGCCGGGATATAGGACATCTCGACTAAGTGGATCCACTAAGCTATAAGGATTCATCTAAAAAATAAGATCATGTACCCATGTTGACAAGACATGGTTTATGGGGGCTGTGAGTTGTCTGAACTATCCCCCATATCGGTGCTCAATAGTACTCCCAATAATGTATACTCTTGCTCAAATGTATAAAAACATACTCTTTCTCTGGTTTGAGGTAATTGCTCAAACTATCCTCTTAAAAGAGGTAACTACTCATAAATATCTCTTATACTCATTGCTCATTTAGAAAATAAGGTTTTTATGTGCTCAATGTAAAAATACATTTTGGTTTGAGATAATTACTCAAAAGGGGCCTCTTTAAGAGTTAACTGTCCTGGACGTAATCTTTTTGAAAACTCTTTTAACTTTTCTCAAAAAAAGTCTACTCTTTTTCTTCATGTAAAAATGAAACATTTTGGGAAATACTTAGTTCCCTTATACTTTTTCTCAAACTGCTCTTTAATTCCTCAAAACTCAGTTTAAACAATAATGTTCTGCTTAAAAGATTCTCAATAAGAATTTAATGAATACTCAAGAATAGGGTTCATGCTGAAAAATAGACATGAACAATCATCTCAATAATTGCAATACACAATGTACGATAGTTCAGTGATTAGAAATAGGAATTTAATACTCTGCAACTCAAGAACTTAGAACTCAATATCAACTTATCTTAAGAATTCTCAAATCTAAGGATAGAACCATAAATTACTATTTTACTGATTTTAAGGTAGATGTAGGGCGTGAGGACAAACTAGTTCAACACTATGATAGCCTTACATACTTGGGAAGAACAAAGTTCTTGGCATAATAGGCGAAGCTTGAAGAATGCTCGAAACCCTAGATTTTCTCCTCTTGGAACCTTGCTCTAATGTCTTGAAGTGTTAATGAACATAAAAAATTGATAAACACTTTCTAAGCCCTTAATTAGGTGTAAAACATTATGGTTTAGGTTTAGAATAGGGGTTAAAATGACGTAGTTTAAGTACCAAACGCATATGGGAAAGACCAAAACGACCCCAGCTTAAAACACTGATGAAGTGCCTTAAAAGGAAGGCTTCGCGGACCGTCTAAGTCTTCAGGGCCCGTGAAGCACTTCAAGGGCCATATAGCCGGCCGTGAAGCTTCACCTGCGCGATAGGGCTTCACCAAAACGAGCATAATTTTTTACTCTGACCTCGAAATGAGGAAAACTTGGTGGCGATGAAAAGAGGGTTCAAAGACCTTTAATTTGATAGGTGATGGGCCACCTAATTCATTATGTGCTGAGAGATATGGTCATTTCAAGTTGACCCAAGTAAAATCTTATATTGAAACTCAATCAGTAAGAAAACTTTCAACTCAACTTAGTGCTAGGGGATTCTAGTGACCTTAATTCATATCCAAAATCATTCCCACACTAAAGAATTGACCTTAACGCCTAAGAACAATTAAAAATCACTCGGTACGACCTTATACACAAATGAAGAATGGTTCGAGTCTTAACTTAGAAATTTTTAAGGTGTTACAATCTCTCCCCCTTGGGATCATTCATCCTCTACTAAGAATGGAAGGGAAATGAATTACTCTTACTATATTTTTGACTTTTGAACTTGTCTACCAACATAGGCAGAAGTGATTCATACTGAGAGTTTTGAAACTGGACTCTAGCATGCTTAACACGAAGCTCACCTAAGATTTCAAGATTACAGACCATGGCATGAAACAAGGGTACCCAGACACGAAGTAAGAATATGACTATTGTACCTTGAGTGATATGACTAGTAGCTTTTAAGCTTAGCAACACTTCTTAGCTATGCTCTCCTTTCTGATTACTACACTTTATTAGTTGCAACTCCTAGCTCTCACTAGAGTATATGACTACTCTTACCAAGGTCTAAGTTAAACTGTCTGCTCTTACTGTGTCCAAGCCTAATCTCTAAATCACAAGATGCTAAACATGAGATGTTTATACTAATCTAAACCACAAGATTCAGGTTTTATGCCTCTATAGAAAATCTCATTTCAAGAATACTACTCACTACTACTACATTCAACCTAACTTCGAGTCCTAGTCAAGAAGCATTTAATGCATCATGTATTCATCTACATGTAACAGTACCACATTCAAGCCTAGTACTATAGCCAATCCATGGGCTCCTACTAACCAATCCTTCTAAGAATTCCTCCTTCTCTTGTCATCTCTATCAATTGAAATTTCACGCATTACTATCAGGAACTAACTAACTACTCTCACCTAACTATTACTCATAGTAAAACTTCATTCATCCTTCCTCCACTTTTATAACCTTAGATGGAATAAGCACACTACTGCTACCAACATAAGAAACATCAACCTTCTCCTTCTATCATCACTCAACTACTATAATCAACATCACTCTCTAACTAAAAAGGACCATTGAAAGAGCTTTAGGGCGAAAGATCACAAGCACGATTCATTCGAGAATTCTGATATAAGAATATGCATGACATAATATTATGTTGCTAGTCATTGAGAATAAATCATGAATTCACGAGACGGAACATACTATGAGACATGAGTGCTTATATGAATAGATTCATATCATAAGGCTGATATTCATAACTTTATAGAGTAAGATTAAGATCAATGGGCTAAAGTCTTTTCCCCTCATTCTGAAAACTGAGCATAGATGTGAATCTCTCTAAAGTGTATGAGCATAGGTTATGGACACAATTATGATATTAGAAACATCAATAAGATATTTGAATGACTGAACTTTGAGGAATACACAAGATTATGAATGGATCGATATATCACTTTAACTCTTTCTGAACACGTCAATGTCTGATTCTTAACACTTGACTTGATTTCTCATTTTATCATCTTCCCCTTAGGTTTGAAGCTGACACTTTAAAGCTATGGCTCTATTCCATCATCTCTACACTAGTCTACATTCGCTTTACTCTAATACTCGAGAAAGGCTTATCTCATGGCTTTTGAACCCTCCATGTGAAGGTACTTGGGTTCCTTCTAAGAGCTCTTTGTAAGATGCTCCTCTTAATTAACCTCTTCCCATTGGCTTATAAGGCCGCTTTATCTAACTCTTAAGGGAAAAAATATAATGCTTACATCAGCCTATTCCATAATGACAGGTCCAATATACTATCTAGGCATACATGAAAAATCATTAACTTAATTGGAACATTGTGTGACTACATACAATCTCACATACACCTCTTAATGCTCTTGTTAATCTAATGACTTAGCCACGCTCCCTTGCTCTCATCTAAGAGTCATAATACCACACTTGTACCACTCACACTTATCAAAAGTAACACCTTAATTTCTCACCTAATTTATGTCAAACCTACTAGATCAGATCTCGAACTAACATCATCACCCTCATATTGACATCCTTGTGATCACGACACTAATCTCAAATTTAAGCTTAGCGTCTATTACTAAACATAGATATCAATATAATTGCTCGCTTACTATACTAACTTACAACTACTAGATAAACTTAAGAAACACTTACCCACTAAGATCTCATGACAAGTAGTCAATCTTTATCTCTCAGTCTACCTATTTACAGATTACTACCACACTTCCATTTCACAACTTAAGTACTACTTACTCATTCACTATACATCATTGCCTAATTAGTTCTATAACCCTCTGAATATCATGGGGTTCTCCTTTTAAAAAAATTATAGGCCTAGCTTAAATCTATCGCATCACAAATACTCTGCTCTTTTATTCAACACTTATACTTTGACGATACTAATGGATTAACACCTCATTATAAACTTCTATCTTGTTAAAGTATACTCTAACTCATCCATACTAGTAACTCTTACCCTACCTTCTATCATGAAATCTATACAAACTCATCGCTTCTTAGTCTTACCCATAAGGAAAAACTCCTCATTAATAGCTTACTGGGTGCACAACTGCAACAACGTAATTTACGTCATCACTATCTCTCTTTCTTAGATTAATATACCTCTTCATGCATTCTTCTAACTCTGGGCACTTCAACTACTATTGGCTCATAACATCATAACTTATACTATCTTTTCGGGTGAAAATACTACCCAAGTTCTAAAATACACTTCCTCATAAGGGTCTCAACTGAAACAAAGGTTTAGAGAAGATAGTCTAGGAGTACATTTCACTTTTAGCTCGAACGCACGATTCATATGAATAAGAGTGCATTCTTTCGAATCTCAACACTTAAGCTCACTCACGGGCTTCTCTCAAGACCCTCTGCAGTCTCATGTCTTTCTGAAGATTTTTACTGAGAGCAACTCTTCAATAAGGATCTGGTCTTTGCTTTTCAATTACCTTGAGTATGAGGGGTAGTAGAATGGATCTGAGAAATGCACGACTTTGAATAAGTTTTTTATGACACGGTTCTATTGCACGATTTAGAGTAAGAAAGAAGGAAAACTTTTCTTAAATGTCTATAGTCCCTCATTTGTAGAAGTGGGGCCCTCACAACCATAAAGAAGATCCTACTAACACGACGTCATAGAAACCCTAGGACACTTGAACGATGTGCTCCGATACAAAGTTTGTTACGCTCCGAGCCTACACTTTGGACCTGGCCGGCACTCGAGAACCATTGATGGTCCCCAAGCGAACCCTTGGCCTGGCTGACTACTTAGCGGAAGATTTACTCAAGTGATAAAAGGCTTAAAAATAGAAGTTTTAAACTTTTAAACTCAAGGTAAATACTCAACTCAAACTGTCTGTAAAATACTCAATAACATAAGTATAATAGTTTGCAAAAAATTCTCAAGGAAAAGTACAAACTAAAAGACTCCTCAACTCTATCTATCTATGAAGCCTCTAATGTTTAAGATAAGTGTTGGGACAAGACCCACGACGCCTCAAAACAACTAAACTAAAAGTAAATGTTAAGTCCTCCGGAATGCAAAGAGGCTCACCAAAACTATCTGGAGTGTAGAGTGATCTCAACGGAACGTTTGTTGATGACCCTGAACACCTATATATGCATCATAAAAAGATGCAGGTCGAATAACATCAATAAATTTGAATGTACGAGTATGTATTATAGCCGAAGCAAAATAACTGAATGAAAGGACTGCAATAGATATAACATGAACTCAAGTGAATGTAACGAATTAAAGGAATGAAATCATTTAACTTTACAAAAATACTTACTCATCTCTAAACTCAACATAATAAGTGTTATATGAAAAATACACTTTAACTCTATTGGAAGATTCTCTAACCGACAACCATCACTATGAGTTATGTGATGATACAATGTCTTGTCCACGCTGCCAGAACTGTCCTATATCGTGCCGGGATATAGGACACCTCAACTAAGTGGATCCACTAAGCTATAAGGATTCATCTAAAAAATATGATCGTGTACCCATGTTGACAAGACATGGTTTATGGGGGCTGTGAGTTGTCTGAACTATCCCCTATATCGGTGCTCAATAGTACTCCCAATAATGTATACTCTTGCTCAAATGTATAAAAATATACTCTTTCTCTAGTTTGAGGTAATTGCTCAAACTATCCTCTTAAAAGAGGTAACTACTCTGAAATATCTCTGAAACTCATTGCTCATTTAGAAAACAAGGTTTCTCTGTGCTCAATGTAAAAATACATTCTAGGTTGAGATAATTATTCAAAAGGGGCCTCTTTAAGAGGTAATTGCTATTTACTTAATCTTTCTGAAAACTCTTTTAACTTTTTTCAAAAAACAGTCTACCCTTTTTCTCAAACTGATCTTTACTTCCTCAAAATTTAGTTTAACCAATAATGTTTTGTTCAAAAGATTCTCAATAAGAATTCAATGAATACTTAAGAATAGAGTTCATGCTGAAAAATAGTCATGAACAATCAACTCAATAATCGCAATACATAATGTACGACAATTCAATGATTAGAAATAGGAATTTAATACTCAACAACTCAAGAACTTAGAACTCAATATCAACTTATCTCAAGAATACTCAAATCTAAGGATAGAACCCTAGACTACTATTTTACTGATTTGCAAGTAGATATAGGGCGTGAGGACGAACTAGTCCAACACTATGATAGCCTTACATACCTGGGATGAACAAAGTTCTTGGCAAATCGACGAAACTCGAAGAACGCTCGAAACCCTAGGTTTTCTCCTCTTGGAACCTTGCTCTAATGTCTTGAAGTGTTAATGAACATAAAAAAAATTGATTAACACTTTCTAAACCCTTAATTAGGTGTAAAATATCATGATTTAGGCTTTGAATAGAGGTTAAAACGACGTAGTTTAAGCACCAAACGCATATGGAAAAGACCAAAACCACCCCAGCTTAAAAGACTGATGAATTGCGTTAAAAGAGAGGCTTCAAGGACTGGTTAAGGCTTCACGGCCCGTGAAGCACTTCAAGGGAAGTATAGCCGGTTTTGAAACTTTCCCTACCCGACAGGGCTTCACTAAAATAAGCACAACGTTTTGCTCCGAACTAGAACTGAGGAAAACTTGGTAGAGTTGGAAAGAGGATTCAAAAACCTTTAATTTGATAGGTGATAGGCCACCTAATTCATTATGTGCTGAGAGATATGGTCATTTGAAGTTGACCCAAGTAAAATCTCATATTGAAACTCAATCGGTAAGAAAGCTTTTAACTCAACTTTGTGCTAGGGGATTCTAGTGACCTTAAGTCATATCCAAAATAATTTCTACACTAAAGAATTAACCTTAACTTCTAAGAACAATTAAAAATCACTCCTAAGAACAGTTAAAAATCACTCGGTACGACCTTATACACAAATGAAGAATGGTTCAAGTCTTAACTTAGAAATTTTTGGGGTGTTACGTTATAACATCTTGCTATAGCACCAAAAAGGATATTCATACAAACAATGTTATTTTAGAGATGTTTGGCTATACAAAAATCAAAACAACAGTTTGGGACAACCAAAAGAAGATGATGTCTTGCCATGAGGAAGAAAAATTAAGAATCTCTATAGATTGGATAGAAAAAAGATTTTTAAAAATAAAATAAAATAGAGAGGATAGAGCTAGAGAGATCCTTGAATTGTTAGGATTGGAGACCTTAGAAACTTTTATAGAACTAAGAGAGGATTGTGGTGGATTAAAGAATTTTATGGGACTAAATAAAGGTCAAGAATTTCTTCTTTTTTTTTTTTTTAATTAAAGACCCAATGGGTCATTTATTGAAAAGAAAGAGACAGTACACACTAATGAGTCAACCCACAGAGTTGATTCCCAAAATGAACAACAGCAACAAAAATAAAAGAAAAAGATTCCAACGTCTGGTATTTGTATTGGAGCTCGACTATTTTGAATTCGCGCTGCGTAAGGCCCCATTTCGAGGAAAATGCTCCCTATCAAGGATTTTTTCATACCGTGTGGCTCGAATACGAGACTTCTGGTTAACGAAGGAACCGCCACATCCACTATACCACATCCTCTAGCGGTTAAAAAGGCTAATCATCATATCCTCGACCACATACCAATCTGGAAAATCTTTTCCTATTTTCTCATGTTTGGTTGACTTAAATCTTTTGGAACATATTTTCTAAATCAATTTATTTTCCTAAAATTTAAGGAAAATGACTTCCCTTCAAAAATTAAGGAAAACATTTTCCAAAATTCTCCTACAACCTCAAATTACAATTTTTTTACCCCACCCCGTACCTCGACACTCCCCATTCAAAAATAAAAATAAAAATTTTAAAAACTTCTTTTTAGAAAAATCAATTTATTTTACCCCTACCCCTACCCCGCTCCCCCTACCCCCCAAACCAACCCCTCCCCCAACAATTAACAATATAAATTATTTTTTTTGAAAAATAATTCAAATTTTAAAATTTTTTATTTTTTTTTATCCCATCCAGCCCCTGACTACCTCTACCCCTTACAAAAAAAATTTAAAAGTTTGTTTATAAAAAAAAATTATTTAAAAAAAAAAAATCATTTTCTTTAATCCACAACCTCCTACCAACCCCCCTTCCGCCCCCACCCATCTAAAAAAATACTTTCAATATTAAAATTTTCCTTTTTACTTCACCCCTACACCCCCCCCCCCCCCGCAAAAACAAAAATTAAAATTATTTTTGTAAAATATTTTCAAGTTTTAAGAATTTTATTTTATACCTCATCCTACCCCGACCCCCTACTCCAACCCCTTAACACCACCCCCACCCCCCACAAAAAAAATTAAAAATTTATTTTTGAAAATTATTTTCAAATTTTTAAATTTTCATTTTTTTACTCCACCCTATCCCCCCCCCCCCCCCCCCCCCCCAAACACACACACAAAAGAAATTTTTATTTTTATTTTTTTAAAAAAAAAAATCTCAGTTTGAAAGTTAGGTCCCGAGTCGGGTGTGGTTGGATTCCGGTTTAGAAGTTGGGGTCAAAATTCTGATTTGAAAGTCAAATCTTGGGTCTCGCATCAATTGTTGGTTGTCGGATTCAGAACCTGATTTGGAAGTTGGGTCTCAATTCGAGTGTCGAAGTAGAAATTCGGATTGATCAATCGTGTTCAAGTTCAGGCATCGGGGTCAGGTCCTGGGTCGGATATCCGATCCTAATTTGAATGTCGGATATCAGGTCGAAAGTCAGGGTCAGGTCCTGGGTCAGATCTCAAGGTCGAATTTCAGATCGGTTGTTGGGGTTATGTCCTAGTTTGTGTATCGGGGTCACGTCCTAGATCGATTATCGAGGTTGGTTCCCGAATTAGAAATTATTTTCCTAAAATGTATTTTCTACTCTCTAGTAAAAAAAATAAAAGATATTTTCTTTAAAATATTTTTCATGCACAAACCAAACACTGAAAAATATTTCACTCACCAACCAAACATGAGAAAATAAATCAGAAATCCACTTGTTTTCAAGGAAAACATTTTCCATGAAAATCATTTTCCTTCATACCAAACACACCCTGAAATCAGAAAGCTATAATTTTAAATGAATCCGTTATGAGAAATTTGAGAAATAACTAACATTAGGCTAAAATTAGGCCTTCTTAGCTAATTACAATTCATAGTGTTATTCTTTTCTTGAATTGGTTGCTTGTCCTCTATGATCTCTCTGCCCCTACTATCATTTTTGTATTTGCTTCTTCTTTGCATCCAATCTTATTGTTTCCGAAAAATCTACTAACATTATTAGGTAAAGCAATTAGAAAAAAGAACTCATATGTACATAACATCGTTGTATATGTTAAATTCCCCGCATATAAATTCCTCAAAATCACAAGCAGATGGTTGAAACGTATTGTTGATGCCGCGATTTATGTCATTCCCATAGGTAATAACTTCATTCATCGCTAGTACTGGAATTGGAACATTGAATCGTTTCATCCAATGTTATTCTTAGAAAGATCTTGATTGCTTGTGTTCACCTTGAAATCCTGACAGTTAAACTGATCTAATGAGAGCCATTCGGAAAATAATGCTTTGCGTAAATTGCTTTGGCAATTTTCTCTTGCAAATTCGTTATTAGAGAAGAGTGCCAATGGTTCTTTATCTCATTATCAGTTCTTTCAGGTAAATATTGTGCTATTTGAGACCACTTGTGCATATATTAATAAAATTAGCAAATGAAAATATGATCTATACAAGCGACATAAGTTTGAGCGTGTTAATGACTCGCTCATTTTGTCATTTATTAACTTTGCTTATCTTGATCTATTTAAATTTAGTTCATCTAAAAATTGAATTGATTTGGGCTAAGTATGTAACCTAAGTTGACCAGTGAGAAAATATAATTTTTTTAATTTTATTTAATATGTTATATATAACTATGATAAAAGAAGGAAATTGTTTCTTAATTTTATATGGTAGTTAAACAAATTAAATAAATTAAAACTTGATAAATTGCGCTAGTTGAGTTATTTTAACCAAATCTTTCTCACCTCAACTAACTTTTTGAATAGTTATACGATTGCTCATTTATTAATTCAATTCATTTTAACCAATCAAATTTAATTGAACCACCCATTTGGAAAGAAAGAATCTTGACATAGTCTGATATCTTATGAATTCCAATAAAAGGAAAGGGATAATTAAGATATATAAATCATTGTCCAATTATATTAATTAACTTGTCCCAAAAATTTTACAACTCTCTCACTATTTGAAAAAAGTCAACTTTGAAGTGTTTGTCTATTGCAGCCAATTGGATGGACTATTATAAAGTCAACTTACAAAAACCATTAACAATTAATTATTTTATGACTCGAATTTGTAATCTATAGATTATATGGAGATTTTATGATATATTTATTGAACTAAAAGAGGACTTATAAATTCTTACTTGTTGCCTAACATGCCATGAAGGGTCAGGATTGTCTCTTCCTCATCAGTGCTAAATGTCCCTCTCTTTAAGCCTGGCCTTAAATAATTAATCCACCTCAATCTACAACTTTTTTCAGTCCTTTGCAACCCTAATTAAGATTTTAAAAAATATTAGAAGCGGATTCAGGTTTTCAAGTTAATGTAAATTAAAAATTGAGTTCATAATTAATTATTTATAATTTTTTTAATATAAATATAAGGTATGAACAAAAGTTGCTGAGTTTCCGTGAATCATACCTTAAAGGGCTAGATTTGCGCCAGATAGGAATACAAAAAATGCATGTCAACTATATAATTTAAATGCCTTAATTGATTAATAATATTTTTTTCTATATTTATATTGAGTTGAATTTCTCCGTCATAACAGAAATTCTATTATTTGTTGACTTCTGTTGCAATCCTATTTGTTCCTATAGATGTACCTTTGTCATAAGCAAAAGTTCTTCTGTTTTAAATTTATTTTTTCCTTTTCAATAATTTTAATAAAATAAATATATGACACTCGATCTTTTTGGTTTACTTTTTATTTTCACTCTTAATTTTATGTTTTTATGATCACAAAAATACCATGACATATGTTTAAATTTAAAAATTAAAACTAGAAATTTTTAAAGTCTTTCTTTAATTTTTTTCCTTGAACTTCTCAGCTCAAACACCATCACCTAAAATGAAACGTTTTGAGTAGGAAGTAAGTGATGTATTATATTAGGATAGTTGTCTTACCTAGCTTGAATGAAATCATTTGTGAAATAAATTAAGCATAAAAAATAGCCAAAGGAGGCAACTAATGGTATGCTAATTTTATTAGTACTAAGGATGTCATCTGCAAATAATTTTGTATATCTTGGTAATAAGTGAAGTAATAGATGTAGAAAAGTTTTTAGGATGGAAAAATATTAGCTCAAGAGTAAAGAGTTGTTCATGTCTATAAAATGAGTCCAATCTCCCTTCCCACAATCGACATGGGACTTAACACCCTGCACGCTCAGTACTAAACATTCGGAGCGTGAACAATTTTAAAATGGGGTTGAATATCGAATAAACAATTTTTGAACTACTCCATCCGTTCATTTTTACTTGTTAATGTTTGACTTGACACATTCCTCAAAAAGTAATTAATAAAATAATAAATTTACTATATCACCTTTTGAGTATAGTAAATTCAAGATTTTGTGAAATGACTATAGTTAATATAAGGATAAACTAGGAACTAAGTGATAATGATCTCTTGATTTTTCAGAAACTAGATAAAGTAATAAAAATAAATATCTATTTTTAATATAATAGACGAGAAATAGTAATAGTAATTAGCTAACCAGCATTGATTGGCATAGATGCCCAACAACCATGACCATGTTTGAGGATGTAGTCTTTGAGTTTTTGGTCTTCATATGGAGACCATAATCCCCTCTTATGCTTTTGCTTTGGATTTGGTTTGTCTATTTGCTTGCATCCCATTATTTTCAAATAAATGAAAATTGAAGAGAATATTAATATATGTTTTAGAAACTTGTAAGGAAAAAAAAACATGAGTTTTCTATGGCCTTGTGAGAGAAAAGAAGAATTGATGGTGAGGATTTAAAGGGAGGATTAGTTGAGACTAAGTACTCATTTTTATAAACAAACCAAACAAAAAACAAAGTTAAAAAGTGACTATTTGTCCCTGCCGAATGAAAGTGATAAAAAGGTGAAATGAAATTAAAAAATCCTCCTCTTTTTTTTTTTTTAATTTCAAATAATGAAATTCAAAATAACATTTGATTATAGTCAATATATACCAACTGAACTGAATTTTTTAAATGATTTTGAAGATGAGTTTTAAATCTGAAAAAGTGATATTGATAAAAGAAAAATCAAGTGAATTTTTCTTTGATCACTCACAAAACTTCTACTCTTTCCATTTTAATTTACGTAATGTATTTTGACATGACACTTTGCTTATCTCTGCTTCTCTTCGTACCGACTAAAAAAGAAAATGTGTTATATAAATTAAGACAAACAAATATCTATTTTCAGGTTAAATACATATTCCAACATATATTTCATTTCAAGTGAATTAATTATAAATATATTTTTATATCAAGAGTGTACGAGTACATATGTAGATCTTAGGGTGTGTTTTGCACGGTTCAAAAAAATCATGTTTAATTCATCAAAAAAGTTGGAATCATTTTTGTTTCAATAGCATAGAAGTTAATTCCTTAAAAATAAGAAAAATAATTTTTCTAATGGAAAAAAAATAAGTTACATTATACTTATTGTTTTCCGCTGACTCTCCAACACACCCCAACCCACCCGGCCCCTATCGCCATCACCCCCACATGCTACCCCTAGGCCAATGGCTTAGCTAGGGGTGCCCAAGGAGGTTCACTTTATATATAAGATCAAAATTAAGTTTTATCCATGTATAATAGATATGGAATCTTCTTAAATTTTTCATATGAATAACTTTTTATTTTCTGAACATCTTTTTGATAAAAATTCTAATTCGGTCACTATCTATATTCTATCACTATAATGTTTAACTAGATTATATAACAATATTTTTGATAAAATATTTTTTACTCACTGATCGAACATAAGAAAATCACTTATATATTCCCTCTTTTCCTCTACCTTTCCTTCAAGTAAAAGAATCCCCATGTTGAATAAATCTTAACCTAATCATATCTTAAACGTTCCTAAGTTGAATAAATAAATAAAAATAATTTGTCAATTACTATTTTCAGCACCCCTCTTTTTCTCTTCTAGAAAACAATACAGAAAAAGAAACATATTTTCTTTTCCCTTCAGTATGATCAAGTCCTTTATTTGACTGGTTCTAAATAACATTAAACGTGTTTTTGGTACGATGAAAAATATTATTTTTTTTGAAAAATTTCTTTTTGAAAAATAAGTAATGTTTTAATTTACTTTTTGATGTTTGGCAAGTAAACAGAAACTATAATGTTTCAAATGAAGCAGTTTTCTTATTATTAGGAAAAAATAAAATTGATTTTTCATAGAAGCAGAAGTAGAAAATTAATTTCTTTAAGATAAAAAAATATTCTTATCATAAATTTATATTTATTAATCTATCACTCATTAATTTAACACATATATCTTTCAATTAAATATAAACTCTTTATTTTTTAAATATAAAAAAAACAACACTAATTATTTTTTTAATTCTATCTCTTTCTTTTTGCTTTCCTCTTGGAATATGTAGTGCGCCGTAGTAAAATATATCATTGGTTGCAGAGGCGGAGCCGGGATTAAGAGTTTGGAGGTTCTAAATATTAGGACAACTGTCAGTTAATTTTATTAGGGGGTTCACAAGTTAATAAACATATATATTATTTTTTTAACTTTCTAATACAAATACAAAATCTATGAAAAAGCTAGTGGGTTCGTCCGAACCCATGAACCCCGCCTAGTTCCACCTCTGTTGGCGAATGTCCTGGCTATAATACTTTGTCAAGGTATATTGATCGAATGTTACGTCTCCATATTTGTTTTACATGACAAGAGTTACTCTATGATTAAGTTTCTATTACTTAATGACATGTATGAAATATTTTATATTGGTCCCTTCACTATCAATAATAGGCCAATCATATTGAAACCACGGTCTGTTGATTTTGACCTTGGTAATGAGTTCTTTTATGAGACCTTCCTGAGGGTTACTTTTTCCAGGTATTGCCCTTGAACTGTTCGGGGTTGGATTATTTGTTATTATTTAAAATTGAGGAACTTTCACATATAGCCACTCAAAATATTTTAATTATGCTCCAAAGCTATAATTTGATAATTACGATTCGTAGCTACATGTTATAAGGAGAAGAGTGGCGAGCGAGACTGGGAGAGAGAGGATAGAGGAGAGAGGCGAGCAAGAGAGGGCAGAGAGTGGAGAGAGGCGAATTGTATATGTATATCTGTCAAAATAATGTATAAATGTAACTGATATACATATTTATTTGTATATCTGGCGAGCGAAACTAGGAGAGGGAGGAGAGAGGCGAGCGAGACTGGGAGAGAGTTGAGAGAGGCGAGTGAGAGAGGGCAGAGAGTGGAGAGAGGCGAATTGTATATGTATATATGTCGAATTATACATATGCATATATGTCAAAATAATTGTATATATGTATATGTATCAAATATTGTATTTGTATATCTACATATAATTTGAATTCGTATACAATTGAATCGAGTTAAAACATTTGTATTGTATATCCAATCTCTCTTGCTTTATACAAACACAAATTATACATTTGTGTTTGTATAAAGCGAGAGAGAGAGATAGGCAAAAGAGAACTGGGCAGGGCAAGATCCAATCTCTCTCGCTTTATACAAACACAAATGTATAATTTGTGTTTGCATAAAGCGAGAGAGAGAGAAAGACAAATGAGAACTGGCAGGGGAATATTTGTATATGTATAATTATAAGTGTATAGGGCGGAGAGATATGTATATTTATTTGTATATCCCGTCTCTCTCGCTTTATACAAATGCAAATTATACATTTGTGTTTGTATAAAGTGAGAGAGAGATTGGCAGAAGAGAAGCGAGAGAGAGAGACTGGGCAGGGAGAGGAGAGTGGCGAGCCAGAATTCCAAAGAGATGGGGGAGAGGCGCGAGAGAGAGAGGAAGAGAGGAGAGAGGCGAGAGAGAGAATGAAATTATACCTTAAAGTTAGTTTCGAATTGTAATTAATGCAAACTATAGCTATGGTAGATAATTAAGTAGTATAAATTTGCTTAGCTACGTAATGTTCCCTTTAAAATTCAAGGTTACGATGACACTTATATTATCTCCCTCAATAGATAAGTCAATTCTTTGTGTGCCAACGCAGAAACCCTTTAAAGAAATGTAGAAAAAATAAGGGATTACTAAATCATATGATACCTAGGTTGACCCCATCTCCTTAGGTTGATAAGCCACATCCTTAATCTCAACCTATGGTTCTGGGGATGCTTTCCTAGCACGATCCGGAGCAGGTGCAATAGCATGTGCTCTATATCTGCTTCGTCCTCGACCCCTTCCTTGGCCATATACAAGGGCCCTAGCAATGAGTGCAGGCTCTTCTTCTTCCACCACAGCTGACCTCATCCTTACCATATGTGAGAGAATAAGACACGAAGTCTCGAAATTCAAGAGATAGCCAATTACACACGATAAAAAATAATTAAAGAATGGATTTTTTTAAAGATGTCTTATAACCTCTCGAAGATAAGTACGAGCGTCATCATATCGACCTTCAAGTCTCTACTGGACACTAGCTCTTGTACTTGTAAGGCTAGTGATCAATCTAGACACTCTGGTATCAAATTATCATGATAGTGCCTACCAAATTTCTCGATATATAAGTCAACCCTTTGCCAACATAAAAACATTTTAAAGAAATGTGGAAGAAATAAATAATAAAGTAAATAGTTTTGAAACTCATTCTTTCATAAGTAAAGACAAGTAGTGCGGAAGTCAAGCCAATCCCAAAACCTAGTATCACCAGAACAAAAGCTTACTAAACATACAATTGTTTACTACATCAAAATGTTTAAAACATCAACAACAAAAAACATAAAGGAAAATATATATGAAGTAGGGCTAATGCTCCGGATGCATGAAGCTCACCGCAATTTTGAATCAAGCACAATTTCAGAATGATCAAAATCAATGGAGACAACTGATAAGAATGAAAAGGGCAATTGAAAGAAATAAGAAAACATATGTGGAATTATCGAAATCTAATCTAATTTATGAGCAACAAAGGACTTTATACCTTCACCTCTCAATTGAATCCGATCAAGCAACAATAACCCAAACTCAATCAAAAACGAAAAAATCAAATTGAATCCACAAAGAGGGTAACTCGATGATCGATTAAGCTAGAAGAAGTTAACTATCAATTCTAAGAGTTAACCACTAATTACTCACTAATTCCTTAATGGAATTAAACTAACACTAAATTAGCAACTACAATTTGAGAGTATTCAATTTCAACACTCAACATACACTAACTCTTCCAAAATGAAAAAAGACTAATATTTATACTAAGGAAATAAAGAAGACACTTCTTTGACAATTTTTCCCTTAATGAGATAAGGGTCTTGTTTGACTGTCTTCTTTTGTGAATTCTTGAATTCATGAGATGGTCATTTGCACACATGGCCACTTTCTTCTTTCTCTTCACTTTGATGGACCTTTAACACATTATATGTCTTTATTTTGTGTCCATCAAGCTCCTCTAAAGCTTTCATATGATCTATGTTATCCATGTCGTTATCACAACCTATCTCTATTCCGCCATAAAGAATGGATCCAGCTGAGTTAAAGGAGTTAAAAGAGCAGTTGAGAGATCTTCTTGATAAGGGTTTCATTCGACCAAGTGTCTCACTTTGGGGCGCTCCGGTCTTATTCGTGAGAAATAAAGATGGTTCCCTTAGAATGTGTATCGATTACCGCCAGTTGAACAAGGTCACCATAAAAAATAAGTATCCCCTTTCGAGAATTGATGACCTTTTCGACCAACTTCAGAGTGCCACTTGTTTCTCTAATATAGACCACAGATCTGGCTATCATCAGTTGAGGGTAAGAGAAAGTGACATCCTCACGACAGCTTTCAGGACCCGTTACGGTCATTATGAGTTCCTTATTATGTCCTTTCGTTTGACTAACGCTCCTGCAGCATTCATGGATCTTATGAACAGAGTATTTAAGCCATATCTGGATATGTTTGTTATCGTGTTCATTGATGACATATTGATTTATTCGAGGAATGAGGAGGACCATGCTAGTCATCTCAGAATAGTCCTCTAAACTCTCAAAGATCGAGAGTTATATGCCAAGTTTTCTAAGTGTGAGTTCTGGTTCGAATATGTGGTATTCTTAGGCCACATTGTGTCTGGCGAAGGAATTTGAGTAGACACTCAAAAGATTAAGGCAGTGCAGAATTGTCTAAGACCCACATCTCCAACTGATATAAGGAGTTTCTTGGGGATTGGCTAGTTACTACAGAAGGTTCACCGAGGGGTTCTCATCTATTTCTTCTCCATTGACTAAGTTGACTAAGAAAATAGCTAAGTTTCAATGGTCTGAAGCTTGTGAGAAAAACTTTCTGGAATTGAAAACTCGGTTAACTATCGCTTCGGTGTTGATCCTACCAGAAGGTACAGAGGATTTTTTCGTCTACCGTGATGTGTCCAGAATTGGACTTGGTTGTGTATTGATGTAGAATGGTAATCTTATAGCCTATGCCTCCAGACAGCTTAAGATTCACGAGAGGAACTACCCAACTCATGATCTCGAGTTGATAGCAGTGGTTTTTGCTCTCAAAATATGGCGTCATTATCTCTATGGTGTTCATGTGGATGTGTTCACAGACCACAAGAGTCTCCAGTATGTTTTCAGTCAAAAGGAGCTCAATCTCAGACAAAAGAGGTGGTTAGAGTTGCTCAAGGATTACGACATGAGTATCCTTTATCACCCAGGTAAGGCTAATGTTGTTGTTAATGCTTTGAGCAGGTTGTCCATAGGGAGCATTGCTCATGTCGAGGAAGGCAAGAAAGAGTTAGCTAAGGAAGTGCACAGACTTGCACGGTTGGGTGTTCGATTGTTGGATTCCAGTGAAGGTGGGGTTGTTGTGATGAATGGAGCTGAGTCTTCATTAGTGGCAGAGGTAAAGGAGAAACAAGACAAAGACCCCATTTTACTTGAGCTGAAGGCAAATGTGCAAAAGCAGAAAGTGATGGCTTTTGTACAAGGGGGAGATAGTGTATTGAGATATCAAGGAAGATTATGTATTCCAAAGGTGGATGATCTCCAAGAGAGGATCATGGAAGAAGTTCATAGTTCCAGATAATCGATTCATCCGGGTTCCACCAAGATGTACCATGACTTGAGAGAAGTCTATTGGTGGAATAGTATGAAGAGGGGTTTTACAGAGTTTGTTGCTAAGTGCCCAAATTGCCAAGGCTGAGCATCAAAGGCCATATGGAGTGACTCATAATATACCTTTTCCAGAATGGAAGTGGGAGATGATTAATATGGACTTCATTACAGTTTTACCATGATCTCGCAGGCTGCATGATTCCATTTGGGTGTTTGTGGATCGGATGACCAAATAAGCCCACTTCTTACCAGTAAAGACTACCAATACAGCAAAAGGGTATGCAATCCTATACATTCGTGAGATAGTTCGACTGCATGGAGTCCCCTAGTCTATCATCTCAGATAGGGGTGCTCAGTTTCCCGCGCAGTTTTGGAAGTCGTTTCAGAAAGGTTTGGGTTCGAAGGTGAACCTTAGTTCTGTTTTTCATCCTCAGACTGATAGTCAAGCGGAGCGCACAATTCAGACCTTAGAGGACATGTTGAGAGCTTGTGTTCTGGATTTCAAAAGTAATTGGGATGACCACTTGCCTCTTATCGAGTTCACATACAATAATAGTTACCATAGAGCATTCAGATGGCTCCGTATGAGGCTCTTTATGGGCGAAGGTGTAGATCTCCTATTGGCTGGTTTGAGGTTGGTGAAGCTGAGTTGATAGGGCCAGACTTGGTTCATCAATCCATGGAGAAGGTGAAGTTAATACAAGAAAGGTTGAAAACAGCACAGAGCCGACAGAAATCCTATACCAATGTTAGAAGAAGAGATTAAGAGTTTGAAGTTGATAATTGGGTATATCTGAAAGTTTCACCCATGAAAGGTGTTATGAGGTTTGGTAAGAAAGAGAAGCTCAGTCCCCGTTACCTTGGTCCATACCGGATATCCAAGAGAGTTCATAATGTAGCTTATGAGTTGTAGCTACCTTTAGAGTTAGCAGCAGTCCTTCTGGTATTTCACATCTCTATGTTAAAGAAGTGTTTGGGCGATCCTCTACTTATCGTACCCACTGAGAGCATTGGAGTTAAGTACAACTTGTCCTATGAGGAGGTCCCTATTCAGATTCTTGATCGCCAGGTTCGAAAGTTGAGAACCAAAGAGGTTTCATCGGTCAAAGTCTTGTAAAGGAATCAGTTTGTTGAAGAGGCTACATGGGAAGCCAAGGAAGATATGAAAAAAGAGGTACCCTCATCTGTTTCCATTTGAATCAGTCCAGGAACAAGGTACTACCTCGTTGTAATGTACTCATTCGGTTTGATATGTTGAGTTTGTGCATCTGTATGAATTATGCCTTGTGTTGAGTTGTTGGACTTTTCTCCACCCCTTTTCATGCTTAATATGATCTCATTCGAGGACGAATGTTTTCAAATGGGAGATAATGTAAAACCCCAGCACTTGTGATGAAAAAATAAAGAAAATAAATTGCTAAGTACTGGTTCTACGGAAGCCACTTACGTATCGTAGAAGGTTCTACGGGCCGTAGGAAGGCAACTGTAGAAACCAAGTTGACTTTGGAGAAATTGAAGTTTCTGAAGTTGAGTTACGAGTTGACAGGACAGACCGTCATTAGTTCTACGGGCCATAAATGGGTTCCATAGGAGTGGTCCAGACTTAGTGAAATCTCGAGGTTGAAATTAAGTTCTACGAAAGGGTCCTATGGACCGTAAAAAGTTCAACGATCCGTAGAAGGGACCCATAGGAAGATGGCCAAATATTTAGGTTTCTTAAGTTGATTCTACGGTTGGACAAGACGGACCATAGAATGACCTACGGACCATAGGTCACTTCGGTAGTTTTAATTAAGGGTAATTCAGACTTTTTCCATCCCTTCTAAACCTAAATCCCGACCCTTTTCCACCTAATTAAGGGTCTAAATAGTATTAAAACATTCTTTTACGTTCTTTAACACTTGAAAGATTCAGAGCAAGGTTCCTAGAGGAGAAAAAGCTAGGGTTTCCAAGCATTCTTCAAGATTCGTCGAGTTTCACAAAGAACTTTGTTCTTCCCAGATATGTAACGCTATGGACTGAGTTCATCCTCACGCCCTACATCTACTTTCTATCAGTAAAAGAATAATCTAGGGTTATATCCTTAGTTTAGAGTATTCATAAGATGAGTTTGATGCTGAGTTCTTGAATTTCTGATCTTGAGTTTCTATTCTTAATTATTGAGTTGTTGTATGTTGTACATTGAAATTGTTAAGTTGATTGTTCATGTCCATTTTTCAGCATGAACACTATTCCGGAGTAATTCATTGAGTTCTTGTTGAGAATCCTTTAAACAGAAACTAATTGTTTAAATTGAGTTTTGAGAAAGAAAAAAGGGAGTTTGAGAATCTTTTTAGAACAAATGCTTTGTCTTTAAAATTGATTTTGAGAAGAGCAAAAGATGAGTTTCGAGAGAGATATAGGGAACTAAATAATTCTCAAAGATAACAGTCTTAAATTGAGAAAAGAGAAACTTTGATTTCTAAATGAGTTTATGAGTATTGAGATATTTCAGAGCATTACTTCTTTTAAGAGGATCTTTTTAGTAATTACCTCAAATTGAGAAAAGGGAACGTTTTTAAACATTGAGCATGGACAATAAGTTTGGGAGTAGTACTGAGCACCGATATGGGGGAGAGTTCAGACAACTCACAGCCCCCATAAACCATGTCTTGCCAACATGGGTAAATGATTCATACTTTTTAGATGATTTCCTTATGCCTTAGGGCAGAGCTTAATGGATCTACTTAGTTGAGGTGTTCTATATACCTGCATGATGTAGGACAGTTCTGGCAGCGTGGGCGAGACGTTGTATCATCACGTAGCCCATAGGATGGTTGTCGGTTAGAGAATCTCCCAATAGAGTTAAAGTGTATTTTTATATATCACTTGTTACGTTGAGTTTCAGAGATGAGTAAGTATTTTGTAAAGTTTAAATGATTTCATTCCTTTAATTCTTTACATTCAGTTGAGTTTATGTCATATCTATTGCAGTCCTTTCATTCATTATCATATGACTGCATCCTGATCATAATTCATCACGGACTCTTGTTACCATTATGCTCAGTAGCTATTTTCATCATCTCGAAGTCAACCTTCTCATTGATATAACACCTTAAATCCAGTCATACCAACCAAATCCAAAAGACTAACCCAATTTTATACGCACTTTCTTACTAAAATTTTCAATTACCTTCACACAAGTATACTCGTTGGAACTTCCTTTATCCATAAGCTTGTCATTTCGATATCGATCAACTCCTTTGGAGCTTATGCTGAAATCACCGCTCCTCGTTTAGAATCCTCGAGAGATACACTTCACAACCTAATAATTAATACCGTACCAAAGATCCACCACTAAAACCTTCCTTATAAACAACACCTAACCCAAGCGTGCATAGTAATAACTTGTTGATTTCTCAAATGTGAATGCAATATTGAATCTCATTATATGATCATGTGATACAACTGATAACTCTTTAAGTAGTTAGTATTCACACTTGACAATTGACGTATCCATTTCCACATACCACTCGTACCACACCGTGAAAGTCCGTTAGATCCACCACTAGAACACATCATACCAATCGAGAAGATCGTACCCAAATAGCCCACACATTCCTACCCATTGAATAGCTGCAAAACATTACCAAAAAATTCTATTTTTCGTCTCTAGCTCAAGCGATATGCATTCTTTCATAGATCAAGTTGATAGCAAAAGTAACACACTCCCTAACTTTAACCAAGTAAGCATCGGTACCGTTGTAGTAGTCGTATCATGACCCTCTTTGATATACACTCAATCTATGAAATCAAAGTAGAGATACTGACCTCAATTAACGTAAGATCACTCTCATCATTCTCTAAGCAACCTATACATGTTATGACAATTTTACTAACTGTAGTTTTCAAAGTTACATTGTTCATTATCTAGCCGTCCCTCTAATTATTTCATTTCCAATTGTCGAACTACTACAAATATCGCCTATACCATGCAAGTACTATTTTCGCTGCTAGGTAACTAACTTGAAAAAGATAACATGTTCATGAAGTCCCTCAAACTGTTGTTCAACCTCATCATTCAAATATCCTCATAATGCATCATCGAGTCATCACCTTACTCAACCCCTTTAAGTCACTGAACATTCTGAATCTGACCACGCATCCTTTTCATAAGTTTATCAATTAAACCTTAGTACCAGATCTAACATCCAAGCCATACATGACACACCGACTGCTCACATGAAAAACTACACGAGTCATCACTATAAGTGAGAGAGAATGAAATGAAGCGATAAGAATCAGACCAGACCAAGAACGCACGATAGAGATTCAAGAATTGAAGATTTTTTTCCTAAAGTCCCCATAGACTCTCGAAGATAAGCAACAGACGTCTTCGCGTCAATCCTCGAGACTCTACTAGACTTGGATTGTACACATGTGAGACCTATGAACCTGGGCTCTGATACCATTTTGTCACGACCCAAAAATGGATGTGATGGCACTCATCTTATCCCACTAAGACAAGTCAGCTTAAAACCCAACCATTACGATAAAGTGCAAAAATAACTCTAAATAATGAGGATAACACGTCAACTTAACTAAGTCCCCAAAATCTAGTTGTCACGTGCACAAGCCTCTAATGTATTACAATAGATTTGAAAGAAAAATACAAGTCTCAAATGATATTGTCTCTAAAGTAGAACAAAATCATAAATAAGAGTAAGAAGGTCCGCTGAGATGAAAAGTAGCTACCTCACAAATCTCCACAGGAAACCTCGGACAAGAAGAAGGGGTATCCCGAAGATCCGGGCTCGTAACCTACACAACTGTAGAAGCAAGGGGTGAGTACCAAACCACACGGTACTCAGCAAGCAAACTCCTAAACACAAAGCTAAGAATATAGAATACGGGTACTCCTTACACTCCAACCGAACCTCTACAACTATAACCTGCATAAAATCAGCCCAACCTAACAGTTCACAATTTACATAGCTCATAGCTCAATGACAACACTCCGACAATTTCAGATCGACAATACACAGGATAAAGTTCATCAATCACAAGTACCATAGAAAAGCACTCATAAGTTCACAATGATAAAGATATGCAATACAATGAGATGCAATGCCAAGTATGGTGATGCATGTCTTACCTAGTGATACACACCCACTGTCTCTCAATCCAGAATCCATGGGGACATATTTATCCATGCATCCATCGTGGCGTGCGACACGACCCTGGATAATAGAATTTATCGCGGCGTGTGACACGTCCCTCGATAATAGAATCCATTGCGGCGTGCAACATGTCCCTCGATAATAGAATTCATCGTAGCGTGCGACACGTCCCTAGATAATAAAATTCGTCGCGGCGTGCGACACGTTCCTCGAATTATAATATCCGTCGCGGCGCGTGACACTTCCCTCGAAATGGTACATCCTCTTTAATTTCTTATCCTTCCTCAATTCATATAACACTTGGCACAACCATGTCTCTAAACCAATGCAAATGACATGTTCTCAAATAATGAGGAGATGACAACTTTCATATCAATGCACAATTCACAAAAACACAACCGTGATACAACATCAATAATGAATCAAAAAACCTTTCATATCATTCCCAACACGTCGCACATCAATATATAATCAAGTTGCCTTTTATTATCCCTTTTTCCTCATTAGGATCATTCAATATATATGAACATGTCAACCCATCACCAAGTCTCATTACTCCCTAACACATACCACAAGGAAATACACGATTCTATACACTTAACAAGAGTCGAGAAATCCACTTGCCTCAGTTAATCAACATTTCACTCCGAGACTTGAGCCTTCCCTTTTTGTTGGGCTTCCAAATCAATGCAATATATTCAAATAAATAATCACAATAAGATTTCTAAACTAACAACACTCATATTATTATATGTCTAGCCTAGACCCAAAAACTCACCAAAACTATAATCAAGTTTCTAATCTTGATGCTAATTAATATGTCAACTCTCATATTTTTCAAATTTCAAGCCTAGTATTAAATCTTAATTCCTTAGAATAATATAACTCTAATGAATTTTATATAACACAATACACCTAATATTTAATTACTTAACTCAATATGTCAACTTTTTATAACCGTACCAAACTTTTCAATATCGTGTCATGTCCACCCCTAGATTGTATTGTTGTTTACCAGAGACTGTTAATTTTTTAAAAATTAATGACATTGTGAATGGGGAATTTTCACTAAATAGCTCAAAATTATATTTCACTAACATCATTTGTGAGTTGTGACTATAGATATTTTTTTTTTATCATGGAGTTGGATGATCTCACACTACACTGCATGTACTCAAAATAAATGAACAAATATAAATATTGAGTGAAAAAAATTTGCAATTGTGAGTTGATTGCAATATGCAATAGTAAAATTGATTATTTGTGTCATGATCCAAATTCATGACGATCATAAGAGATTGCAATACACTAATAAAATTGATTATTTTATCAAAATGGATAATGTACTTCTATATGTCAACCCGAACAAAATTAATTTTTGTTTTAACCAAAAGGATATCTTATCAAAATAAGGGGGTTTACAATTGAATCGGAACAGTAGGTTCTAGAACGGGGTTTTGCGTTTGCGAAGAACAGTAGGGACCTGAACATATTAAATTCCATTTAAGATAATACTCTAATCGATATACTCAATCAAATAAAAGAACTCGATTCTTTTTTAAATGCTCATTTTACTTATAAAATACTGCTAAATATTTCTGTAACGGTCATCATCAATGTCTCAATAGAAAGAAGTTTTTCAAAATTGAAAATAACAAAATCTTATTTCAGATCAATAATGTCTCAAGAATAATGAAGTGGACTAAGAATTATAATTTGAAGAAATCGAGTACAAAAAAAATCTCAATCTATAAGAAATCATCAAACATTTTCTTTTTTAAGCAACTCGGAGGTAACTCAATGCCGGTGGCGTGTCCTATGGCATTAGCACACGATGCAACTGTAGATTTAGCGTTATTGTCAGTCAACTTAATATCATTAAGATTGATTTTTTGACAAGGTAATGAAGAACTGCAATTGAAATTTACTGCTACCAATGAATTTGAAGTTCCCCTTATGTTGTTGAATGTCACATCCTTCACTTGCACTAAGCTTTTCTACAAATTAAAAGAGAGTGAAATTAATAAATATCAATCAATTTTGTTAGGGGGTTCGCAAGTTAATATACAAATACAGAGTTTACAAAAAAATTACTGAATACTCAACATATAAAATTTGAAGATGAAAAGAAGGAAAAAGCATTTGGTACCTGGGAAGTGCAAGTATGTGCCGGACAATAATATTGATCAATAATTATAGGATTATTCACCTTGTCCATTATAATATCCTCAAAATTTATACTTGTAGCTTCACCAGCATTTGATGATGCCCAAGTCTTAATCCTCATCCCATTTTGAGTAGCAATGAGAGTACAATTATTAACGTGTACATTCTTGACAAATTCATTTGGTGAATTCCCTAAGCTTCCAATGCTTATTCCATGGCCAGGGCCACAAGTGACTCTTGAAATATTAACGTTTTGACTTCCAGCAAATATAGATATACAATCATCTCCAGTACTGATGTTGGAATCGAAAACTTGAATATTTGACGATGTGCTAATGTAAATTCCATCGGTGTTAGGACTATCGCTTGGTGCGGTTATGTTAACATGACTAAATGTCACGTTATTGCAATTAAAGACATTGAAATGGAACATCTTGCTATTGATAGCGTGTATATCGTGCACAATCGCATTTTGGATAGAACTCAATCCAAGTGTCTGGTCCATTAAAAAAAACAAGACATTGAAAATAATATTTAGTTAGTAACTTTACATTATAATTTCACACGCACAAAAAAAAAATTGTAACCATAAAAAGATCAAGAAAATAACACAAACTTTTTTGAATTAAACCGAAAACCAAATCAAATCGCGTATTTTGATAGGACTGAAGAAATATTTAAAGCACAAATTAATTATATGTTTGTATGATTACTTTACCAGAAAGATCTGAAAAACTGGAAAACCCAAAAAATCCGAGGTTGAAAAATACAAATTTTATTAGTTTGATTTGATTTAGAAATTTAAAAATCTGACACAAATAATTTTATTTGATATTTGAAAAATTCGCACTAATCTATTCATGTACCCCCTAATTTGTGACCTTATAGTAGTAAAAACTATTTTTAAAATTTTTACTTTACCTTTCACTAGAGGAGGCACAAAATGAATACAAAAAAATAAGAACACAAATTAATTTACTGACCAAAATTAAAATTTTAATTGTGTCAAATAATGATTTAAAATTTTCACTTTAACTTTCATCCAATGCTTCATCAAATAAGCAATCTTTTTTAAATTAAAAAATATATAAATAATGTCGAATTCAGTATATATAATCTTAATCGAAATTATAAAATCAAATCAGAATAATTTAGAGAAATAATATAGGATGCATGATTAATGAAAACTTACCAAAGGACGAGTTTGACATTGAGATTTTCCCCAAGCAGAAGCTCCTTGTCCATCTAAAGTTCCACCTCCTTCAATCTCTAAGGTATTTAAATGTTCAAAAGAAATCCAAGAGTCTTTGCAAAATATTTTAGGATTTGTTGAAGCCTTAATAACTCCTTGAATTTTAACTATCAAGGATCCTTTGCATGGTCCATTAAAATTTGCACCATATACCATATATGTTCCTAAAGGTATCAAAAATGTAGCTTCTCCATTCCATTTGTATGCATCCATCCAAGCTTTCAAAAATACCTTTTATTTATAAAATAAGATAAAATAAATTCGCAAAATAATATTTAATTAGACACTAAATTTCTTATATATACATGAGTCACAATTATATTTACTACCAACAAGGGTTGTGATGGAGTGGTGAGTACTCTTTCATCCTTAATTAAGAGATCTCGGGTTTGAATCCCCTTGGATACGCTTTTGTTAGGGAGCCCGGACATCGAGTGGATAACAAAAAAAAACTATATTTACTCATTTTGAAAAAAATAAGAAGACATTGTTATACATGTAATAATGACTTAAGTAAAATTAAAGACACATTAAAAAGTAAAATGGGCTTTTACTATGTCAAAACTGATCTTTAGTGGCAATTAATTAACGATAATAATTTAATTATCGCTAAATATGTTTTTTTTCATGGTAACTAGTAAATATCTCTAAAACTTACAGCAACATTGGATGTAATAACAATTAACTAAAAAAATAGCAGTTTTTAGCAGTTTTTATTAATGTGCATATTAATTACCACTCCAAGTTATTTTTATTATGGTGTTTGTGTATATAAAAATGACAATTAATTAAAAATGCATTAAAAGGTAAAATGATTGGTTCTCGCCTCACTATCATCTGTCACTCCATCTGCTTTGGCACCTTAGGAAATGACACTAAAAATTTTGTCATCAGCACTAGTGCATACAAAAATAAGGCTAATTAATATAAAAACTATTTTCAAATAAAATTTTGAAGCCATTTATGTTTTGTTCTTTTTTTTTTTTTCTCTTTTTTCACTTGCATTTATATACACCTTCTTTTTTCCTCATCTTTTGACTTTCCAAATGATTCAATTATACCGAAGAGATTTGTTTCCTTTTACTCTTTCCAAATTATAGTTCCTTCATTAAACTTTTTCCTTAATAGTCTTGACAAATATTATTTTTGACAATTTATATTCAATGATTACACCCAAAATATTTGTTTGGACTTAGTGAATTTCAAAGAAAGAAACATGAATACATATCATGGTATGTTGAATGAATATCATGGTAAGTTGACTGAACTACCAACTAGGCTTAGGAGTGGGCATGATATGGTAGATACCAAATATATTATACTAAAATCAAAAATTTTAACACCATGATTCGGGTTCTATGATATTTGATATGTATTTTTAAAAAGTTTGATATTCAGAATGGTATTTGATATTTGTAAAAACAATACCAAAATACGACCAAATATTTTTGATTTCAGTATAGTATATTTGGTATCTACCATACCATGTTCACCCCTAAGCCTGGCTAGTAGTTCAGTCAACTTACCAAAAATAAAGTACAAACAATTTTGATTACTCTATCTTGATTTAAATGTTCGTTTTGGTTGATTGATTAACAAAGAGAATTGTTTGTACTTTATTTTGAATATTTTTTTACATGTATAAGGTATTAGCATGATATAATTGAGACATTTCTTGAAACGCCAAAGTCATAATTCTTTATTATACGAATATATGTAAGTTGAAGACTTGAAGGTGACCATACTATAGTAAATGATTTACAGTACCATAAATTATCAAAACCGATCTTTAAAATACCGAATCATACTGAATTAATTTGGTATGATAATGATATAACATTTTTAAAAATCGTAAATCAAATAATTGTACCAAACTTTTCAATACCATATCATGCCCACCCCTAGATTGTACTGTTATTTACTAGAGACTGTTAACTTTTTGAAAATTGTCATTGTGAATGGGGAATTTTCACTAAGTAGCTCAAAATTATATTTTACTAACATCATTTGTGAGTTGTGACTATAGATATATTTTTTTATCATCGAGTTAGATGATCTCACACTATACTGCATATACACAAAATAAAAGAACAAAAACAAATATTGAGTGAAAAAAATTGCGATAATGAGCTGATTGGAATATGCAATAGTAAAATTGATTATTTGTGTCATATAAATCATGTTATGGGTAGGCTATGATTTACTCTTCCTAGACTTAATTTGGAGAATTGAATTGTTATTGTGGAGTATGAGATTGAGATTTAGTTGTTGATAGTTGATTCATAAATTAAAATTGTATCATTGTTGAGTTTCATGCATCGTATCATACATTAGGTGTTATTTTGCCTCAATGAGCATCGTGTTCAAATCAATTTGCTTAATTAATGAAAAAGGTGTCCTAAAGAAACTATTTTGAAAGTAAATCTATTATTTGAGAAGGATTGTGGCCTATAGTGGTTGTTTGAGAAAGATACGAGCATATATACTTGTTGTATTTGAATTTTGGAACGATGGATTTAACAAAATGAAACCCAAAGGAAAATGGTTTTAAGTGCTTGAATTGACATGAAATTCAAAGGAAAAAATAATTTTCGGATATTTATTTATTAATATATGAAGCCTGAGGGGAAATTATTCCCAATGGATATATAGGTCTCACCAGTCCTCCATGGGTTTCACCTCCCAACATGACACTGCGATAGGGGTGTATATTGATAGGATCATTGTTGTATAACATTGTGTACAATCACTTTGCTTTGTATATTGCTCCTTATTGATTATCTGTTTTCCTTGTGCTTAGATTTACTTAAGATGATTCTTGTGAGCTGTTTATACTGTTTTTATTAGATTACTACGATGTTCGATTGATTACAAGGTTCGTAATATTCTTTTATGATATAATTATCAACTCTTACTCGATCAGTCTATGATGCATACTTATTATCATGTTTTTGTACTCATATTACTCTTATTGCATTTTTTTGATGCAAATCCTGGTACTAGTTGTTGATAAGAATGAAAAGGGCAATTGAAAGAAATAAGAAAATATACGTGGAATTATTGAAATCTAATCGAATTTATGAGCAACAAAGGAATTTATACATTTACCTCTCAATTGAATCCAATCAAACAACAATAACCCAAACTCAATCAAAAACGAGAAACCAAATTGAATCCACAAAGAGGGTAACTCGATTATCGATTAAGCTAGAAGAAGTTAACTATCAATTCTAAGAGTTAACCACTAATTACTCATTAATTCCTTAAGGAAATTAAACTAACACTAAATTAGCAACTACAATTTGAGAGCATTCAATTTCAACATTCAACATACACTAACTCTTCCAAATGAAAAAAGAATAATATTTATACTAAGGAAATAAAGAAGACGCTTCTTTGACAATTTTACCCTTAATGAGATAAGGGCCTTGTTTGGTTGTCTTCTTTTGTGAATTCTTGAATTCATGAGATAATCATTTGCACAAATGGCCACTTTCTTCTTTCTCTTCACTTTGATGGATCTCTAACATATTATATGTCTTTATTTTTTGTCCATCAAGCTCCTCTAAAGCTTTCATATGATCTATGTTATGCATGTCATTATCAGGAAGATTATATATACCGAAGTCTATTTCTCTCTCAGGAGGAACTCCAGGAAGACCGTCTAGAAAGACCTCTGAAAACTCACTCACAATTGGAACTGACTGAATAGGCGGTGTCTCAACACTAGAGTCATTAACTCGGACTAAGTGATAGATGCACCCTAGAAATTAGTTTTCTAGCCTTAAGGTATGAAATAAAACGACATTTAGGCACTGCTGAACTACTCCTCCGCTCTAAAACTGGCTCATTAGGAAACTGAAACTTGACTACTCGGGTTCTGTAATCAACTGAGGCATAACAAGCATGAAGCCAGTCCATACCTAGAATAATGTCAAAGTCTACCACATCTAGCTCAACTAAGTTAGCCA
Source organism: Solanum appendiculatum (assembly GCA_018342035.1). Lineage (NCBI taxonomy): Eukaryota > Viridiplantae > Streptophyta > Magnoliopsida > Solanales > Solanaceae > Solanum > Solanum appendiculatum. The sequence continues at coordinate 30,922 of JAGDQO010001496.1, forward strand.
TGGCGTCCTTGTGATTGACAAAGATGGTAAAATCACAATTGAGTTTTTCTACTAGAATAGAATCACCAACACGTGTTGAAACACCGAATGGCTCAAGAAGTTGTTCAGGGTAAATGCCAAACTTCATCGCTACATAAGGAGTCACAAAAGACAAATTCGCACCTGGATCAAGTAAGGCATATACATCAAAAGTAAAGACTTTAAGCATACCAGTGACAACATCTGGTGAGTTCTCCTGATCCTGGCTACTAGCTATAGCATACAGACGGTTTGATCCTCCTCTTGTTCCTGAAGTAGCTCCCCTCGGAGCAGCTCAGTCTGCCGGAGCCGCTGAAGAAGATTGGGCTCTGTCACCCCCATTACCCTTCATGTTCTTAGGGCACTCTCTCATAAAATGACCACACTTGAAACAACCATTGGAGCCATCATGACACGCTCCCTGGTGGTTCCTACTAAACTTAGCACATGTAGGAGTCTAAGTAGCCCCTTGTGCCACACTGCCCTAAGACTGAGTACCCTGAGATCTGAATTTCTGAGAATTCTGATTTCCGTGATCATTCATGTTCATTGGTGTAGGTGCACTAGCTGAAGATGAAGCAGGTCCAGATGACCTTTGCTGAAAGGATGATCGATTTGCATTCCCAGTCTTTTGCTGGCCAGTCTCATGACTTGTTGTTTTGGCCCTCTTGTTGCGAAACTCTTCTCTGTCCTTTCACTTATCTTTCTCAACCTATTGTACATAAATCATGAGCCTGACTATGTCCATGTCCCCTATCAAGATAGTCACCTTACCTTTCTTACTCGATAAGCGGGATAGCCCAGACACGAACAGACTCATCATGCTCCTCATATCTGCCACCATCTCCGGAGCATAGCGGGATAGCTGAGTGAACTTGATGTTGTACTCATACACACTTATAGATTCCTGCTTCAGATTCAGAAACTCTCTTACCTTTTCTTCCCTTAGTTCACGGGGAAATAAGCGCCCAAGAAAGCATCTTCAAACACTGCCCAATTTAAAGGTGGTGTGCCCTCTGCCCTGTTCTTCTTCCATTGGTCATGACATATTCTAGAAATACCTTTGAGTTGATATGAAACTAACTCCACACGCTCTACATCAGCAACACGCATAACCTCAAACACTTTCTGAAGTTCTTCCACTAAGTTCTCCAGATCCTCTGTGATATTTGACCGTATGAACTTTGGGGATTCATCCTCAAAAATTCACAGATTCTAGATGTATCAGCCACATCCTGACGACATACTCTTTGTTGACCAGCCTTATTTGCCACAACCTGAGTCAGCATCTGAATAGCATTCCTGAATTCAGTATTGGTGACACCTCCTTGAGGGGGTTGCACTTCTGGTGCATTGGAAGCCTCTTGACCATGAGGATTAACATTCCTCCTAGCAGGACGCCCTCGAACAGCTCTTCATGGAGGCATGATCTGAAAAGACACGCGTAAGCACAAGTTAGAGGAAACTTTCATAGAGCTGAACTCTATCGTACAAACATGAGTAAAAAGAAAGTGAAATGTTCCTAAATGTCGTAGCCTCACAATTATAGATGTGGCGCGCTTCACACCGATAAGAAGGACTCTACTAGACACGGTTTCATAGACACCCTAGGACTCTTGAACCCTGTGCTCTGATTCCAAGTTTGTCACTTCCTGAGCCTACACCCTAGACGTGGCTGGCACTCAAGAACCATTGCTGGTCCCCAAGCGAACCCTTGGCCTGGCTGACTCTTAGCGGAAGACTTACTTAAGCAAAATGGGAACTCCAAATGCATAATTAAACTCATAATGTCTCAATAATAACTTAACTCAATGAATATCTGAAAATACTTACATAAACATAAGTAATCTATTCAAGGTCTTAAAACATCAATAAGGAAAATAGTGAGAGACTCCTCAACTTCTAACTATCTATGATGCCTCTAAATACTAAGATGGATGCCGGACAGGACCCTCGACAACTTAACAAAACAGGAAATATAAGTGTGAAGCCCTTCGAAAAGCAAAGAGGCTCACCAAGGCTAGCTGGAGTGCAAATGGTATCAACAAAGCGGTTGTTGATGAACCTGAACACATGTATCTGCATCATAAAAAGATGTAGGTCAAATGACATCAGTACATGGAATGTACGAGTATGCAATATAGCCGAGGCAAAATAACTGAATGAAAGGACTGCAATAGATATGACATAAACTCAACTGAATGTAAAGAATTATAGGAATGAAATCATTTAAACTTTACAAAACACTTACTCATCTCTGAAACTAAACGTAATAAGTGATATATTAAAAATACAGTTTAACTCTATTGGGAGATTCTCTAACTGACAACCATCACTATGAGCTACGTGATGATATAGTGTCTCGCCCATGCTGCCAGAACTGTTCTATATCGTGCCGGGACATAGAACACCTCAACTAAATGAATCCACTAAGCTCTGCCCGAAGGCATAAGGAAATCATCTAAAAAGTATGAATATTTTACCCATGTTGGCAAGACATAGTTTATGAGGGCTGTGAGTTGTCTAAACTCTCACCCATATCGGTGCTCAGTACTACTCCCAAAATTATTGCTCATGCTCAATATTTAAAAATATTTTCTTTTCTCAATTTGAAATAATTACTCAAAAGATCCTCTTAAAAGAGGTAATGCTCTGAAGTATCTCAATACTCATAAACTCATTTAGAAATCAAAGTTTCTCTTTTCTCAATTTAAAAATGTTATCTTAAGGAATTACTTAGTTCCCTCTATCTCTCTCGAAACTCATCTTTTACTCTTCTCAGAATCAATTTTAAAGACAAAGCATTTGTTCTAAAAAGATTCTCAAACTCCCCTTTTTCTTTCTCAAAACTCAATTTAAACAATTAGGTTGTGTTTAATGGATTCTCAATAAGAACTCAATGAATTACTCTGGAAGAGGGTTCATGTCGAAAAATGGACATGAATAATCAACTCAAAAATCTCAATGTACAACATACAACAACTCAATAATTAGGAATAGAAACTCAAGATCATAAATTCAAGAACTCAGGACTCAGCATCAAACTCATCTCAAGAATACTCTAAACTAAGAATATAATCCTAAATTATTCTTTTACTGATAGAAAGTAGACGTTGGGTATGAGGACGAACTCAGTCCATCACTATGATAGCCTTACATACCTGGGAAGAATAAAGTTCTTTGTGAAACTCAACGAATCTTGATTTTATTAGTATTATAGTGTGGGTTTGAACCAAAATGAAATTTCCAAACTTGATTTTCTTTTCAGATTTGGATAGCTAGTGTTGTTGTTTTTCTAGACCAATTTTTTATGGCAAAATTGGCATAATAATTGGCCAAGCAATTGATATCCAACAATAGTGTAATGATGACCTACTAATTTGGGAAGTTCTAGATAGAATTGGATTATTAAAAATATAGTAATGTTTTGACCGTGTTCATTAAGTTTTGATATATTGAGTCAAGTAATTAAATATTAGGTGTATTGTATTATATAAAATTCATTAGAGTTATATTATTTTAAGGAATTAAGATTTAATCATGTGCTTGAAATTTGAAAAATATGAGAGTTGACATATTAATTAGCATCGAAATTAGAAACTTGATTATAGTTTTGGGTGAGTTTTTGGGTCTAGGCTAGACATATAATAATATGAGTGTTATTGTGATTATTTATTTGAATAGATTGCATTGATTTGGAAGCCCAACGAAAAGGGAAAGCTCAAGTCTCGGAGTGAATTGTTGATTAACTGAGGCACAAGTGGATTTCTTAACCCTTGTTAAGTGTATAGAATCGTGTATTTCCTTGTGGTATGTGTTAGGGAGTAATGAGACTTGGTGATGGGTTGACATATTCATATTGAATGATCCTAATGAGGAAAAAGGGGTAATAAAAGGCAACTTGATTATATATCGATGTGTGATGAGTTGGAAATGATATGAAAGGTTTATTGATTCATTATTGATGTTGTATCACGGTTGTGTTGTTGTGAATTGTGCATTGATATGAAAGTTGTCATCTCCTCATTATTTGTGAGCATGTCATTTGCACTGGTTCAGAGACATGGTTGTACCAAGTGTTATGTAAATTGAGGAAGGATAAGAAACTAAAAATGATGTACCATTTCGAGGGATGTGTTGCGCGTCGCGACGGATATTGTAATTCGAGGGATGTGTCGCACGCCGCGACAGATTCTATTATCAAGGGATGTGTCGCACGCTGCGACGAATTCTATTATCGAGGGACATGTCGTACGCCGCGATGAATTCTATTATCGAGAGACGTGTCACAAGCCGCGACGGGTTCTATTATCGAGGGTCATGTCGCACGCCGCGACGAATACATGGATAAATATTTCCCTCATGGATCTTAGACTGAGAGACAACGGGTGTGTATCACTAGATCAGACATGCATCACCATACTTGGCATTGTATCTCATTGTATTGCATATCTTTATCATTGTGAACTTATGAGTGCTTTTCTATGGAACTTGTGATTGATGAACTTTATCTTGTGTATTGTTGATTTGAAATTGTCGGAGTGTTGTCATTGAGCTATGAGCTATGTAAATTGTGAACTATTAGGTTGAGCTGATTTTATGCAGGTTGTAGTTGTGGAGGTTCGGTTGGAGTGTAAGGAGTACCCTTATTCTATATTCTTAGCTTTGTGTTTAGGAGTTTGCATGTTGAGTACCGTGTGGTTTGATACTCACCCATTGCTTCTACAGTTGTGTAGGTTACGAGCTCGAATCTTCGTGATACTCCTTCTTCTTGTCCGAGGCTTCCTGTGGAGATTTGTGAGGTAGTTGCTTGTCATCTCAGCAGACCTTCTTACTCCTATTTATGATTTTGTTCTGCTTTAGAGACAATATCATTTGAGACTTGTATTTTTCTTTCAAATCTATTGTATTACATTAGAGGCTTGTGCACATGACAATCAGGTTTTGAGAATTTAGTTAAGTTGACGTGTTATCCACATTATTTATAGTTATTCAATTTTTATTTATAGTTATTTCCGCACTTTATCGTAATGATTGGGTTTTAGGCTGACTTGTCTTAGTGGTATAAGACGAGTGCCATCACATCCATTTTTGGGTCGTGACATAAATCAAGATAAATTAATCAAAATTGTTTGTACTTTATTTTTGGTAAGTTGACTGAACTACCAGCTAGGCTTAGGGGTGGGCATGGTATGGTACATACCAAATATACCATACTGAAATCAAAAAAAATTGATTGTATTTTGGTATTGTTTTTACAAATATCAAATACCATACTGAATACCAAACTTTTTTGGAATACATACTAAATACCATAGAACCCGAATCACTGTGTTTAAAATTTTTATTTAGCGGGCATCAGCCATTCCAAGGCCTATGCCTCTTCCTCTTGCTTGTATTGTATCAGCCCTTCCAGAGCCTATGCCTCTTCCTCTTGCATGTGTTGTAGCAGCAGTGTCTCTTTCTGATGCTGCAACAGGTTTGAAAATTAATTTATAAAAAAAAATTGAAAATGAATTGATTCAAGAGTCATACCTCTGCCTATAGTTGATGCTGCAATAGGTTCACAACTTCTTCCTCTTCCTTCTGTAGGTACTTCAACATCAAAATCATTGTTTGTTATTTTCTTGGCCTTCCCCTAGCTCTAGGAGGTGCATCAGGATTAACAACTATTTTTCTTGGCCTTCCCCTAGGTCTAGGAGCTTCTCCAACAATAGCAGGTGCTTCAGTAGTAGTAGTAAGTGTCTTTCTTGGCCTTCCTCTAGGTTTAGGAAGTGCTCTAGAGGTACCTGCTTCATTACTTGATCCAGCAGCAACAGAATCCTACAACATCAAATAGATGATAAGTCACATAACTCAAATATAAACCATAAATAAGGAATAACATATAAATTAAATACCTTTAAAGGACAACTCCTTTTGTTGTGATTTTTTCCATGACAGATGCTACAAGTCATGTAAACACCTGTTCTTGGAAATTTTTCAGACTTTTTTGACTCCCAACACTCTCTTTTTCTAATCTTTCTTAGCCTTCCTAGCATAGGTTTAACAACTGGTGGTTCCACATGAGGATTTCTTGAATCAGTCCACATGTTCATGTTGGTCACTGGTTGAAGGTAATGACAGTAGGTTCTTAGATAAGTCTCCTTACTATAGCAATTATCAACATAGTCAATTGGTTTCCATTTCTTATAAAGAATGCCAGCAATGGTATGTGGACATGGTATTCCCTTGAGCATCCATGATCTACAACTACGTGTCCTACTCCTCATTTCAACAGTATAGATATAAGATCCATCTGAAATTTCAAAGCCTCTCTTTCCATTGAACTCAATGTGACATTTCATTGACTTTTCTGTGTTCTTTTCTAGCACTCTCAATGCCATTGGAGAAATATTTGTTAATCATGTTTCAGGAAATTTATGAAATTGTCCTAGTCTAGTCATTACCTTTATCCTTATCTCTTCAAGCATAGTGATAATGGTTGTATGCCTTGGAGCTAAGATCCAAGAATTGAAGCATTCAACCATATTATTATCTATGCTATCGCACTTAACATCAGTCCTAAAGTACATTTTGCACCAACTTTTTACATTGTAGTGAAGTAAATCTGGAACAATATCGTTGTTACCTAGCAATGCCATTTGAGCCAAATTTGCCTTCAATTCTCCCTCAAAGGTGCTTCTTGCACATTTCCAAAATTGATTCCTTCTTTCAAAGCCTCTCCAATCTTTTGCCCAGTTAGCAAGAATGTGTGTTGCACACATCCTATGCTCCACCTCTGGTAAAATTTTCATGACTGTTGATGTAAGCCCCTTCAATGAACAAAAATACATTATTGTTGCGGTAACAAACATAATAATGCATTAAACATAAGTAAATTAACAAAAAAACATACATTTTGCATGTTTGAAATGAGTGTGTAATCTCTGCCATCACCTAATCCCAAGTTCTCTATCAACAATTTCAAAAACCATGTCCATGTGTTCTTATTTTCATACTCTACTACACTCCATACAATAGGCAACATTTGATTATTGGCATCTTTAGCCACAACAACCAACAATTGTCCTTTGGTTACACCTTTCAAGAAACATCCATCTAAACCAATACATTTCCTACATCCACCAAGAAAAAATTTTCTGCAAGCATCAAAACATATATAGAAACTCTGAAAAATCAGTTTACCATTACCTTCAGAATCATCAACTTTTACTACACAAGTGCTACCTAGATTGGTCCTTAACAATTCATCCCTATAGTCAAAAATTATACAAAACTCTTTCACATATCACCCATTAGTTCCTGCAATATTCTTTGTCTTGCTCTCCTAGCAGTAGTCTTCCCAACATGTATTCCCAACTCTTTTCTTATCAACTATTGAAATTTGAAAATTCTAATGTTTGACTTCTCACTGATTCTATCTTTGTAGTGCTTATGCAAGAACTTAGCATTACACATGTAATTTCTTGTGGTCTTCACACATCTGTGCCTAGGATTGTAGGTTTTAATCACAAAGTTATTGGTAGCTCTATCAAGACTTGCATATAACAATCAAGGACACCCTTCTCTACATCTAACCTTCACCTTTTTTTAGTCATTAGTAAACTTTTCTAACTGGACACCTTTTTGAAGTGAATATTTCGTAACAACATCCCTAAAATCATTCACATTCTCAAAAATCATGTCCAACTGCCGCATAACCCTTTCAGCAGTTTTATCAAAAATCACTTTTCTACTATCCCTCCTTGTCTCATCATCTGAATCAGTTTCAACACTATAAGCATCATAACTACAATACACATGCTCATCCCCAGTAACTTTACCTTTTAACTCTTTATCAACATATTCAGTCTCATCAAAACCCACATCTGGACAACTTCAGCAACTGGAACTCCTTATGGGTCATTTGGTATTCTTTATCTTCTCTTCCTCCTTTGGTATGACCTCCTCTCAGCCCTTAAGTTATATTTTCTTCATGGACACCACTTTCATATTCAACATCATCTTCATTGAATATATCTTGATGGTCTGAATCAGAACTATTTTCAGTTGACTGATCTAAATCTAGCACTAGAATGTCATCCTTAACAACAACAGATTCAACACTTGGATTAACTACTGGTTGAGTTCAGTAGTTGATGCTTGAGTAGGTGCAACAGTCTCAGGCTCAGCAGCTGCAGAACTTTGAGAAGCGGTTGGTTGAGTAGTTGCATCTTCAAACTTTAGTTGAGTTGGTTCAACAACAATAGGCTCAGTAAATATAGTACCTAATGCTTGAGTAGGTGCAAAAGTCTCAGCATAAGCAGTTGCAGTAGTTGATGCTTGAGTAGGTGCAACAGTCTCAGGCTCAGCAACTGCAGAACTTTGAGAAGCTGCTAGTTGAGTAGTTGCAGCTTCAAAATCAATATTTTCATTAATATCAACAACCCTCTCACCTTCATGGTCCCTCTTGTCCCCTTCCTTATCAAAAGCACCAAAAGATTCCTCATTGGTAGGAGTATATTCTAAAAAACCAATGGGGCCATCCACTTGATCAACCATGTGACAAAGATAGACCTCAACAATATCCCTATCTTCAAAGCTTTGTGAAAGTTCAAAAATATCCTCATCACTTTGTATATCTAATAGAAAGTCACTCCTAGGTGGCCTAGGTGGCCTAACATAAAATGTGCAACTTGTAGTATACCCCAACTCTTTAATATCATTAATTAGTTCAAAGTAAGACATCCTATCTACATCGACATTGAATATTTGAATGATGTCTCCACCCTCATATAATGGTTTTCGGCTCTTAGTATTCAATTTTCCACCATGATAATATCTAATTGTTATATAAGTAAAAGCATCCATTCCTGAAATTATGTCACAATCGCAGTACATAAATATTCAAAATTGAAGAAAATAGCCGGTTCTTACAACAAATCGAAAATAGTTGGTTCTTACAACAAATGGTACGCATATACAACTCAAACATATATTGCAATCAGTAACAAGTCACAATTACAAGACAAAATTATGACTAGTGAAAAACCCTAATTTATCGACAAACCCTAAAAAATTTACTTCAAAATCAACAATAACGTCAATAGTAACCAAACCCTAGATAATTTCTAATGAAAGATTCAATTCTAAGATTAGACAACACAAAAAAAGGACTAACCTTCAAGTTATGTAGGTTACTGATTCAAGTCACTAATTCAGGAATAGTCACACATCCACAATTTCAGCAACGCTATCAAGAACTATCAAGAAACACCATCAAGAAGCTATCGCTATCAAGAACTATCAAGAAACACGATTTGGTCTTTGATGTCGGATCAGCCTAAGGGAAATGGGTTTGGGAAAGAGAAAGGTTTGCCTAAATTTGATTTCTTGTTTTTGACTTTTAAAATATATTTCTTAAAATGAATTTATTAAACTAATTGACTAATTTAATTAATTTAATGAATTAAATAGCGCATGTGACACACTCAATAACGATTGACTACGTAACTTGTCCAGCTGGGCGCATATATGTATTTAAAATACACTATTTAATAGTGTAGGGGGGTAATAGGTCATTCTCAAAGTTTGGAATTGTTACAGCAATTTCGATCAAAGTTGGTGTATTTTTTGGACCCTTTTCCCTTTTAAAAATACATATCAAATACCATAGAACCCGAGTCATGGTGTTAAAAAATTTTGTTTCAGTATGATATATTTGATATCTACCATATCATGCCCACCCCTAAGCCTAGCTAGTATAGTTCAGTCAACTTACCATGATATTCATTCAACATACCATGATATCTATTCATTTTTCTTTCTATGCAATTCACTAAGTCCAAACAAATATTTTGGGTGTAATAATTGAATATAAATTGCCAAAAATAATATTTGTCAAGACTATTAAGGAAAAAGTTTAATGAAGGAATTATAAATTGGAAAGAGTAAAAGGAAACAAATCTCTTAGGTATAATTAAATCATTTGGAAAGTCCAAAGATGAGGAAAAAAGAAGGTGTATATAATGCAAGTGAAAAAAAAAAAATAGAACAAAACATAAATGGCTTCAAAATTTTATTTGAAAATAGTTTTTATATTAAGCCTTATTTTTGTATGCACTAATGCTGATGACAAAATTTTTAGTGTCATTTCCTATGGTGCCAAAGCAGATGGAGTGACAGATGATAGTGAGGTGAGAACCAATCATTTTACCTTTTAATGTATTTTTAATTAATTGTCATTTTTATATACATACAAACACCATAATAAAAATAGCTTTTAGCGGCAATTAATATGCAAATTAACAAAAAATGCTAATGTCTTTATCTTTTTTTATTATTTTTTTCTATTTTTTGCTAATGTCTTTAGCAACATTAGTTAATTGTTATTGCATCTAATGTCGCTATAAGTTTTAGGGACATTTACTAATTACCATGAAAAAAAAAAATATTTAGCGGCAATTAAATTATTATTGTTAATTAATTGCCGCTAAAGATAAGTTTTGACATAGTAAAAGTATCATTTTACTTTTTAATGTGTCTTTAATTTTATTTAAGTCATTATTACATTGTATAACAATGTCTTCTTCTTTTTTTCAAAATGAGTAAATATAGCTTTTTTTGTTATCCACTCGATGTCCGGGCTCCCTAACAAAGGAAGGGAGAAGGGGATTCAAACTCAAGACCTCTTAATTAAGGATGAAAGAGTACTCACCACTCCATCACAACCCTTGTTGGTAGTAAATATAATTGTGACTCATGTATATATAAGAAATTTAGTGTCTAATTAAATATTATTTTGCTAATTTATTTTTATTTTTTTTATAAATAAAAGGTATTTTTGAAAGCTTGGATGGATGCATGCAAATGGAATGGAGAAGCTACATTTTTGATACCTTTAGGAACATATATGGTATATGGTGCAAATTTTAATGGACCATGCAAAGGATCCTTGATTGTTAAAATTCAAGGAGTTATTAAGGCTTCAACAAATCCTAAAATATTTTGCAAAGACTCTTGGATTTCTTTTGAACATTTAAATACCTTAGAGATTGAAGGAGGTGGAACTTTAGATGGACAAGGAGCTTCTGCTTGGGGAAAATCTCAATGTCAAACTCGTCCTTTGGTAAGTTTTCATTAATCATGCATCCTATATTATTTCTCTAAATTATTCTGATTTGATTTTATAATTTCGATTAAGATTATATATACTGAATTCGACGTTATTTATATATTTTTTAATTTAAAAAAGATTACTTATTTGATGAAGCATTGGATGAAAGTTAAAGTGAAAAATTTAAATCATTATTTGACACGATTAAAATTTTAATTTTGGTCAGTAAATTAATTTGTGTTCTTATTTTTTTGTATTCATTTTGTGCCTCCTCTAGTGAAAGGTAAAGTAAAAACTTTTGAAATAGTTTGTACTACTATAAGGTCACAAATTAGGGGGTACATGAATAGATTAGTGCGAGTTTTTCAAATATCAAATAAAATTATTTGTGTCAGATTTTTAAATTTCTAAATCAAATCAAACTAATAAAATTTGGGTTTTTCAACCTCGGATTTTTTGGGTTTTCCAGTTTTTCAGATTTTTCCGGTAAAGTAATCATACAAACATATAATTAATTTGTGCTCTAAATATTTCTTCAGTCCTATCAAAATACGCGATTTGATTTGGTTTTCGGTTTAATTCAAAAAAGTTTGTGTTATTTTCTTGATCTTTTTATGATTACAATTTTTTTTTTGTGCGTGTGAAATTATAATGTAAAGTTACTAACTAAATATTGTTATCAATGTCTTGTTTTTCTTAATGGACCAGACACTTGGATTGAGTTCTATCCAAAATGCGATTGTGCACGATATACACGCTATCAATAGCAAGATGTTCCATTTCAATGTCTTTAATTGCAATAACGTGACATTTAGTCATGTTAACATAACCGCACCAAGTGATAGTCCTAACACCGATGGAATTCACATTAGCACATCGTCAAATATTCAAGTTTTCGATTCCAACATCGGTACTGGAGATGATTGTATATCTATATTTGCTGGAAGTCAAAACGTTAATATTTCAGGAGTCACTTGTGGCCCTGGCCATGGAATAAGCATTGGAAGCTTAGGGAATTCACCAAATGAATTTGTCAAGAATGTACACGTTAAAAATTGTACTCTCATTGCTACTCAAAATGGGATGAGGATTAAGACTTGGGCATCATCAAATGCTGGTGAAGCTACAAGTATAAATTTTGAGGATATTATAATGGACAAGGTGAATAATCCTATAATTATTGATCAATATTATTGTCCGGCACATACTTGCACTTCCCAGGTACCAAATGCTTTTTCCTTCTTTTCTTCTTCAAATTTTATATGTTGAGTATCCAGTAATTTTTTCGTAAACTCTGTATTTGTATATTAACTTGCGAACTCCCTAACAAAATTGATTGATATTTATTAATTTCACTCTCTTTTAATTTGTAGAAAAGCTTAGTGCAAGTGAAGGATGTGACATTCAACAACATAAGGGGAACTTCAAATTCATTGGTAGCAGTAAATTTCAATTGCAGTTCTTCATTACCTTGTCAAAAAATCAATCTTAATGCTATTAAGTTGACTGACAATAACGCTAAACCTACAATTGCATCGTGTGCTAATGCCATAGGACACGCCACCGGCATTGAGTTACCTCCGAGCTGCTTAAAGCCTGCTCTTGATTCTTGAACCTACGCGGTTATTAGAATTTCAAAAGTTAAAAAGAAAATGTTCAATGATTTCTTATAGATTGAGATTTTTTTGTACTCGATTTCTTCAAATAATAATTCTTAATCCACTTAATCATTCTTCAGACATTATTGATCAATTATTTTTAATTTTGAAAAACTTCTTTCTGTTAAGGCATTGATGATGACTGTTACAGAAATCGTTCTATAAGAGAAATGAGCAGTTGAAAAAGAATGAGTTTTTTTTTTAATTTGATTGAGTATATCAATTAGAATATTATCTTTTACTTGTATAATTTTCTTAATACTTTTAATTGTGAATTAAGTCAACCGTCAACATGATAGTGATTATTATGTTTTAAGAAATATTCTAACACATTTTTAAATTCTTATTATCTATTGATCTCCTTTTTTTTTCACTAAATAGAATTTCAAAAATATTTTCATATGCTTCACGTACTTAAAAAAAAAATTGAAGTGAAAAAATGACTTAGTATACTATGTATAAGATATATAGATCCACACTAGTAAAATTCTTCAAGAGTCTTTGTGATTTTTATTTTATTTTTTTATTATTATTTTTTGATGAGTTGCAATTCGGGCCATTATGGAAGATACTATCCATCTCATTGATAAGGATGATATTAATTTTACTCACGGCTTTAGAAAAGCCAACGAAGTAGCAAAATTATCTGGTGAAATAGGTCACGACGATTTTCTGTATCCTATATGTTTTCAAAGCAAAAGCTAAATGTATATTTGGTCATCTGTATGTGCGACATATGTATGGGCAATTAGGACATTTAAACACACAGATACATGTATAAGTGTATGTATGCTATAAAATTACATATACTTTTTCTAAAATACCACAATAAAGAGTAATATGTTAACCGAGATCGCTAGTTCTGACTGAAGCAGAGCTAAAAGGCCTCAGTCAGAAATGAGCTAGGCTGACAAGCCTCGGTCTCAAATCTTCAAAAGGGAGTTGGATTGGTTTAGATGAATTTCTTGCTCACTTTTTAGTGATCACAGAAACAGAAACAGCTCCTTTATCCTCACTAGGTGTGTGTACACACATCCTCCACAAACCCTACTTGTGGGATAACAATGTCGTCGATACTTTTTGGTGATCACTTCAACCAAGTCTAGAAAGTAACTGTTTTCAGTATTCAAAGCGATACAAGCAGCAAAATTTCGGTATTCCATAATGAAACATTTGAAAATCATAGGCCAGAAACAAAATTGTCTCGCACAGGAGAGCAGAAGAAACTAGAATACCTACTTTTCTTTATCAAGACAATAAGACGAGAACAGTACTGCTTTCATCAGTGATTCACAGAAGAAAGATCACTTAGGATTGCTACTTCTAAAAGCCTCTCGGAACGAAAGAAACTTAGCAGACCTATGTAAATATTCAACAAGCAAGTACGCAAAAATATGTTCAATATTGTTGCAAAGTTGCAAGTTAACAGGCTTTCATACTGTACCCGTCATTGTGGCCATCCAAAAGAAGCCAACACAAACAATCAGATGAGCGTCATATATCTGCCTATTCTAGGAAAGTGAATCAAGTCATGGAGTAGGCCTCAGTCACCCTCAAACTATGGGAACCAACCAAATCATTTTGATGCCATTTTTATCCCGGAGGAGAACTTGAATGTCCATCTACTATCTATTGATGGATCATGTTGAACTGCAATCTGGAAAGCTGTTGAGGAATTGTAGATATTACAGGTCCATATCTCTGCCATATATTAGGAGAGCATCAGTATGATAAGAAAGAATTATGAAGATGGTCGCATATATGAATAGTACTCGCTGGCACTTGAAAGATTACACCAGATGACACAATCCCGAAAGGACCCTTTGATCACAGTTCTTATATGCAAACTAACTTGATAGAACAGAATAGGGGGCAAGAGAGAGACCATAAATCATTCTATACCTGAACATTGTCGTAAAGTTCAAACAATGGCACAGCAAGAAGTTTTAGATTTTTGGGGACTGCAAAGTACTCTCTATCAGATAAGTGAACAAGGTAGAGCTTCTTACACTCCTGCACGACATTCAAAGAGCCAACTAAATCAGGCAAATATGAAACAAGGCATAGATCAGCGATTCATGAAACAACGGGATATATCAGTCAATCAGAAAAACTTTATACTACTATACCTTAGGTTTTGTTATGTGTGGAGGACAGTATGGATACATTATGGTTTCAAAGTTCGGCCTCCACCAGGTGGCCACGCACTCACCTATCTGCATTTACAAATGCCACATCATAGGAAGATGTATTTATTTATATGTCAAGAGAGATAGAGATAGAGAGAGAGAGATTTATACCTTAAAGAACAAATAAAGCCAAGTAATAATTGGGCGGGTTGGCTTTTGACACACTTTTTATCCCATTTCAACCCAAGTAACTTTCGGCCAGGTTATTTATCAATTAGTCCATTTTAACCAGCCCGCCCATTTAACACCTATACACCTATATATTCAACCATACAAATTGCACTTCAAAATTAATCATGTGGCGAACTTTCACCGTATACCATAAAAAGATGTCCAATCCTCGTTTCTTTTATCACTATTTCCATACAACATAAAGTATCCCGAATACCTCCATACCCCTATACCTCCTATGCAAAGAAAAAAAAAACTATGTTTCAATTTGTTTGTCTTAGTTTGACTTGGCACGGAATTTAAGAAAGTAAAGAGACTTAAATATTGTGGTCTTAAACTAAATATGTGTATAATGTACCAAAATGTCTTTTAATCTTGTGGCCTTAAACATGTCACACATGGGATGTTGAAATTAAAGAGTTTCCAAAATAGGAAAAAGACATTCTTTTTTAAATAGACTAAAAAAGAAAAGTAAGACAAACAAATTAAAACAGAGGGAATACCAAACAGTGTAACAGGCACCAAATTACCTGCCAATTTGGCTGAATGGCAGGAGTATTAGCTGCAAGTTTGCTGGAGAGTTTCCTTTTCAAACCCTCAATTTCTGCAAATAACCAAAGAGAGAGAAGAAAAACATAGAAACTTAGCAAGAAATTCACGACTTGACAGAAAAAAAAAGAAGGGAGAGAGTATGATAAGAATTTAATTTTTAATAGTATGATAAGAATCAATGTGTCACAAATAAAGACAAGAACACACCATTTTCTCCTGGCTTTAGGCGTCCACCTGGAAGCTTGCAAAATGTGTTCCCAATTTGCAGAAGAAGAATATGAGGATGGTTATGTTCTTGTACCTGTGAATTTTACCCACAATTAGTGATATCTGAATATTTGATAATCAGATTGTCATCTGATTAAACAAACTTCCCCGATCTCGTTGATTTATGTGCCAAAATTAGTATTTTCACATATCTTCCTTCATACTGTACCACTTTGCCATGTATCTCTACAGAATCTATATGAAATGTAAAAAACTGAACAATTTCAAATTTTCAATAGTACGAGCTAGTTTTTTTTGAAATTCGGAGGAAAAGAAAGCAGCTGATAAGTCATCTTAAATTCTTAATTTGATGAGCGTGTATATTCATTCTTTTCCCATCACAAAATCCTGAGACCTGCTAATAGTACCTCAATCTGTCTCCTCCCCTTCCATTAATAAATCTTGAGACCTGCTAATAGTAGCTCTATGAAGGAAATAACATCAATCATCGGCAGTCTCAACAATGAAAAAACTGCTCAAAAGGTGAGTCACTACCAAGTGAAGAAAAGGTTTGATATATGAAAAGGTGTACTCAAGCCATCTGTCCTACATACTTCTTCTTGAAACCAACTCACACGGTTCACCAGTTCTTCCAACTGTACAAAAATACTCAAGAAGTGTGGGAGATAACACTCTAAATCACTCAAGTATCCCTCAATTCTGAAATAGTTAGGTTGCATTACATAAATCCTATGTAGCATTCTTCTCTACTACAGAGGTTCTTCAAAACTAGAAATAGTCTAAAACTCACATTCATCCTGCATTGACATGCAAATCTATAACTAGACTAAGAATATCACGATAACACTGAACCAACTGTGAATGTACACGATAACACTGAACCAACTGTGAATGTAATAAAAACTTAGCCTTAATCCCAACTAAAATGAGCGATTTTATAGATCCTTTACTTCCTTTGTGCTTTTAACTGATCCACCTTGATTTCAGGAGATTGTCTTTTGCAGCAATTTATATTCTCTACCTTAATAATTTCAATCATGATAGTATTGCATCAACAGGGACAGGCCCAAAGTCTAATTAGGACATGTTGAAACTATTTCAGGTGATATTATTTCACTAATCCTCCCTGTGTCACTTGCATCCTCTTTTTGACTGAACATTTCCAAGCTAGTCCAGTTTTGTATAACCACACATCTATCTTAGAAACAACAACCTCATACCCAGTGTAGTCCCATAAGTGGGGTCTAGGGAGGGTGGGGTGTACACTTACCCTACCTCTACCTTTGTGGGGTAGAGATGTTTCCCATAAACCCTCGGGTCAAGAAGATCGTTTTTCAGGACAGGTTTGGAAAAAAATGCACGAGTAAAAAAGATATGATGAAAATATTGAAAAATGAAAAGAAATGACAGTAAAAATAGTAAAGATAACCAAAGTAAAAAATACAACAATAATAATAAAATTGAAGAATAAGCTACTGCTAGCATAATAATAATAACACATCTATCTTATCATCCACATTAATATGGCATTCACCTAGTGGATATTCTAGGCCTTAGAGGCCCAAGACACCCAACAGTCAATACCATACACCACATTGATAGTTCAAGCCCCTTCTTAATAATCGGATTCCACTTTGTTTTGTCCAATTTTCTGATTCAAGCTCTCATCATAAAGCAGCAACAAAAACCTTCATGCAAGACTTGTGGCCCATAAAAATTAACCTTGACTTTGAAATTTAGCATAACAGAATATGCTATCATATGCTTTCTCCGGGTTAATTAACATCAGATGGAGATTCTTCCTCCTTCCTAGAAATTCCAAATAGATCTTCTAAACTAAAAGATAGCATGCATAAATACAGGTCCAATTCAACCATTTTGCAAAATTTGGCAAGTCATAATATCAGAGGAAGAAAAATAAGCTAACCCTAATTATAGATGAGCTAACCAACACAATACTAGATGAAATCTCGTAGTCTATGATATTTGCTGATTATATTGTGCTAATTCACTTAATTGAGAAACCAAAGAGGTGTCAACCAAAAGCGCTTGAACTAGGGAGAAATACTATAGAGAGTAAGGGGTCGTCTATTTGCAGTATAGGATAAAGTAGTTATAGTATAAAACTGTACAATGTTTATTCCTCTGTTTGGTTACTATTTTCTTTCTTGGTATAATAATCATTATATAACTTATACACGAATCATCGTTTTATTATATACCATCTGCTATGTGGGATAAGCATTACATTGATTAGTTATACATGAATAATAATCGAATTGACAAAAATTTCCTTCTCTCCAAAGTTTTTTTTTTTTTATGACAAAGGGAAACCCGCAGACGCTACCCTTTGGGTGCGCACAGGATAAAACCCCCCCTCCTATACAATAGGTCCAAAGTTTTTTTAATACCTTGGTCATTTCTCTTTCTTCAAGGACCAAGAGTATAATTGGAAACAAAAATTTATCTAACTTAAAACCAAACACATGATTTAAATTATACACTACATATCTCATTTTCAATGCAATGAACCAAACACCTGATAAAAAATAATCTTTGCATCACAATCCCTACATTTTTTTTTGAGATTCACAATCCGTACATTACTAATTTTTACATTATTAATCCATGTATTACAATCATTGCGCTACTTGTTTTTAAATCAAAAGACTCCTAAAGACTTTAGGATAAATGGAAGTAAAACTGAATACATGCACACCAAGGTTAGTCATTAGTCAACATTGAGAAGAGCGAAGATGAGGTGAAGACTAAACGAGATTGAGGTATCAAAATGCAAATAATTTAGATATATAGGCTCGTTATTTCAAGAGAATGGAAGGATAGATGAAGACGTGAGCATGCCAATGAACCTTTTGGAATTCAAATGGCTATTAGACATGAAAGGGCAGCCACAAAATGAGTATCTGCCTGTTCCTTTTTCTTTTCACCTTGTGACATTCTGTCTAATAGCCATAGAAATCTCTACAAGTCAACATACTTGTATTTACTAATAAATTCATCACCCACTTTGTTAAATTTTGAAAAAGGTGGCATTGATCATCAAAATAAGCATGTGATGATTCATCTGATCTCATTATTCTTTCCAAGACTCTTTCTTAACTCTTCCCTAACAGATTTCGGGCATGTTGTACAAGTTCTGACATTAACTCGGTAAAGTTTACAACAACAACATACCTAGTGTGATCCCATAAATCGGGTCCGGGGAGGGTGGGGAGCACACAAACCTTACTCCTACCTTAGGTAAGGTAGAGGGGTTGTTTTTGATAAGACCCTCAGCTCGAGAAAAGCATTTTCAAAACAGGTTTGAGAAATACAAGAGTGAAAAGTTTTCCAAAAAAAATACAAGAGTGAAAACCTATGTTGAAAAACACTGAAGAAGAGTAAAGTATTGACAACAAAAAATAGTAGAGATAAGCAAAGTATAAAAAGAACAGCAACAGTAATAAAATAGAGGAATACGATAATACTAACACAATAGTAGTGAGACTGATAAGGGAAAGGTAAGCAAATAAAGTGTTATAAAAGCTCACCCACTAACCTTCTACCCAAATCCTCGACCTCCCCTTTCTCCTATCTAATATCATGTCCTCGGTAAGCTGAAGATGCGTCATGTCATGTCTAATCACCTCTCTCCCACTCTTCTTCTACCACTCCTCAAACCTTTCACTGCCACTCTCAGACCTCCTCACTGAGGCATCTATGTTCCCCCTCTTCACATGCC